>VYZX01009034.1:20116-51141 GCA_013401335.1 Brachypteracias leptosomus | reverse complement strand
AAAAAAAAAAAAAAAAAAAAAAGGTTAAATGAAACTTCTTGGTTGAGTGTGTGGTGCTAGTACTTATCACTGCCTGCTGTTACTGGCTCAGAGAGTGGTGCAGCCCCCAAAGCCTCCGCCCTTATCAGTTTCGGTGCAGAGAAGGTCTCTGTGCTATTTTCTCCTAAGTATGCCTGAAAACCTGTTTGCAAGACAAATCCAGAGAGTTCTTACAGCAGGTATCCAACAAGCAGCACATCCTTCAATTACTGTTCAACCTTGTGGCAATTCTAGAACTGCTGCCACCAGTGAAAGAGGCTGCCTATGACCCCCCCTGGGCTGGGCCAGCAGCTCCTGGCAGCATGTCTGGGGACCGAGGCAGAAACCGGCAGCTCCCTACGACCAGCAAGAGCGACTTCCAGCGAGGACACGCGGGGGCTTCGCTCCTGCTCTGGGGACAAGGCACTGGGGTGGTCAGAGGGGCCAGCACAGACTGCAGCTGGGTGCCCCTCTCCCCTCCCAGCACCTCACTGCGTGGCACCAAAGCGGGCAGCTCTGACCCACCACTGCTTCCCACCCGCCCGTTTTGGAGGGTCTGGAGGCCTTTACAAGAGACCCGCTTTTGGGATGAGCACCGTGAGCCCTGACGGGGCTGGGGACGCTGCAGCTCAGAGGGGTCAGCGTGTGGCCTGTGGTAGCCACAGGAGCACGGGCACAAACCGTACCTGCAGAGACCCTTCCTCACCACGCCTGTGGGGGGTGAAGTTGGCCATAGGAGGAGACACGCCATAACGGCCCAACTCCTATCACTAGTAGAGCAGGGACACTAGGGACAGGATCAGTTCTCACCCCTCGCTGCTGCTCCCCAAGGGACATTACTCTCCCCTCTGGGCTGCGTTTAAGTCTCACACAGTTCAGAACAATCTGGCTCTCAATTTACTCTGCAATGCTGGACTAGGAGGACTATGGCACGTGCCCAGGCAGGACAGCGGATGTCTTGTCTCCCAGAATCTCCAACACATTCCCAGCTTTGGTGCAGGAAAGCCCGTGATCAGCAGCCCCTCAGCCTGTGCAGTGTGTTCACTCAGGGGTTCAGAGCCACCACTGTTCTAACCCAAGTGTCCCAGTGAAGCACCTCACCCACAGTGCCACAGACCACGATAAAAAAAAGCAGTTTTACTGGGAGGGCTTCCTGCCGAGGCTCTGCAGCCTCACACCAGGCACAGGGATCTTCCACCTTCTGGAGGCTCTACACAAAGGATGTTCTCTTCTTTGATCAGGACAACAGGGCAAGGAAATGGCATTTGTCCTCTGCTGGGCAGCAACCTCTACCTGGGGAAATCCCCACCTTACCCTGCTGCAGAGGTCCTGACAACTTTAGGAGGACTCTTACATCGAATTAGAAACTTGGACCTGCTGAAGGCAGAGCTGAGGTGGACCAGGATGACTACAGGAGCACGTGGATCCCCAACAGGAACTGTTTTGGGAAGCTGTGAGCTGAGCACCAGGCTCGTGACTAGAAATCTCACTGTTTTCCTCGCTGCTCTAAGAGGATTGTACTGGCCTGGCCCTGCTTCACCTAGAAAAGGGAGCTTAAAGCATCTGCACCCCTCAAAGGCAGCAGCTCACAGCTGTACCTGTGGAATGCTGCCACCAAGGGCTTGTGGAGGTTAAGGACAAGCTAAAACAGCATCTTGGGAGTGCTCCTTTAAACAAAGGTGACACAAAATCCTCACGGCTGGCCCCAGTTTTAACACAACACCAGCAAACCACACTCCTCTGTGCATTTGCAGGATTAAGGGGTCAGGAAGCTCTAATCCCGGGTGCTAAGGCAGCACACTGGGAAGTTCAGGCTGCACATCCCTCGTGTAGGAACTGGTGGGTCTTGTCCACAGGAAAAAGGGTTGGACAGGGCTCCGTGTGTGCTGCCGACGGGCTTGTCTGGGACAAGGCACTTGCTGAGGGCTCGTGGTACTGACCATGCCCCTGGGGCTAATCACAAATTAAACATCTCCTGTAGGTTACCAGTACACGCTTTGCATCTGTGGCCCAGCTATGAATAAAGAGCCCATTTTTTTTTAAGCCAAATTGAAGGAGTTGCCCTATCGAACATCTGTGTTAATTAGTTGATGGTTCTTGGGCACGAGTGCCCAGAAACCAGCTCTGCCAAAGTCACATCAAGATGCACGCTCCCATTCCGAGCTTACATACGCCCTTGGAACTTATATTTGCAAATTTAGGAATCAATTTCTTTGCATGCAGAGTGGATTTCAGAGGACACTTTCCGCAGGGGCCCTTGTCCAACGTGTCTAGGGAAGGAGGGGATGGATAATCCCAGGTAATTAAGCTCTTTGTGGCATCTGATTAGAAGCTGTGGCACTAAGGACTGCACAGGTTCTCCGGATAGTCCTGCGGTTTTGTTACTTCCATCCTGCTTTTCCTCTGCTCGGAACATGCCATACTCGCCTAGTCTGGAAGCACGCACAGTAAAGAGCAGCCTTGCAGCTGGGCTACCACGTGTCCTGCAGACCTGCAGTGCCCCGTCCTCCCCAGCTGCAGGGAGGACTCCCCTGCCAGGCCTCCGGTGCTGGAGTCGCTTTGTAAGAGATTGCCCATTGCGAGTTACCTTGGCAGTTAGTTTGGGGTCAGGACCTCAGAACTGGAGCATCCCTAGAAATGCAGCTCCCACAATTTCACGGGTGCCTTCAGAACTGTTCGAAATCTAACGCTTCCTTTGCCCACTGACTCCAGGGCCCCGACTGCCAGTGTCACAGCAGACTGCACCCAGCCCAGGGTCTTCCTCTGGGGACTTTACACTTTGCCTCTGCTTGTGGTGCTTGTCCATTACAGGTGGGGATGTGGGAGGGTTGTGCTGGGTTGAGTTAAGAGCATTTGTTATTTACCACTACATACTTCCCCACCCTAGGCCCTGACTAAGACAAAGTGCCCAAGAAGAAGTGAATATGTCTATTGACCGATTGTAAAGGTGAGAGAGGATCTCCAAAGCCCATTGTCACTGCTGCCATCTGAAAGACAGTAAAGACAGAGTTCAGTCTGTTGGAGCTGAGCATACTACGGCTGTTTGTACAAACTCAAGCAGAGCGGCGGCACAGGGAACCTGCGGGAGAGGCCTCTCCTTCCTGCCCCTCACTGCCTGGTCCCAAGGACTGTCCAGCGCTGGGACCCTGCAGATTCCAGTCCCACCAGGCCAGGGTGGAGTTGTGCTGCTGCCACTGCCTCAGGAAGCAGGGTCTTCTCCCAGGGGGGACTCAAGGCAATAGTAACCTCTGCAACCACTGTCGTTGATTCACCCCCAGCATTTTAAAAGGAGCCCCTCAACTAGATCAGACGCTCAGAAACATGCACAGCCCTGAGAGGCCAGAGCTGCCTCCTGTGGCAGCAAATCCACAGTGACTTGCATTAAAAAATTCCAGCATCCCAAAGCCGGTATTTTGGGCTTCCTAACTTGGAGCAGAAGGCAACGAGATTTGGTCAAGAAAGCCCTGAAGGAAGGGAGATTTCAGTGCCAATTAAGGGTTCCATCGGCAGGAACAGCCAATGGAGCTTCTCTGGAATTAGGAGAGCTCCTGGACAGGGAGGAGAATGGGGCAGCTCTGTCAGCACAGGAGAGGCCGGGACCCTCCCCTGAGGCTGGGGTGATGGTCAAGGATACTCTTCCCAGTAACCCCAGAACCACCATAAATGCAAATCGAAAGTAAAACCCACAGCAAATTGGTTTTTGGCATTTCCAGAAGCATCTGGCCAGCTAACAGGAGAGAAACTCAGAAAAATCTACTCTCTGAATGAGGAAAACGCGGGGGCAATTTGTGCAGGGGAGGAAAGGGGGTTGTTTGGTGGGCTGGAGACAGCTCTCCTGGGGTCTCGCTGTGTGGCTGGCTGTGGGCTGGCCTCAGGGCTGTGCTCTGCTTCCAGGAGCAAAAAGAACTCCACCGTGTGGGGGAGAGAAAGGCACAGGGGAGCACCGCGGCGGGGCCCTCACCTGCAGGTTGGTGAGCTGCTGCTGCTGGTGGGCGATGGTTTGCTTCACCAGCACGCTCTTGATGCTCTGCTCCATCGCATACTTCTTGGCCTGCAAAGAAACAGAGCCTGTAGTCACAGGACGACACCGCAGGGAGGGGAAGGACGTGACTTTGCACCACAGCTCCCCAGAACCACACGACTGGCTGCCAGCGGGACCTCTGGGAGCTCCAGCCCTAAGCACTAAGGCACCAAACACCAGCCAGCAGCTCAATAAGGCCTTGGAGTCGTGAGCCCTGAGACACAGCACAAGGCTCGAGCAGAGGCCTGGAGGGGCTGGGCCTGGGCAGGTGTTAGGAAAGCAGCATGCACTGGACACTCAGCGTTTCCCCTCTTCCGCCCTCGGCCCCTCAGATCCCACCAGAGCACCTTACCTGCTGGGATGAGGGCAGGACAGATAGTCTCCTTCAAGTGCTTTCCACTCAGAGAACATCTGGACAAAGAGTTTCTACAGAAGGGAAGGGCCTCCGAACCCCCGTGCCCAGTCTGAACTGGGCACTCCCCCTCCCTTCTCACCACCTCTGCCCTACTCTAGCTCGGAGGTCCCGCTGCTCTTGCTCACTACAAGGCTCCAGCTCTCCTCCTCTGCCTCCTCGCCTGCAGACACAAGGCTCGTTTGTCTCTCTCTTTCAGCCTCCTACAGGTCTGACCCAGCCTGAGCTGCACACCCAGCAGTGCTGACACGGAGGCTCTCTGTCAAGGGAAACCTAATGCCCACACAGGTGCCTATTCCCCAGGGGTGGTACAAACACACTCAGCCAACCCTCAGCACCTGCTTTCCGTGGCTGTACGTGTTTGGGAGGTGCCAGGGAACGTGGATTTGAGACGTGTGCTTCGGAAACCTGGAAACGGACAAGGGGGTTTACATCTGTCAGCTACGGCGAAGCCAGAGGAGACCAGGGTGTTGTGCACTGCGAGCCAAACACACACACAAGCAGCTGCAACATCACGGGAACAGTCACACGAAGCCTGCCTATGACAGGACGTGCCTCGCCAGAGGACACCTTGCCCACAGCTCCCACACTGCCTGCTTTTGGGCTCTTCCCCCTCTTTCCTCAGCCCTGCTCCCCTCTCAGTAAGCCAGGCATCACTCCCACCAGGAAGGTGGGTGAGAAGGCAGCAGTGACCTCCCCACCAGCTGTGTAACCAGAAATGGGAGCTGGACTGAAGTGTTGTCTAGATTAAAGCACCTTGGCTCGACTGGGTTGAAAACAGCAGCTACTGGGTCTCTTTACAACAGATGGGAAAGAGCACAGGGGAAAGGAGGCACATTGTGGTGTTCTTGTGTGGACAGAACAAAAGAGCAGCTGGAGCACAGGGACACCTACAGCTCAGGAGTGCTGCTCCTGGCAGGACTTCATGGCAGCTGCGTTATGGTCTCAGGGTTACAATGTGAGGTGAAGATGTTATTTACTTACAACTGCCTTTTTTGAAATGAAAACCAGTCTCCCCACCCCAACAGCAAATTTCAGATCATGCTCCCCAAAAAGCACCTATGAACTTCAAACCAAGCCAAGTAATTCTGGGGCACAAACATGACAGTCTGACCCCACAGAGCACAGCCAGGACCCCACGTGTCCTTGGCAGGTGAGTCCCCTTCCATAGCATCAGGAACAGATGCTCCTCCAAAAAAAAAAAAAAACAAACCACCAAACCAAAAACCCCAAACAAACAAGAGTGCCAAGATGCAAATTTCACATCGAGTTTACTCACTTTCTGTAGAGCTTCCTGCTGCTCTGGTGTGAGGGGAGGCAGCCCCAGCTTTGCTGCTGTGCTTTGTCCATTTTCCATCTTAATGGACTCTGTGCCCTGAGAAAACAGAAAACACTCATGAAAACAGTATTCTCACAAGTGACCCGTTTCTCCATTCCCAGAAACCCAAAGCACTTTGTGTCAGAATGTCACGCTTGGCTAAAAAAGTCCTCTCAGACTTACTGGCAATTCATGAAAACCTGTCAATAAATATTTGAGCCTCTCTCTGTGGGAGAGCTACTGCACCAGCTCTACGGACGGGTGAACGTGCTGGATACTCAGAGTTCCCAAACCAACAGATCTTCAGTCAGAAGAAAATTAAATAATCCCCAGTCCTCCCTGGGGATCATTGCCATCCTGCCTCTCAATCCCTTGTGGCTTTTTAGGTGTTCTACTGACTTCTCTACCTCATGATCCAAGGTCCATTCCTGTGCAACAACTGGTCAATGGTTCCCACCACCTTCACTAACAGCAGGTCTCTGAGGTGCACCCATTGACCCGTGTTTGAAGTGACTCAGCAGCTCACATTTTTCTGGTGAGCAGCCACCAACTGGCATCCTCAGTGTTATTCTCTGGCATCCCAGAAATGCCAGCACAATTTCCAGCCAAAATAGAGTCCATCATTAAAAACACATGAATCATAGAATGTGTTGGAAGGGACCTTAAAGATCATCCAGTTCCAATCCCCCTGCCATTAACAGATGTCTCAGTTCTCAAGTACAAAAAAATAATTAAAAAATAATAGGTATCTAAGTGCTGTGTAACAACCACAGCATAGGAAAAAGGAGCAGACTATTCAGGTGGCAAAACAAAAGCAGCTCTCCTGGTGAGAGAACAAAGCTGCCACTGCGATGAGATGTAGGACCAAGGTGAGTGGCATTTCAGCACATGGTGGACTTGGCACCATCTCCTCTGCAACCATGTTCTCACAGCTTTTCACAGAATCATTAAGGTTGAACAGACCTCTAAGATCATCCAGTCCAACCATCAACCCAACACTACCATGACCATTACACCGTGGCCTGAAGTGCCACATCTACATGTTTTCTGACCACCTCCAGGGATGGTGACTCCAACACTTCCCTGGGCAGCCTGGGCTTAATCACTCTTTCGGTAAAGAATTTTTCCCTAATATCTAATCTAAACCCCCCAGCACAACTTGAGGCCATTTCCTCTCGTCCTGTCACTGGTTACTTGGGCCCCAAGCCATTCCAGAAATTACCACAGAAATAACAGACATTGCCAAGCTCAAGAAGCAAAGAGGAGCAGAGAGGACGTGGTGGGTACGACGCAGATAAACCCTGGTTAGTACACACAGGAAAGGGCTGGGGTAGAAGCTGCTGCACCACGCTCCTGATCTGTTTGTTTTCCCACCACACACACGTGATTATGTTCTAACCTATTAAATACAACATTTGCCATCACGTTGCCCAGTAAAAAACTCCTTATCTGGAGATCCTCTAGCAATTAATTCACCTGACAGTGCCTGACAACGCCTTGGAGGATGGAGCAAGTGCAACCACGGCCCGACGGTTCCAGCATTGGAACCAAACATCTCACCCTCTTCTTGGCACCCAAGAAGCCAGAACCAGACACAGGTCCAAGCTCTTTGCCACCACCACAACCCCTCCCCTCTGGAAAGACACGTGCCTTCAACATCAAAGGTGATGGTTTTACTTGCCCGGGTCCTTCTTTGTGGATATAAACACATGTAAGAGCTTTGCCTCTGTCTAATCTCAGTGGGCTCAGCTGTAAGCTCTGACTTGACAAACCTTCCTGTGCACCTTTCACCATCCTACCAGAAGTGTTCTGGAGAGAACGGATTAAAACCTTCAAAACCTGCCATTTCCCTGGCATCTCATCACCAAACTGTTTACACGACTACCTGGTCAGCAACAGCTCTTCTATTTAAATGAACAGATATCGTTAATGATGTCCACCAGCACAATGGAGTTCTTCCAGAGCACCAAGTTCTCTGCAAACCCAACATCTGAACAGGTGAAGTCTTAAATACACACACAAGTGACCTACACGCCCATCAAACACCACCTCATGATACATTTTTACCCTGTCTGACAGAAGCCCTCCCTGTGGGATCAGTGCTGAGAAGAAAAAGAGCTTCCTGGGTGTTCCTCACCACACAGCACGAGCTGCAACAGCACTTGAGGAGGAGCCCAGAACCCCTGCACCTTAGTTTCCAGCTCCCCAGCACCCACGGTAATGCCAGAGGCCACCTTCCCTGGACACCAACAAAGTCTCCTGTTCCTGTTTCACGCTGTTCCAAACGCAGCCAAAAATAAAAGGACTGGTCCAAGGAAGGCTGAACAGCATCCGAGGGATGTACTTTAATATTTTCTATTTAGGGCTAATTCAAAGGAAACAAACAAGGCTCTGAAATGAGTGTTCTATATCCTTACAACATTAGAAGTCCCTTCGGGAAAGGTTTAAATAACGTTCCCCAAACCACAAAGAACTCTTATCAAAACCAATACTGCCGGGAATACATAAAATACATACAGGAATGCATAAAAGGAGCAACAGGAAACACAAAAATAACCAGCACCCACTGGGCACCGAACACGTTTTGTCAGCAGAGGTGACGAGCAGCTTACATTGAAACCTCGGGCTATGGAGCTTCGTGAGAGAAACCCCTAAGTGAGGAGTACTCTCAAAAGTACTTTAAAAAACAACCAAACCACCGGCACCCGGCTTTTTAAACACGTGAATTTTTGAAGCCACCGAGCAATCCCCGAGAGAATAACGTCCGCGTATCCCAACCCGGTGACGCTGGAGCCGGTACAACACCGGCGGTACCCGGGGAAGGCCCCGCGGAGCCCAGGAACGAGCCCCATCTGCTGCACCAGCCGGGCCCGCAACGGCGGGGCCAAGAAGCCGCGGGCCCGTTACTGGGGGCCCAGAGCAGCCGGTAGAGGCCGAAAGGCCACCCGCGGACAACAGGGGGCCCGGAGCCCCTCCTCAGCAGCCGCCACAGCAGCACGGAGGTCCCGACCAGCAGCCGAGCGCGACGGGACCCCAGCCCGCTGAGGGACTCTGCGCCGCCCGCCTCGGCCCGTCCCGGTCCCCCCTCCCAGCTCCGGCTGTGGCCGGTCCGAGCCGAGCCGCCCCCGTCTCCCCGTTCCGAGCCCCGGCAGGCCCGCGGGAGGACGGCGGCCCCGCCGCTCACCAGGGAGATGGTCGTTGTAGCCGCCATCTTGTCCACCCCGTCGGCTGCTCGGCGCGCGACTCTCGCGAGAGTTTCTCCGTTTCGCGCGCAGCGCTCAGAGCTCTCGCGATCGCTGCCGCGGCGGCGGGGGGAGAAAAAGCCTCGCGAGAGCTCCGCGGGGGTCACGTGACGGGGGCGGGGCCGTCCGGCTGGTGCCAAATCCCGGCGCTGGCACCGGGGACGGGGCTGGCGGGGATCGGGGGTCGTTGTGAGCCACCGGGGGGCCGGAGCCACCGCTGCCGCCGGCCTGAGTCCGGCTCCGTGCTGGAGGTGCCGAGAGCGGGGGCCCGGTTGGCACCGGACGGCGCGAGTTCTGAGCCCGGCACCTGCTGTCGTGGTCTCTGTCATGGTCTCTTGGCCCCCCTACTAGAGACTCGAGGCTGAGGGAGGCCTGTGAGACACCTACAGACCCCGACAGCCCGTCTTGTACAAGATCCGGAAAGTTCAGGCCAGAGCAGGTGAAGGATGCGTTAACACCTGATCACTGTGGGATGAGGGTGTCTTGCACTGCACAGTTGGTTTGATCTGGTGATAAAGGTACAGCCCGTGCTGAACACAAGCCGCGCACTCTGTTCCAGCCGAGCCCCAGCAGTTGAGCACAGGACACGGTGGAAATCCCGTGTGGTCCCTCCAGCCCCGACTGCTCTGTGGTCCCCAGAGCAGCCCGTGCTGGGAACACCTATGGCAGCTGGGCAGGGACCTGCCCTGGCTGGGCACAGGGAACCCCCTGCCCAGGCTGGGCACAGGGAACCCCCTGCCCAGGCTGAGCTGGAGAAGGTCCAACCCAGCAGTGGGTTCAGCGTGAGGTGTGTGAACAAAGAGCCAACAGCTCACCAGGGGAAGGAAGGGGCTGGTACAGGAAGGAATTTCTCCCTTGGCAGAGGCAGGTGCAAACTTGTTGTGGAGAAACTGACCTCAGAGTCAAGCAGCTCGTGATGCTTCTCCCCCGAGTTCCTGCTCTACCCAACCTGCCTGACCTGGGGGCAAGTCAGTTGAACTCACAGAATCCCCAGATCCCAGCGTGGTGGGGTTGGGAGGTTCCTCTGGAGATGATCTGGTCCAACCCTCCTGCTCCAGCAGCTCACCCAGAGCAGGGGGCCCAGCATTGTGTCCAGGCCCCTTTGGGATCTCTCCAGACAAGGAGACTCCACAACCTCTCTGGGCAGCCTGGGCCAGGCTCCAACACCCTCACCCCAAACAACTTTCTCCTCCTGTTCAGATGGAACCCCGTCACCCCCTTCAAGCTCTTTCACACTCCTCAGTTTAACTGTGGGGGACGCGGGGATGCCCCTGGGGGTTGCTGAGTGCGGGCTCTGCCAAGAGAAGCAACTTTCAGAGGCTTTATTGATTTGTCAGTTGTGAGGCTGGCAGAGCTCAGCAAGGTGTCCACGCATGGCAGAACCAGGCCGGTGGGCACTGGGCAGTGTGACACGGGCAGCACCACAGCGAGGAGCTGGCACAGCACAGAGCACTGGCACAGCATGGAACACCGGGCACAGCACGGAACACCAGCACAGAGCATTGGTGCCAGCATTGGCAGAGCACAGAGCACCAGCACAGAGCACTGGCAGAGCACAGAGCACTGGGCACAGCATGGAACACTGGCACAGAGCACCAGCAGGGCACAGAGCACCAGCACAAAGCATTGGCACCAGCATTGGCAGAGCGCAGGGCACTGGCACACCACAGAGCACCGGCACAGAGCACTGGCACAGCGCAGGACACAGGCACAGGGCACCAGCAGAGCACAGAGCACCAGCAGAGTGCAGAGCACTGGCACAGAGCATTGGCAGAGCACAGAACGCTGGCACAGAGCACCGGCAGGGCACAGAACGCTGGCACAGAGCATGGGCACTGAGAGTTGGCAGAGCACAGAGCACTGGCAAAGCACAGGACACCAGCACAGAGCAGAGCACTGGCAGAGCACAGAACGCTGGCACAGAGCACCAAGCACCGGCAGAGCAGAGAGCACCGAGCACCAGCAGAGCACAGATGACCCGGACGATCCCGGTGGCACAGCGTGGGCAGGGGGCAGCAGCACCGGTGGCTGTTGTGGCAGAAATGGTTCCTATTTGCACTTGGCAGCAGCAGCAGCTCCAGCAGTTCCCCTCTCTCCAGGCCAACCACCAACGTTCCAACCACCACCAGAGAAACAGGGAAGGAAGAGGCATCGGGGGTGCCCCCCTCGAGATGCCGTGAGATTGTGGAAGGCCCTAAGACAGATGGGGAAGGACCAGGGCTCTGTTCAGCACCAGGCAGGTTCTGCTGGTCCACGGGGCTGGATCCAGCTGTGGGGTTGGGTTTCTGGGGTTCCTTCTCGTGCCGTATCAAGCCCAGATCACAAAGCCCCCTCTTCAGCTGGGGCCAAGGTGAGATTCTCATTGCAAGGCTTCGCAGCGGTTCATCGAGCGGGAGGAGCTGGGTATAAAGAGACTTTGTGGCCGAGCAGAGGCTGTGCCAGAGCCCTCCTGCCTCCTCCCACCTCCAAGCACGACCAGCTGCCAGGAGGGAAAACAACTCCGGGGCTAGAAGGGAGGAAAGCTGCTCATTCCCAGGGGGACATTCATCACTTCGGGGTCCTCGCAGAAGCTTCACATCTCCAAGACGTGGTGGGGAAGGGGCTGTGGGGGGAGCTGCCCCACACCTCACAACCCCTCAGCCCAAGGAGGGGGGTCCAGAGCATGTCCTCCCAGCTCCCTGTGGCACGTGTGATTGATTTCGTGTTTTAGGTGTAATTTCTCATCCTTGCTGCTGCCTCTCCACACCACTCAGGTGTCCACCTCTCAAGGGCTGTGAAGTTGGGTGTGGAGCGAGCGGCTGGGGCCAGGGGCTCTCCAGCCTGGCACCTCTCCTGTCCCTGGGCACTGCCCCAGGCTGCTGGGCACTCACAGGGGGGCAGACCGGTATTTGTGGAAGGCATTTTCCAGGAAGCTCGCCAGCTTTTCACAGTCATCCTAAAACAAGGGAATAAACATGATCAGCCTGGCTGGGGCATCCCCTTCCCCATGGACTCCATCCCAAGCCACCAAGGTTTGACGTGGGAAGAGAACTCACAAGCATAGCTGGAATTTAGCCCTAATAATGATTCTATTTACTGACTGACGCCAAGTGACCAAGCCAGAGTGGAGCTTTTTGTGCCAGGCACAATAACACTCAGTGATCTTTGTATTACTCCAAGATCTTAAAGGTCTTTTCCAACCTAAATTACCCTATAAAGGCAAAAGCACAGACAGCTCTTTGGAGCCTCTGATCTGAAGGAGCCTAACAGGTCCAGCTTCTTTTTAGTTTAATTTCAAATTAATTAACTGACCACAGGATCTCAAGCTATTTTCCATGGTCCTCTGGCCTGTTCTGTTTGATAATGTCCTCACTGTTAACAAAAATTAAAATTAATGTTGCTTTTGTTGGTCTGGCAGCTGCTTTGCAGAGAAATCTCTTTTCTGACACGTTCTGGAGTAGGTGGTTTCTAACACAACCAGAATGTCTGCTCCTTAGGAGAGAAGTTGCTGGAATACACAGAGATGTGTGAGGGACTCAGATCCCCCCGGGGTCTGCAGGGACTCTGGAACTGCCAGGAACAACCTCGAAACTCTCAGTGAAACACACACAGCATCGGGTTTCCTCACTGCTTCGAGGTGTCCCTTTGTCACCACTGCTGCTAAATCACTACTTTTGGGTTTCAAACACAAGATTTGCAAGGTCTAGGTGGGATCCCACGAGTGCTTGGGCAGGAGGAAGCAGCAGCAGAACAAGCCAAGCAGGGGCTGAGTTCAGCACGGTACAGACCAGTTACAGAGCAGAGAGACAAGGGAACGGTACCTGCAGGGCAGGAGGGATGTCAGGGGAGGGGGGCACAGGTTAAAAGGAGGTGGGAGGTGGCCTCAGAGCCCTCCCCTGGTTCTCTCACTCAGGATCGCCAGCCCTGCCACCACCACACCAGCACTGTCCCCTCAAAACAGCAACCTGGAGACAGGCTCCAGCAAAGGAGGAGGAAAAGCAACCAGACAAAGGGAGGAAGCGTCGGTGGCTGCTCGGAGCTGGCCCCTGGGACCCTCCTCTGACAGGGATGGAGGAGCTCACCCCCCTCTGAGGGGTCACACGGGTCTGGGACTGAGACAAGGAGTGAGGGACTCACCTCGTGGATGAACCCGTAGTGCACCAGCTCCGTGGCCAAGTCCTTGGAGTTATCAGCTGCGGAGTGAGAGGATGGAGGTTGGCACAACCCTGAGAGCCCCGCTCCCCACCCGCCTGCCCAACGCCTCGCTGTGCCCGGGGACACGGTGCTGGGCTGGCCAAGGCTCTGCTGGCAACGCTGGGGCACCAGGGTGGGCAGGACACTGGAGCTGGACCAGGGCTGGGCAGGAACAAGTCTTGGCAACGTGTCACTGGGGGATTTTTTTCCGTTCTGGCTCAGCTCAATGTGAAGAGCAGCCACTACCTGGGGCAGCAGAGCTCAGGGAGCTGGGGAACAGCTCCCAGGCACCTCTTGCTCTGTGCCTTTGGCTGTGGGGCAGCCCAGGGACCAGCGGCACAGCCCCACGGGGCCTCACACAGGGTGTAGGAAGGACCCTGCTGTGCTGGACCTGCTCTGAGAACCCTTCCCCTTCCTCTTCCTCTTCTCCCATGGAGGACAGTCCCCCTTCTCCTTTGAAAGGCCTCACGGAGACTGCACCAGTGCTCACAGAATCACAGACTGGTTTGGGTTGGAAGGGACCTCAAAGATCACTTAGTTCCAACCATCTGGGTGGACAGGAGCTGGTACCACACAGATACCAGCATTTCCTCAGCTCTCCCAGTACCAGGAGGAAGGAGCAGCTGCCTGTAAACCCAATCTGCGTCCAGCTCAACCTCAGCCTCAACCCGACCGGGGCCACCAGGCAAAACTTGTGTGTCCACACACAGAAATGTTCTTGCACGCAGACGTACTGGGCAGGAGGTCGTAGCTGAGCTGTCGGTGCAGTTTGTCCTCCAGGATCAGCAGGAGGGTGAGCTGCAGAGAGAGGAGAGTGCTCTTTACAAACACCCCCTTCTCCACCAGAGAAAGGGGCCAACTCCTCCAGCAACACCAGGAGGTGCCGAGAGCGGGGAGCAGGGAGGATGCTGGTGGCTGCTGAGGTGCAGGACAGTCTGAGAACGTCCCTCAGCAGCCCACCTGCCACTGCTCAACTAGAAAGGAGTGAGAAGATACCCAGAGACATCGAGGTCTCCCTGCCTTGCACCCAGAGGGGGCTGGTGGCTTCGTTCTGCTTTGGGCTTCTTTTGTTACAAAGGGACAGGAGTGAGTCCTTTGGGTACTGAGCAAATTACCTGAGACCAAACCTTGCTGGAGGTGGCTCCAGAGAGCAGGTCCCACCCCAGCGCCCCACGCAGAGCAGGAACTGGATACTCACGTGCCACTGGGTCTTGTCCTCGTTCAGCTCCATGTTACATTGCATCTGCACCACCTGGAGGGGGCCACAGCCAACGTCAGCTGGGACATGGACCCTCTGGCTCCCCTGCTTGACTCCTGCTCTCCAAGCATGACCTTCAAATTCCTACTCACCCCCCGGAATTCCACCCCCCAGCCTGACCTTCTGCTTCTCCCACCTCTCCAGGAATAGTTGGGGGAGCAGCTGAGGGTTATTTCAGTCCCACTCCCACTCCCAACCACGGCCACCTTCAGCTGACCAAGGGGTGGGCAAGGGGCAGCTCTGGGAGAACCTCACCCCCAGGATGCTCCATCTGCCCAGGGTGGGCTTCCCCTAAAGCTCTGCCCAAACTCCTGGGTACGTTTTAACATCATCCTTGGTCACATCCTTATGGGATGACCAGTCCTTGAATCAGGCAACAGAGTGAACCTGAAATCCTAAATATTATTAAAATGACACATGGGTTTTCTTTTGGAAGCCCCACGTTGCACGGCAGAACATTCAAAGGTGGGAGATGATGGTGTTTTATTGCCATAAACTGGTAATGCCATCATGTTCCTGTGAAGGCACCACGTCAGCTCCCAGCTGGGTCAGCTCCACTGTGCCCGAGCTGCACCCTGGCCCTGGTGCCCAACAACACCTCCCCCCGTGCAAGGCAGCAAGGGACAAGTGCCAGCTCCTGCTCCAGGGAGGAATAATCCCTGGCAAGGACACGGGTGGGCTGGGCTGGCAGGAGGGCTCTGCTGGGAGCTCAGGTCATGGTGGGCAGCGGGTGGGACATGAGCTGCAACGTGCCCGGGCAGCGAGGAAGCCCCCGGAGCCCTGGGGCAGGGCCAGGGTGCTGAGGGAAGTCATTATCCCCCTCCACTCAGTGCTTGTTGAACCACCTCCAGGTACTGCATCTAATTCTGGGCCCCTGAAACAAGGAGGACATTGATAAACTGGAGCAAGTTCAGCAGAGGGTCATCAAACCAACCCTGGGCTGGAGAGGCTGTCCTCTGGGACACGGCTGAGGGAGCTGGGCTTGAACAGCCTGGGGATGGGGAGGCTCTGGGGGGACACAGCTCCCACACCACAGGGGTAACACCACAGCAGGTGAGGGGTCACACTGTGGCTGGGGAGGCTTCACTGCTGCTCAAACACCCTCGTGTTGTGTTGGACCTTCCCTCATAAACTCACTGGCAAGGACCTTCCTGCTGGTGCCTCGGGGTCAGGACCTGCAGCCATGTCCCTGTGGAGCCAGGGCTGAGCTCAGCTGGAGCTGGCAGCTCATCAGGCCACCGTGGTGTCGGGAATGGGACCATCCACCTTCTCCCAGTGGAGAACCTGTCCCCGCCTGGCTCTGACCTTACCTTCCTGGTCTCCACATCAAAGGGCTCTGGGGTGGGAGTCTTGGCTTTCTGAGGGTCTTCTTGGGGCTGGGAGAGCACACGTGGGAGGGCGTGAGGTCTGGACACGGCGAAGTTCATCAGGGGATAGATCCCATTCCTGGTACAGACAGAGGGAGGACCACAGGAGACGGGCACCATCTACGTGTGCAGCACAGACCCTGCCCCAGCTCCATGCTGGGCACCAGAGCGGGGCAGACACATCCCAGGCCAGCACCACCCCCAACCCACCTGACATCCTCTAAGAACTTGTCGAGTTCCAGGAAGGAGACCTCTGAGTACCTGGAGAGAAAGGAGAGGGGATGAGTGGGGAGGCAGGAGATGGACCGGGGTGGGGGGCTCTGTGCCATGACACTGGGACCACTGGGATGGACGCTCTGAAGTCCCCTCTGCTCATCCTCACCTCCACTGTGCTCCAGGCCGACCCTCTCTCCGGATCTCCGCCATCACCATGTTCAGGTCCAGCTCCTTTATCTTCTCCTCCACCACGTTCTCTGGCATCAGATCTGCAGAGGCAGAGAGGGGCTGTCAGCTGGGGGGCCTGTGGAAGGTCTGTGAGCAGTGAGCCCCCCAGGCTGTTCCCCAGCCTGGCCCTGCTGGCCCCTGGCCACTCACACTGGTTGTTGATGAAGCAGTGAGCAGCCAGCAGCTTGAGGGAATGCACCTCGAAGAGCACGCGGTGGAAGAGCAGGTTGTGGGCAGTCGGGCGCTTGTCGGGGTTGAGGGTCAGGCACGACAGAATGAACTCCTGGGGGGCAAAGAGAGGCATCAACTGGGGGCGAGGCAGGAGCTTCTCCTGCTCCACCCCACCTGGTGGGCAGGGCTGGGAAGGGCTGTGCCAGGCTGGGCAGGACAGGGGTGGAGCCCCCATCCCTGGAGGGGTTTCCAAGGCTGGAGATGTGGTGCTGAGGGACAGGGGTCAGTGGTGCCCTGGCAGGGATGGGGGAACAGGTGGACTTGATGATCTCCAAGGTCTCTTGCAACCGTATCAGTTCTGTGATTCCACACCCCAGGAGGAACACCCAGGTGGGTCCCCAAGGCTCAGGAGCTGCCCTCACCCGCATGTTGGGGTCATCCAGGGAGTGCCGTGCGCGGACAATCGCCTCCTCCGAGACACGCGTGTCCCCGTTGGTCTGGATCTCCAGCACGGCCATCTGGGGAGGAGATGTGCACCCATGTCTGGCTGGCCAGGCCTTGGGGCATCCCTGAGGGCTCCCCCAGGGGACACCCCTGGCAAGGTGGCAGCTGTGGAGGTCCTTGCCAGGACACACAGCCTGACCAGGCTCTGGGTCTCCTGGGCTCCCCAGGGCTCCCTGCCCTTGGGGCCCATCAGACATGGGCAGCTGCTCTCCTGGGAGCTGGGGACAACATGGAGAGCACTGACAGCCCCCAGCCAGCCTGGGGACAGAGCTCGGGGCAGCACCATCTGTCCCTGCCCCTGGGGCTCCCTTCCCAGGGCACCCACAGCCCGAGGAGGAAGAGGAGGCAGCAGCAGAGATGGCCAAGAGCCACCAGCCGAGCACGAAGGGCTGAGCTAAGTTCTTGCACCCAGGGCAGGGGCAGAAGATGTCCTGCTGGCCCCAGCAGTGACGTCTCCATGGCTGTGAGGGGTCCCCAGCTCACAGGGAGGTTTGGAAGGGGTCAGGTCACCACGATCCATCCCTGTGGCCACCCTGCTGCCTACCTCCAGCGCGCACATCCCGAAGGAGAAGATGTCCACGGCTGTACCATCTGTCTTCTCTGCAAAACCAAACCAGAGCACGTGAGGCTTGTCCCCATGCACCCCTGCCCGTGCTGTGCCCGTGCTGTGCCCACGCTCTGCCCATGCCTCCATCCCCTGCCTCACCACACCTCTTCTCCCTGCTCCCTGCACAAACCTTTCCCATTTATTCCCCCAAAATTAGCTCAAAAACACCCCTGGCAGGGATCACACCCGAGCTCCCACAAGGTACACGGGTTCCTTGCTCCTTTCCCCTCATCTCTGTATCATCTCAGGTGCTTTCGAGTGTCCCAGAGCCACCAGCTGACCCCTCAGAGCTGAGATCTTGCTCCTGACTGGGCACTGCTCACGCTGCGGGTACCCCCAGCACCCCCAGGCACCCCATTGCCCACACCCCTTCTGCATCCCCCCAGCTCCCCCACTGCCCACACCCCCTCCATGTCCCCCAGGCCCCCTGCTGCCCACACTCCCATGCCCCAGTGCCCCCACTCACGGCCGTACTCCGGGGGGAAGAAGTGGAGGTTCCGCAGCTCCTCCCGCTCGATCCTGATGGGGCTCCGCAGGTCGTCAGGGAGGGCTGTGGGGGGAGCGAGACACCCCCTGCCCCATGGCCCTTCCACGCTGCACACGGGGGGCTCTGGGGCACCGAGATGCCCACAGAGGACACCCCTGGGCACCTGCTCCCCCAGGAGACCCCTGAGGACAGAGCCCGGGATGCTCCCCTGTGCCCGCAGGGGAGGGAGGTGGGGCAGGAAGGGGCTGGGGGGCAGAGGGACACTCACCGTTGGCAAACACCCTGTGCCAGACTGCCGGGCAGCGCCGAGCGGGTGGGTGGTGTGGAGCAGGGGACACAAACAGAAGAGAAGGTCACTCAGAGCCTGGCTGGGTGACCCCACAGCTCTGGCTTCTCCCCCCAGCAGAACCCCCACACATCGCCCCCCGTGTTCCTCCCACCAGCGCTGCCCACGGGGGGGGGCAGCTCCCACCTGAGCCGATCTTGATGAGCCCGTTGTGCTGGATGAAGATGGTGTCACTGGTGAGGTTGCCGTGGATGATGGGGGGCTCACAGGAGTGCAGGAAGCTGGGGGAGCACCAGGCTGCCCTCAGCACGGTGCCCGGGGCAGAACGGGCACCACCAGTGATGGAGCTCACCCGAGAGCAGATGGGAGCTTACCTGAGAGCCGACAGGATCTGGGTGCACCAGCGCTTCCAGGCCTAGGGCAGAGACCAGAGCTCCCCATCAGAGCAGGCTCCCACCACAGCCCTGCAGCCAGACTGGTCACTGGGCACCCAGGACCCAGCAGCAGGAGATCTCCCCCCACTGCAGAGACTCAAAGTGAGCCATGTGCTGTCCCAGCCACCGAAGGTCCAACCCCTGCTCAGGGAGCACCATCAGAGGCCAGAGCTCCTCCCGCCAGCCTGCAGAGCCCCTCCCTGTGCCAGCAGACACAACCACCCCCCCAGGCCACCCGGGACACCCCGAGCTGCCCCCAGGGGACCCACCCTGGCATTCATGGCCTTGTGGTTTTTCTTGGTTTTCTTCAGGAACTGCTTCAGGCTCCCTGAGGACACGTATTCCGTGATGAAGATGACCTGGCAGGGAAGAGGAGGCATCAGCTTCTTGGCTCCCACCACCATCACTAGGACCCCCGGGACACTCTCCCTCCGAGTCCTCCCTACCCGTGCCTTCAAGTCCTTCACATCCAGCCAGTACTTGTGAAGCTTCACGATGTTGGGATGATCCACGAGCACCAGCTGCTCAAACATGGTCTTGATCTTCTCCTGCGGGCAGAGAGAGGACAGGTCAGGACGTGGCAGGTCGCAGGATGTGTCAGGACACCCCCAAGAGCTGTGCCCAGCCAGGGGAAGGTTTTGGAGTGCAGAGGACACACGAAGCCAAGGCAGAGCACGGTGCCCTGCGGATGGCTGCCAGGCACCACGGGCACCGGCACTGCTGCCCACAGGTCAGGGGAGGTGGGCAAGGTCCCCCTGGGCAGGGCTGGCTCACCTCGTGTGCTTTAAAGGCCTTCTTGTCAGTGAAGAGCAGCTCGTTCCACACGACCTCCACGCCCTCCTCGGTGTCCATGGCAAGGAAGGTGCTCTGGATGCCCGGCATGTTCCCCTGGTTCACCTGCGGGGCACAGGAAGGTGTGGGACAGTCTGGCCATGGCCCCGGGACCACTGGAGGAACGTGCTGCAGGGATGTGGCCCCAGGGTCTCTGCAGCCATTCCTGTGGAGGGCACCAGGACCCTTCTCCAGCTTCGCTGCCCTTCCAGCCCCTCAAGATCCTTCTTGGAGTGAAGGGCCCAGAGCTGACCCCAGGATTTGGGGGGTGGTCTCCCCAGTCCAGATGGGAGGGGGACTGTGGTGCTGCTGGGGCCAGTGGGCACCATCCCCCCGTGCCCAGGCAGCTGCGGGCACAGACACGTGGCAGCCCCGCTCACTGGTAGGGATGTATGGGCAGCTCCTGCCCCCGTTCTTGTGGCAGGGACACAAAGCACCCCTGTCACTTGTTCTCACAGGCTCCACGTGCTCTGCACAAAGCCCAGCAGGGACAGCCGGTGACGTGTCCGGCTGCCCTCCATGGCCAACACTGCCCGGACAGTGCCCGCAGCCTCCCGGCACTCCCGGTGCAAACCCGGCTGGCACCAGAGCACCCGGCACGGGCACTGCCAGGGGCAGAGAATCCCTGAATCCCAGCATGGTGGGGTTGGAAGGTTCCTCTGGAGATGTTGGGCCAGGCTCCAACACCCTCACAGCACAGAGGTTCCTCCTCCTGGTCCATGCTGGAGCCTGGAGGCTGTGGATGTGGTGAGGAGGCTCAGCCCGGCCGGGGGGGAGGGGATGTTCCCTGTCCTGTGCAGAGCCTTGAACGTGCTCCATCTTGTGCTGGATGACAATGGAGCTGACACTGAACATCTGCCCGAGCTTGGGGCTGCAGGAATGAACAAACTCTGGCTGTGATCCCCGACAGGACCAGGAGGAACCCGCCACACGTCACCTTGGTGACCTTGGGCTCTGCTTCCCAGGGGTTCCCAGCAGCCCCCAGTGCTGCTGCTGGTGGGCACCACGTGGAGCTGGGCTGGGCGAGCTCTGCTCACGCTGCTTCCAGAAAGGCCCTGGCAGGAGCTGAGCCCAGACCAGAGACCACTGGGGACAGGCGAGTGAAGGTTTGCAGGAGATCAGATCTCATCTTACGATAAATCGCTCCCTCCTCAGCTCCTCACATCACTGGGGGTGGAAACAGCCACAGAAAGGTTTGGAGAAAAGGTTCTGAGACCTCGAGAGAGCGGCTGCTGAGCAGGGCAGGGGGGCTGGGGAGAGGGGATGGGCTTTGGCACCCGGCCTGGAAAAGAAAAGAAGGACCAGGGGTCCCTGAGCACCCTCCACTGACAGGACAGTCCCATCCACAGCAGAGCTGAGACGAGACCAGTTCTGGAGCTGCTGCTGCTCCAGCTGCCCACGGGGACACAAACATGATGGAATCATAGAATTGTTCTGTGAAGAGACCTTCGAGATCATGGAGCCCAACCGTTCCCCATCCCTGCCAGGGCCTCACTAACCCCTGTCCCTCAGCACCACATCTCCAGCCTTGGAAACCCCTCCAGGGATGGGGACTCCACCACTGCCCTGCCCAGCCTGGCACAGCCCTTCACAGCCCCGACCACCAACAAATTGTTCCTCAGCTCCAACCTCAACCTCCCCTGGGGCAACTTGAGGCTGGTTCCTCTTGTCCCACCACTTGGGTCAAGAGCTCTCACCCCCACCTGGCTCCAACCTCCTGTCAGGGAGTGGTGCAGAGCCAGGTCTCCCCTGAGCCTCCTTTTCTCCAGATGGAGATGGAGGGGGTGTCTCTGCAGGTCTCCCCTCCAGCCTGTCCTGATGCTGGTCTCCTCCAAGCCCCGTGTTCCCTGACAGATCCTGTCCTCCTGTCCCACCACCCCAAGCCACGGCCCCAGGCAGGGCAGGGGTGACTGTTACAGCATGGAAATAATTTCTTAAAATATGTAAAAGGAAAAAAAAAGCCTGAGCCAAGAAAGTCCCCTTGAGGGACAGGGACAGCAGCAGAGCCTCAACGAGGGCAGGAGCTGCTCTCTGGGTGATGTCCACCCATCTGCAGAGGAACAGCCTGAGCCCCAAGCGTCCTGTGGCTGAGGAGAAGGAGGAGGAGGAGGAGGCGACATCTGTGGTGCCAGATAAACCTGTTCCCTCTGTGAGATCCTGTTACACAACTGCAGGTGGAGGGAACACACGAGACACAAAATACTTGGATTCCAGCGAAGCATTTAATCCTACCTCACAGAGACACCCTCGGTGCTAATCACACAACACCCAAATCCCAGCATGGTGGGGTTGGGAGGGACCTCCCGTCAGCGAGAACAAGGCAGGGGATTGTTCCCACCAGGGGAGATCAGAAAGGATTAAAGGATCCTTGGGTCGGAGAAGGCGGCGCAGGGGACACGGGTCTGGAGAAACGGGTGGAACAATCCCCATGCACGGACCACGGGGCTGGGATGGGGAAGAGGAGATGCTAAACCTGGTGGCCAAAGCCCTGCCCGTGGCCAGAGCCACGCCAAGGAGGAGACCTCACTGCCTGCTGCTGGCAAAGTCCACCCACCCTTGTCCAGCCAGCTCCTTTCCAACAGTCCCACCTCGCTTCCACAAACACCTCCTCGGGCACCCACCTCCTGTCTGGACCACACCAACCCCTACAACAACAACCCCCCTGAGGTCACCCTGGACCCATCCCGGGAAGTTCAACAACAGCCACAAAACCCAGCGAGGGGCAGGAAAAAACCCATGGTGTGAAAAGCAGGAGCTGAGTCCTCCAGCTGATCCCCTCTGCTCTGGAAACGCTTCCCAACAAAACACCCGTCAAGGGCAGGTCTCCTGGGAGGGCTGGCAACAAAGCAGCTTTTAAAAATAACCCCGGTGGCAAGCAGCAGAGAGCTGGGTGCCTTCCAGAGAGCCCGCCGCAGAGCTGAGCATCTGCACTGCCAGGGGCACCAACGTCTGACGGGGGGACCTGGCACCCCCTGCTCCCAACGTCCCCATCCCCTGCTCCCAACGCCCCCATCCCCTGCTCCCAACGCCCCCATCCTCCGTTCCTGGCTGGTTTCCATTCTCGGATCTGCAGGTTCCTGCAGCCAAGCTTCAAACTCTCCCCTCTTGCAGGTTGTTTAATGTCACTTTATTTTCATTAAACTCCACTTCAGTGTTTCTTCCCTTTCTTTGTGTCCCTTTTTCACAGAATCCCAGGATAGTGGGGTTGGAAGGTTCCTCTGGAGATGATCTGGTCCAACCCCCCTGCTCCAGCAGCTCACCCAGAGCAGGGGGCCCAGGATCGTGTCCAGGCCCCTTTGGGATCTCTCCAGACAAGGAGACTCCACAACCTCTCTGGGCAGCCTGGGCCAGGCTCCAACACCCTCACCCCAAACAACTTTCTCCTCCTGCTCACATGGAACCTCCTGGGTTTCAGTTGGTGCCCAGTGCCCCTTGTCCTGTCCCTGGGCACCACTGACAAGAGTCTGGCCCCTGCCTCTTGCCCCCCTTCAAGATCATCTTGTTCCACCTCCCCTGCCACGGCAGGGACACCTCCCACTAGACCGGGTTGCTCCAAGTACCATCAACCTGGTCTTGACCCCATTCAGTGATGGAGCATCCACAGTTCTCTGGACAGGAGTTTCAAAACTTCCAACACAAGCAATAAACTGAGTTTCTTCTTCCTTGTTACTCTTGCTCCACAGGGCGGGTGGAAAAGCAAATGAAGTTGTCAAAGCAACGCTGAAAATCCCCATCTCTGCCTCCATGAGTCGTCTCCAGCAGCAGCGTCCTCTGAGAGCAGGGAGAGGAGCAGCAGGGGCAGGACACGGGCTGTGCCAGCTCCGAGTGTGGGTCCATGGGGCTGTTCCTCCAGACACCTCCTGGAGATGTTGTGAGAGCTTCTCTTTCCTGAGCTGCTCACAGAAACCAGTGACCTCATGTCCATGACGGGCACACATGTCCTGGGCAGGTGGAGGAGGCTGTGAAGGGATGTTCTCCTCCCTGGTGGGCACGGCACAAAGATCTTGGCAGGTTGTGGCAGCTCTTTTTGATACCTGGAGTGTGGGGTGATGAGGCACTGAGGGAAGAGGCTGCTCCGAGTGTGGCTCCAGGGGCTGCTTGGGATGCTTGGCACTGCCCACCCCAGCTCCCCGGGCTGCTGGCGCTGCTGCAGTGCCAATGTCTGTGCCCATGGCAGAGAGAGCAGCTCATGGGCAGTGCCTGGGCTCCCCGGTGCCGCAGGGATGGCAGCTTGTGGGCAGTGCCCGGTGTCTGTGCCAATAGCAGCTCATGGGCAGTGCCCAGGCTCTCCACTGCTGCAGAGCTGGCAGCTCACGGGCAGTGTCTGGCACTCACCAGAGCTCTGCCACCCCTCCTTGGCACAAGGTGACAGCCCCACAGATCCCACCTGGACTCGACTGCTCCGGCAAGAGAAACTGAGGTCGAAAGAGGCAGCGGCTGTTGGGTTGAGAAGGGAGCTCCAGGTGATCTCTTGGCCAAGGGCGGGGGGTGTTCAGGCCATCGGGTGGGTCACAGGCTGATGACATCACCCAAGAACTCGGTGAGAAAACAACAGCTCAGACACGATTAAATTTAGCAGGGAGTGTGGGGATGGGACGGGGGGCAATGCTTGAAACAAAGAGGGGAGAGGCAGATGAGATATTGGGAAGAAGTTCTTCACCGAGAGGGTGGTGAGATGTTGGAACAGGTTGGCCAGAGAAATTGTAGATGCTCCATCCCTGGATGTTCAAGGCCAAGTTGGATGGGACCTTGAGCAACCTGGTCTAGTGGGAGGTGTCCCTGCCCTGGCAGGGGGGTTAGAACGAGATGATCTCTAAGGTCCCTTCCAACCCAAACCATTCTGTGACTCTGTGAAATTCCAGGGCCGTTTCCAGGCCCTACACCAAATGTTTACACCCTGACGCTCGTTTCCAGCACACAGACGAGGTTGTTTAAACCTGCAGATCTAATTATAGGAGCGTCAGGGTGTTCTCAGCTAAAAATCCCGTTTCCACCCAGCTTTCCTCACCTCCTTAGCTGTCCCACTGAGCCCCCCTGGCAGAGACCACGGCACAGGCAGGCTCTGTCTGTCTGTCTGTCACGTCTCGCCTCAGCCATGGCACGGGGGGCACACGGTAACGCCAGTGCCAGCAGCTGNCCTCTTGCAGGTTGTTTAATGTCACTTTATTTTCATTAAACTCCACTTCAGTGTTTCTTCCCTTTCTTTGTGTCCCTTTTTCACAGAATCCCAGGATAGTGGGGTTGGAAGGTTCCTCTGGAGATGATCTGGTCCAACCCCCCTGCTCCAGCAGCTCACCCAGAGCAGGGGGCCCAGGATCGTGTCCAGGCCCCTTTGGGATCTCTCCAGACAAGGAGACTCCACAACCTCTCTGGGCAGCCTGGGCCAGGCTCCAACACCCTCACCCCAAACAACTTTCTCCTCCTGCTCACATGGAACCTCCTGGGTTTCAGTTGGTGCCCAGTGCCCCTTGTCCTGTCCCTGGGCACCACTGACAAGAGTCTGGCCCCTGCCTCTTGACCCCCTTCAAGATCATCTTGTTCCAACTCCCCTGCCACGGCAGGGACACCTCCCACTAGACCGGGTTGCTCCAAGTACCATCAACCTGGTCTTGAACCCATTCAGTGATGGAGCATCCACAGTTCTCTGGACAGGAGTTTCAAAACTTCCAACACAAGCAATAAACTGAGTTTCTTCTTCCTTGTTACTCTTGCTCCACAGGGCGGGTGGAAAAGCAAATGAAGTTGTCAAAGCAACGCTGAAAATCCCCATCTCTGCCTCCATGAGTCGTCTCCAGCAGCAGCGTCCTCTGAGAGCAGGGAGAGGAGCAGCAGGGGCAGGACACGGGCTGTGCCAGCTCCGAGTGTGGGTCCATGGGGCTGTTCCTCCAGACACCTCCTGGAGATGTTGTGAGAGCTTCTCTTTCCTGAGCTGCTCACAGAAACCAGTGACCTCATGTCCATGACGGGCACACATGTCCTGGGCAGGTGGAGGAGGCTGTGAAGGGATGTTCTCCTCCCTGGTGGGCACGGCACAAAGATCTTGGCAGGTTGTGGCAGCTCTTTTTGATACCTGGAGTGTGGGGTGATGAGGCACTGAGGGAAGAGGCTGCTCCGAGTGTGGCTCCAGGGGCTGCTTGGGATGCTTGGCACTGCCCACCCCAGCTCCCCGGGCTGCTGGCGCTGCTGCAGTGCCAATGTCTGTGCCCATGGCAGAGAGAGCAGCTCATGGGCAGTGCCTGGGCTCCCCGGTGCCGCAGGGATGGCAGCTTGTGGGCAGTGCCCGGTGTCTGTGCCAATAGCAGCTCATGGGCAGTGCCCAGGCTCTCCACTGCTGCAGAGCTGGCAGCTCACGGGCAGTGTCTGGCACTCACCAGAGCTCTGCCACCCCTCCTTGGCACAAGGTGACAGCCCCACAGATCCCACCTGGACTCGACTGCTCCGGCAAGAGAAACTGAGGTCGAAAGAGGCAGCGGCTGTTGGGTTGAGAAGGGAGCTCCAGGTGATCTCTTGGCCAAGGGCGGGGGGTGTTCAGGCCATCGGGTGGGTCACAGGCTGATGACATCACCCAAGAACTCGGTGAGAAAACAACAGCTCAGACACGATTAAATTTAGCAGGGAGTGTGGGGATGGGACGGGGGGCAATGCTTGAAACAAAGAGGGGAGAGGCAGATGAGATATTGGGAAGAAGTTCTTCACCGAGAGGGTGGTGAGATGTTGGAACAGGTTGGCCAGAGAAATTGTAGATGCTCCATCCCTGGATGTTCAAGGCCAAGTTGGATGGGACCTTGAGCAACCTGGTCTAGTGGGAGGTGTCCCTGCCCTGGCAGGGGGGTTAGAACGAGATGATCTCTAAGGTCCCTTCCAACCCAAACCATTCTGTGACTCTGTGAAATTCCAGGGCCGTTTCCAGGCCCTACACCAAATGTTTACACCCTGACGCTCGTTTCCAGCACACAGACGAGGTTGTTTAAACCTGCAGATCTAATTATAGGAGCGTCAGGGTGTTCTCAGCTAAAAATCCCGTTTCCACCCAGCTTTCCTCACCTCCTTAGCTGTCCCACTGAGCCCCCCTGGCAGAGACCACGGCACAGGCAGGCTCTGTCTGTCTGTCTGTCACGTCTCGCCTCAGCCATGGCACGGGGGGCACACGGTAACGCCAGTGCCAGCAGCTGAAGCTCGATCAGATGCAGGGCACAGACAGGTGGACAGACAGATGGACAGCAGGTGATGGGCACCAGCAAAGCATGTCCCAAAGAAGACAAAGGAAACAAAGCAAGATCAAGATAGAACCAGCTCCGACAGCTCAGATGTGCTGTGAGGGTGGGACCCAGTGCCCCGGACGAGCAGGGGAAGGAGCCGTGGGTCCTGAACGTGGTGTCAAGTCCTGGCACTCGCCCCATTGCCAGCGCAGCACTGGACAAGACTCGGGCACCAGCTGTGCCAGGACACCCCAGTGCAAGATCCTGGCACCGAGGAGCTGCGTGGCAGAGGCGGTCACGGGACGGAGCTGGGAGAGTGACGTGGGGGTGGACTGGGGGACACACAAAGGGCACGTGCTGGTGGCACTGGCACAGCGGGTCACCGAGATCTCAGCAACGCCCAGGCTGGGACAACAGCCGAGAAGATGGGCAGCCAGATATCGGCAGGGACAGGCGACGGCGCGGAGATAAACCCTGGGCCTGGCCTTGGAGGGGCCCCGGCACCATCAGGAGCTGACAGCCTGGGACGTGTCCCCAGCACAGCCCTGCCCGGGGACAGGATTCACCCCCCGACTCTGGCCCCTGTGCCTGGTGCCCAGATGGAGGCACAGAGATGGTCCCTGCATCGATATGGGGGATACGGGGGACACGTCCGGAGAGCTGGGGCAGGGGTGATGGTGGGAGCGGGCAGAGCCCCTGGGCTGAGGACACGAGTCGAGAAGGTCCAAAGCCCTGGTCTGGGGAGGAAGAACCAGGTCCGCAGCCCCAGGAGATGGGGTGCAGGGGTCAGCCCCATCACCACCGTGTCCCACCATCCCCAGGCAGTGACCCACGGGCACCAGCCTGGCTCTGAACTGTTGCCATCTGCACGGCCACAGAGCCGGTCAAGCAGAACCCGGCACTGGGCTCAGGGATGGCTCCCACCCGTACTGGGGCACGGCTCCCGCACCGGGCACCCAGCACCGGGCTCTCAGCACCGGGCACAGCCCAGCTCCCNCAAGACTCGGGCACCAGCTGTGCCAGGACACCCCAGTGCAAGATCCTGGCACCGAGGAGCTGCGTGGCAGAGGCGGTCACGGGACGGAGCTGGGAGAGTGACGTGGGGGTGGACTGGGGGACACACAAAGGGCACGTGCTGGTGGCACTGGCACAGCGGGTCACCGAGATCTCAGCAACGCCCAGGCTGGGACAACAGCCGAGAAGATGGGCAGCCAGATATCGGCAGGGACAGGCGACGGCGCGGAGATAAACCCTGGGCCTGGCCTTGGAGGGGCCCCGGCACCATCAGGAGCTGACAGCCTGGGACGTGTCCCCAGCACAGCCCTGCCCGGGGACAGGATTCACCCCCCGACTCTGGCCCCTGTGCCTGGTGCCCAGATGGAGGCACAGAGATGGTCCCTGCATCGATATGGGGGATACGGGGGACACGTCCGGAGAGCTGGGGCAGGGGTGATGGTGGGAGCGGGCAGAGCCCCTGGGCTGAGGACACGAGTCGAGAAGGTCCAAAGCCCTGGTCTGGGGAGGAAGAACCAGGTCCGCAGCCCCAGGAGATGGGGTGCAGGGGTCAGCCCCATCACCACCGTGTCCCACCATCCCCAGGCAGTGACCCACGGGCACCAGCCTGGCTCTGAACTGTTGCCATCTGCACGGCCACAGAGCCGGTCAAGCAGAACCCGGCACTGGGCTCAGGGATGGCTCCCACCCGTACTGGGGCACGGCTCCCGCACCGGGCACCCAGCACCGGGCTCTCAGCACCGGGCACAGCCCAGCTCCCGCACCGGGCACCCAGCACCGGGCACAGCCCAACTCCCGCACCGGGCTCTCAGCACCGGGACACGGCGCGCTCAGCTCCCACACCGGGAACACCTGGCACCGGTCCCAGCCCTACTCCCGCACCGGTCTCCTCGCGCCTCCGGCCGCCCGCTCCCCGCCCGGAGCAGCTCTGCTCACCGGCCCCGCAGAGCTCCCAGCGCCTGCAGCTCCCGCTGCCAACATCCAGAGCCCGAGGTGGGACCGGGAGAATCTCCCGAGGTGCCACCAGGCCAAGGGCAACGTCCTGCCCCGGTACCAGCACGGGCTGGAGCAGCCCCGGGAGAAGGACCCGGGGGTGCTGGGTCCTCCTGGGCTGATCCCCACAGCGTGGGCAGCAGGGCAGGGGGGGGATCCTGCCCCTCTGCTCCGCTCTGGGGAGACCCCCCTGCAGTGCTGGGGCAGCTCTGGAGTCCTCAGCACAGCAGAGACATGGAGCTGGTGGAGCGGGGCCAGAGGAGGCCCCAGCAATGGTGGGAGGGCTGGAAGCCTCTGCTGGGAGGCCAGGCTGGGAGAGTTGGGCTTGTTCAGCTGGAGAGGAGAAGGATCCGGGGAGACCTTGTGGTGGGGTGAGGGTGGTGAGAGCCTGGTTGAGGTTGCCCAGAGAGGTGGTGGCTGCCCCATCCCTGAAACCATTGGAGGTGAGGTTGGAGGAGGCTCTGAGCAACCTGAGATTGTTGAACGTGTCCCTGCTCCCTGCAGGGAGTTGGACCAGATGACCTTGGGAGGTCCCTTCCCACCCAAACCAGTCTGGGATTCCATGATCTAGTTGCCATCATCACTGACACCTTCCTCCCCACCCTCCAGGGCCATGTCCCAGCAGGAGCTGTGAGGGGGTCTCCGGATCCCACCCAGGCTCTGTGTGCCCCGCAGCCACCTCCCCAGCTCCCTGCTCATGATCTCCCAGATGTTTTCATTCCTCTGGAAAGTTTTTGGCTCGCTTGATGTTTTTCTTCTCCTCCTGGCTGTCTCCGGTTTCTTTCAGCACATTCATTATTTCTCCCACTCTGCTGCCACACCGGTGCCTGTGCTGGGAGACGTTCCCTCCCCTTACCCGCTGTGGTTAACCGAGGGCTGTGGTGAGGGTGGGACGAGGTGGCACTGATGGGGCACACTGGGGGGTTACACAAACCTCTGGTCCCTGAAACACGGGGATGAACCTTGGTATGAACAAACAGGAGGCGTTTCCTTGTGTGGCCACCACTAGGTCCTTTCTGACCAGGGCTGTTCTGACCTGGCACTGGGGGAACCGGTGCCACCAGCTACGGCCCCGTGGCACTGCCATGGGCACTCTGGCAGGGCCTGAGCTGCTGCCAGCTCCTCCTGGCACACCAGTGTCTGGGTAAATCCTCACTGGAAGGCTGCTGGCCACCAGTGTGAGCCCCATGCTGGCCCTGGCAGACCCCATCACCCCATCCCAGACCACAAAAGCATGTTCCAGGCTGTGGCCACCTCAGCACATCCTGTGGCCACCTCTGGGCACAAGTCCCCTACCCCACCCTGGTCTGTAAGCAGGTGCCACAGGCTCCCATGGTGACCTTGTCCTGTCCCTGCCTGCCAGGACTTGTAGGAAGGAAACCACCGGTTATCATCAAAGTGGGAGGCAAAAGTCCAGCTGGGAACAAGCTCAAGGACAAGGGATAAAGGGTTGGAGCCAGACGAGGAGGACGCGGCTCGCTGGCACCTTCCCTCCTGCCCGTGCCCCTGCGGCAGCTCCCGGCTCCGTGGGATCTGGTGCCCGTTGGGCTGGACCTGGTGGGACAGATGGCACTGGGGTGACCTGGTTTGAACAGACATCCTCCCTGAGGAAGGGCTCAAATGCACACCAGAAGAGACTTGGACAAGTAGCTGGGCACCAGCAGAAACTTAGAGACACTGGAGGCAAGAACCTGAGCAGAGCCCCAATGAGGGTCTAAACTGGAGGGTCACAGGGAAAAAGCTGCAGCATTTACTCTGCAGGGAGATGTTCTTTGCAGAGCAGCCAGAGGACCTGCTCAAAGTAAGGTGACAAAAGACCAGATCAATAATATAGAATCATTTAGGTTGGAAAAGACCTTTCAGATCATCCAGTCCAACCACATGGATGGTGACACGTTGCCAGGCTGAGCTGTTTGCCCAAGAGGCTGGAGGAAGACGAGCGTGGGATGGCCAGAGAAGGCTCTGTGTCCAAACAGGATGGTCAGCTCTGAGCTGGCCATGGAGAGCTGCCAGGACACTTGTGACACAGGAAGGTGACCAACACGTGGTCAAGCATCCACACTCAGCTGCCAAACACCTCAACGGGAGCCTGAGGGTTTTCCTGAGGGTTTCCTGGGGTGGAATTGTTGCCACGGGGCATCTACAGTGATGGGGTTTAAAAGCCATTAGGCAAATTTGTGGGAGAATTGATTGAGGACGATTAAAGAGAGCCCAGATGTGGCCTCTGGCTCTGAGCTGGGTCTGCA
>VYZX01009033.1:98229-252798 GCA_013401335.1 Brachypteracias leptosomus | reverse complement strand
GGATGTGGACCTGTTGGAGCATGATCAGAAGAGAGACACAAAAATGACCAGAGGGCTGGAGCACCTCTCCTATGAAGACAGGCTGAGAGAATTGGGCTTATTCAGCCTGCAGAAGAGAAGGCTCCAGGGGGACCTTATAGTGACCTTTCAATACCTGAAAGGGGCCTATAGGAAGGCAGGGGAAGATCTGTTCACAAGGGTTTGTAGCGATGGGATGAGGGGTAATGGTTTTAAGCTAGAAAAGGGGAGATTTAGGTTGGACATTAGGAAAAAGCTCTTTAATATGAGGGTGGTGGATCACTGGAACAGGTTGGCCAGAGAGGTGGTGAAGGCCTCATCCCTGGAGACATTCAAGGTGAGGCTTGCTGGGTCTCTGAGTAACCTGCCCTAGTTAGAGATGTCCCTGCTTCTTGTAGGGGGAACCTTTGGAGGTCCCTTCTAACACAGTACTTTCTGTAATTCTATGATTCTATGATATTTAGAAACAGGTTCAACAAGATGGTGCAATAAGGTTCACTAGTGAACAGTTCTACACAGAAACCTTTCTTCACGGGTATCTAGTGGGCATGTGAATCACAGAGTGTTTTGAATTAGAGAAAGTGTATTTCCAAGTTTAACATTTTATCACCATCTGTTTTCCTTTGCAGGAATGAAATTTGTGTTTAGATTAATTTTCTCACTTTTTGTGTGCCTCTTTTTTTTGCCAGCTCTAGTGGGGACATTAGGAAAGAAGACACATCACAGTATCCCCCACTCTGATCCTCTGCTATAGCATGGATGACTGGCCCTTGCTCCTTACGTTGTGGGTTCTGTTAGTGCCTTAAAAGTACCAGAAAGAAGGAAAAAAAAAAAGAGAAAAAAATAGCCTGTCCTGGTTTGAACTGTAACCACACCTCTGGCTCCCCTAAGGCTGCAAGCCAGACAGCCAGGGGTGCAGCAAGCTCGTCTCTTAGTTTGTCCCTTTCTGTGGTTTTGAAGCATTTTATCCTGATCTGTTCACAAAGGAAAATGGGTTATGATGCCACAGCAGAGGCTGGAAACGAGACCTTATGACCTATCCTTGTAGGGCTTATATGAATGTGACAACAGCTGTGAAACCAAAAGGACCAAAACAACAGCAGGAGGGCACCGACAAAGGCTGCTCCAGAGGAAAGTGGTCCCATGAGAAGCAAAGAAAAGGCGTCTGAAGCCCTGAGTGGTTGAGTCTTGTCCAGAGTAGTCAGATGGAGAGCACATCCCATACATTGGGCCGTTCCCATGGGCCAAGCCTGCTGCAGGCTGCACTTGTGCCCTGCTAACAATGACTAGTCAGCAATAACAGTAGGGGTCCTCCTGGAAGGCTCCTGTGATGAAGCTCAGAAGATGAAATTGCCCATCTCCCTCTCTTTTCTGCATCTTTCAGGAAACTGTTCATGGTTCCCTAGTTACAGATGGGCTCAGCGTGTCTTGTGGGTCTGTTGTTCTCAGTAAGAAGGTACCCAAGCCTTTCTCAAAACCAGATGCACTTGCAATACAGGAGCTGGAAAACTCAGAAGACATGGAGTGATGCACACCATGACTATATTCATCAAGTTCACAACCAGCTGCTTGTGTAGCTCCACAGAGCTGATAACTCTGAATGGGGAGAAATGACCAGTTCCTGCTGTCCTGGAATGACCACCACCTGATGCCTCTTCATCAGCAGTGCAAAGAGGTGAATACACTGTCTGCTCTCCAGATTCCTTCCCTTTTCCCTGTTCCACAGGTCTTTGAGAGCAAACTAGCTACAAGCAGTTAACTTTGCTTTGAGTGTCTATGTGTCACTTTCTGAAGCCATCTGTCACTGCTTTGCACCCATTGAGATTAACATCTGGACTAAAATCCTAGTGTAAGAGGTCAAGGATTTCTTGGCCCAGTAATCCTTCTACTGTTCAAGGTGATGCTGTTTGTTGATAGCAGGTGGCAGCTCCACTCTGAAGGAGATAAAATGGACCTTGATACAGTTGGATGGTTCCTGGGGTGTACTCCAGGCTGAGGTACTTTGGCAAGGCAAATGAATGCTTTAAGGATGCTTTAGGAAGGACTGAGACCCTCCAGGCTACTGCAAGAGTCCATTCCACTAGAACAGAAAAGAAAGGGGTAAGCAAAAAGGGCTGTAGGTTTTCCAGACTCTGAAAAAAAGCATTTTCCTCTGCAGTGAGAAGGGAAACAGTGAAAAGCAAAATTTTATCCTGGTAAATAAAACAGAAAGAAGGGGGAACCAGTGGAGTGAGATCATTAGAGGCACCTTGTAAAGCTGTCTGCAGCATTCAACCTTTTCAGGGAAGGTCAAAGGCTTGGTCTTTTCTGCTACCTATATTTCTGCTTGCCAAAGCTCAGCTCAGTGACAGATTCTTTAATGTGAGAGAAGGCTCTGAAGTGATAGATAATACTCCCACTACCTCCCAAAAGCCAGGGAATAGGTTCCAGAAAGAAACGTATGGCAGTTTCTTTAAGAGTGAAAAGAATTTAGTTTCCAAATTTCCATCCACTCCTTTCTGGGAAATTTATCCTTTTTTTTGTTGTTGTTGCTATTGGTTGTTTGGGGTTTCTTTTTTGTCTGCATAGAGTAAAGTATTTTGAGTGAGCTTGATGCACTGGTAAAGTTGTGTTGTCAAGTGTTGGGTGAGTTCCCCAAAGACAACAGTCCACAAGTAGAATCACAGAAGCATTTAGGTTGGAAAAGACCTCCAGGATCATCAAGTCCAAGCTTTGTCCAACACCTACCTGACCCCTAGACCATGTCAAAGTACCTTTCCTCTGCTTCCCAGCTATCCTGTGTGAGCTTCATAAAGGACAGCTCAGTCCCATACATGCTTTCCGTGTGGGTTTTCTAGAACCAGAACCTGCTATCCTGGATCTCACATTGCTTTACTGATATAGTGAAGTAGTATTTGCAGTGTCCCCTGCAAACTGAAGGCAGAAATTCTCTACTAGAAACTGTAATTATGATGAATATTTAATAGTTGGCAAAGCAGCAAACTTGAGAGAAGAAAAGAGCAGGACCTCTGAGGCTCAGATCACATTTCACAGTTCATGCTCTGAAGACACTTTACATTGACTTGAATCTAGCCAGCTATGAGTTATCTCCCCCCACCCACATGCCACTCTGGTGACACCCTCCCATCCTGTCACACCCTCCCTCAATCCAGCCCTGAGTTAGGACATCAGCCCCTTCTCTTCTAAAACAAAGAAGGTGCTGTCAAGGGAAGGGAAGAACATAACTTTGTATGTTAAGATTAGTGACTAAAGCATATTTTCCAGAGAGAAGTGCCATGCAAAGAGATGGATATGGGCTGGGAGTGCAGTGCAATTTGCAGATATTGAGGATAATGAGTGAAAGGTCTGTTCCTCTCCAACCATTACTGCTCAACTCCGTTGTTACTTAGTTTTGTAGGACAGAATGAGTGCTTCTTCAGTTGATGGCTCTTAGACAAATGCTATACCTTATGGTATTTTGTTCATCTAAGGATTTAGTTTTCCTTTGGATCCAAACTCATGTTTATCTGCAGATAAGTAACAAACGAGTTTCAAATCCACCCGAACTATCCTTGATAATGCTTCTTTCACCTCTGGTAATTTCTCTTCCATCATCACCACTCCTCAGATTGGCTGCTCTGTCTTTTTGCTGCTCTGAACTGGGTTGCTGAAGTGTTTAGCACATTGTCCTCTGTATGATCCAGTACACAGGCAGCCAAGCTTCTCATTCTCCGAGTGTCTACACCATGTGCCTCTGAAGTAAGGGTGGTGTCGGACTAAGACCCAAACAGGAGCCTGAGTTCTTGTCCTTTTTACACATATGAAGGTCAGAAAGAGGGACTGGGATGGAGTCGGGATAAGAACATTGTATATTGGATCTCCCTGCCTAACAAAACCAAACAAATCCCAAGCTTGCTGGTCTTCAGAGAAGTTCAGGCTCAAATAAAAAAACTCATCCAAGTTCTGCAAAGATGACCTGACATTGCTGTGGGGGACAAACCCAGGTAGTTCAGAGATGCACAAGAAAGGGGTCAACTTTTTGGAACCTAAAGAAAGGTATGGTCTCTCAATAGAGTCAAGAGGTAAGAGCTATACAGGTGATCTGGCCTCTGCATATTATAGTGATGAGTGTAATAGCAGCTAGAAGTGGAAGGATTTCTTTATTATAATTTTCTTTTTTAACCCTTAGCACTATTCTTGTCCATCCCAAGCTATTGCCCAAACCCACTAAAGACCTTGCTGCAAGATTGTCTTCCTCAATTTGGCAAATGGGCTTTGTAGAACTGCCTGTTGTGAAGCCCAGGAAATTCCTTTCTTGTAAGGATGGCACATTCCATAATGAATAACTAAGATGATCTGTTCAATGAGCCGTTTGCAAAGTGCAGGCTCCCTTTAAAGCCAGAGCTGCTACAGGAATTGTTTTTGTTATAACTGTTCCGAGCTATAAATACACAGTAAATTATTAGTCAGGTATTTTCTACATGACTGCACAGTATTCCTAACTTTGCATCAGAGGCATATTATTTAACCCTTTATTTTCTGCTCTCTGGCAACTCTTTACAAAATGGAAGGGAGGACATACCATGATAGTCAAACTCTTCAGGCAAAGAGGGTGATAGATCAGTGGAATGGGCTGCCCAGAGAGGTGGTGGAGGCCCCATCCCTGGAGTCTTTCAAGGTCAGGCTTGATGGGGCTCTGAGCAGCCTGCCCTAGGTAGAGATGTCCCTACTTGTGTAGGCAGGTTGGACCAGATGACCTCTAGAGGTCCCTTCTAGCCTAAAACATTCTATGATTCTAAGTTTGCAGTGATGCAAGAATGAGGAGTGGCTGAAGGTGTAATTTGGAAAAGGTAACACTAAAATCTTCCTTTATCTGTTGGTGGACATCACAATCTATGCAAGATGCTTATCACCATGATGTAGAAACTCATCATGGTAAGTTCTGGTGACTTCTCTTCACCCTTTTGACAGCTCCATGAGTCACAGCAGGTCCAAGTGTAGGATTTGACCTGATTTTGCTCGATGTCTATGAGAAATCATGGATTAGAGCTCTCTGCACTAGGCCTGTCTATATGATGGAATTGAACAAATCTGAACCAAGCAAAGCAAAAGAATGAATTCAGACTAAACTCAGCATTGACAAAGGAATAATAAAATCCACAAAAGGGCATAGTGATTTCCAAAGTTATTGAATCTCCATGTGACTGCTGAAGAAAATTTTTAACTTAAAAAAAGGAGACTGATTTTTTTTTTTTAAGTATGAGCAAAATGATATCAAATGCTCAACCTCATATTGAATTCTAATCATGAAAAACCAGAATGATTTCCTGAGTTTGCATCTAGGACTCCAAAAAGAAATAACTTTTCAATATAAGGTGGTGCATCTGGTTGCAAATATTTGCTTTAGTTGCTCTAATTTTTAATTTCTGCAGTCTTTGGGCATTCAGAAAGGAAGGTTGTGCTGAAACCTTCGAGAGGTGAATTTCCAGGGGTGGTCACCAAAATCACCAGAAGTAAAAGCTGAAATAATACTTGCTGACTCTTTTTAGTGATATTTATTAGAAAGACCTTTGGATCCCAGAATGCAGATCTCCACCTCTGGAGAAATACCTGTTCACTGCTCTTTACTGGCTGCTCTTTGCTGCTGCAGTGGCTGATGCTCAGAGGTGGTTGCAGAAGGACTTGGTCACCTTTTCCCACCTTCATAGGCAACTGCCATTATCAACAACCAGAAAGTAGGCACCATTCTGGGAGATGCTGCATGGACCTTTCACCTTAAAAAAACCCTTCTGCACAGAAAAATTTCCTTATTGTTTTGTGAAGGTGATTTGCTCTGGATTGTTAAAGAAAGCATTCAAAGGGTCATGAATTTCACCCAAAGGACCTATACCATAGCACAGACCTGATGAAGAGCTGCCAGAAGTCTTAGACATGTATGAGCACTGTGCAAATTTTAACTACAAAAGCCCCAACATCTCTAAACACCCCCAAGAACTTTTCCACTCCCTATGTCCCTCAAAGCATGGCACAGAAATCTCAGCTTGGCTATCAAATTCAACTGGTTGTGGTCCAGAGTGGGAAATATGAAGCCCCAGGATGCGTGTATGTGGCAAAAGACTTTCTGCCAACAAGTCTGGAAATCTGAAATTATTTATTTTCAGCTATAAGTAGCCTGAGAGTTGAGATATTAAATAGTAATCAGAAGAATCTGTGCATTTCTTGGTTGGAAAAGAAGAAGAAGAACTTTTCAAAACTATATTCAGGAGTGAAGTTGACTATAGAGGGTGGTTGCCTCAGGTTGAGAGTCCAAGTTTAGAGACAAATAATAGTCCTTTTGCTGTCAGAATTGTTTAGGGCAACGCGAATACAACAACTAGGTCAGGAGGATTTTATTTCTCAACTTCAGATTAAATTAGAGCTGCTCCAAAACCACATTGCTTTAGAAGCAACAGATACATTTGCTCCTACGGAAAGCCCAGTGTGAGTCTTGGCAGAGGGAGAGGGCTTTTGCTATGTCCATGAAAACATCTGCATGGGTTTCCTGGAGCCTGAATGTGCTGGGGACCCAGCTGGTACTGAGAGGAGGGGGTGGAAATCAGCATCCTCCTGGGATGGAAGGTAAATTGGGTTGCGTGGCTCACACCAGCTCTGCATTGACAAACAGCACTAGCTGGAGTCCTAGAGTCACTGGAGAGCTTGTTTTTCACAAGGTCGTGCAAGGTTCACTCACATCCTTCTTGCCTGCTGGTCCTGAAACTCCATGTTAACCCTGTGTTTCTGTCGCTGTGTCTGTGCATGTTTTCTACTGTTTAATAAACAATTGAAAATAGTCAACTGGAATTATTTTTTCAACTAGAGATGTATTTTCTGCTGGGGTTGTTGTCCTTTAAAAGCTGGGTATGACTGGTGCTGCTCATGTGATTTCTCTAGATGAAAGTTATCTACAGCAGCTTCTTCAGGCTCCATTCTAAATTTTGTCTCAGAAGTTTTCTTTAGACCTGAAATAAAATTTGCAATTTTATTGACAGCATGAGTTTCCAGTACACACTTAATGACAGTCTGCTCTGGTCCAAAAAGTCTTCCTTTTAGATTAATGAAGGAGCTCTGCTTCCTATCACCCCAACAGAGACATGGACTCTGACCATTTGGGTTGCTTTGGCTGATGGACTGTTGAAAGAACTTTAGTCTTTACAAAGGACAGTGATGTCTACTTCCCAATGGGATGCTGCTAGAGTCAGTAAGTCAAATCACTGTGATCTGAAGGTGCTGATGAGCATTTTCATTGCTGTTTTTTCTTGGCCATAGCTGTGGGGGTTAGGAAAAACAGGGAAAATACATTGGGAAGCCAGAGAAAGGAGAAGGGATACCTTGTGGACCAGAACTAGACACACTCTGGATGAAGTGTTGTTCGACATCCCTTTGGAGCCAAGAAATAATGACTCAAACAATGCAGACGGGACATTGTGAGACTGTATAAAACCTCTCACTTACTGAATCCCAACTAACCACAGCACAGCTTTATCTTCAGTGTTACTTGGAATTTTGTCAAGGAGGCTTTTTTTTGCTCCTTCTTCTTTTTCTTTTTTTTTCATTCCTTTTTTTTTTAAACCTCAAGGTCAAACAAAACATATGCTTAAAAATAAAGCTTTATCAAGAGAGATGGAGGACTAAAGGACTTCCTATTTTTAGTTACGGCAATCTAATCTAAGTAGAAGTTGTTCTGGGCCCCTCTCCCTTTTCCATGAAAGGTAGGTGCTCCCAGGACAATTTCCAGGGCTTTCTGTGGCTTCTGTTTTCAGATGCAACCCAAGCCACTGAGTTTTATTGAGCAAGTATCCTGGAAAATGCTGAGCAAAATGAGAGACAGCTGATAGTCCTAGAATACCAGTACTTTCAGTAAGGTCCTGCAGCTGTATCTCAGGGTTTTGAATTCCCATAGGCTTTCAACCAAGCTCTTTTCCCCAATCCTCCCCCAGCTACTGATATGGTCCTTGACGGGGGAAAGCATCTGTCCAACTCTAAGAGCAGAAAGTGATTAAGTGCTTTCTTAATCAGGGCCTTGTAGCTCTTATATTTGACTCTTGGCTTAGTTAAATCCAGCTTTTAAAGTAAATTTCATGTGGAATTGGACGGAAATGGTAATGAGACAGGGAACTTTTCACTTCGAGGTCATCATTGAACAGTTTTTCAGGAAGGAAAACCCTATAAAATTATTGCTGCTTGAAGGCAGTCAAGAGTGTATTTGGAACGTGGAAGCACAAAAATCTTGGCTGGGCTGACTGCTTTGTATCACCGGTGTTATGGGAATTAGCTTGTGAGTTTACTGTGCTCAGACAAGACAATTACTTTTGAAACACCCAACAGACAGCTGATATAAATCCCAAAGATGGAGAAAAATAAAACATAGTTCTGCTTTTGAAAGCAGGAGGAAAAGAAATTCCTTTCTCTTTAGCCTGAGACTTTAACCCGTATCCCATATATGATGAGAAACAGCAGAAGATGTCACTAAGAAATCTAGCTGATCAGTTTTGACCTGAAGTGCCTGGATTTGTGGGGTATGTGCACTACTTCTTGTAGGAGGCTGTTGAAGAAAAAGAAGACAATCGTCTGATTGCCAGGAGGATTAAAAGTTCTGTACAGGAAAAAAATAGAATAGTTTGAAAAAAAAGTTTGAAAGTTTGAAGTTTGGAAACCTCTGCTTTTTTAACAAAATTATCACCAGAATGTTCAAACTTATAAAAAAAAAGAAAAGAAGTAAAGCCAGATTTCTGGATAACCTGATGGCTTTATGCTGTGGGAAAGGACTGATAATTGAGCAGAATGAGATACCTGAGAGTGGGGAGGTAACACAGAGCCAGGGTTGCAAACCATCCATTTTTGCATCCTAAGAAAAGAGCCAATCTCACCTCAAGTTTGCAGGAAACTTCTCCATGCCTGGGTCATGTGGAGATCTGAATCAGGCCACCCTCCTTTCCACCTCTTCTGTTCTAAGGAATGATCTGCATCCCTTGAAGTTTGGGGAGGAAATATATATAAAGCCTGTAATTATTTATGAGCGCTATAAAAAAGAGCTTTGCAGTGGTTGACATGGGAAGTGATTAAGGTATGTTATAAGCAAAGATTGTAGAAAAGAGGGAGAGAAGTGATGCCAGAAGGGAATCTGGTAACAATCCCGAGCTAACGATAAGTGACTTCCAGAAGGAGGAGTTGTGGGAGGAAAAGTAAAGAATTTAAATCAAGGCAGATTGCAAGACTTTTGGCCTTGGGGACTGAGCCACAGAGACTGTTCATCACTGGACTCACAGGCACAAGAGGAAGGTGATGTCTCACCCTGCTCCTGACTCAGAGTTTACTGGTTGAATCCTGCAAGATTTCAGCAAGATCTGCTTGAATTTGAAAGGGCTCCATTTCCCAGGCATCTCAGCTTTCTGAGTTTACACAAATGGGTCTTGGGTCTCTCCAGGACTTAGGAAAAAGCTGCTCTGAACAGACACACACACATGGGCCCTGCTGCCAGTGAGCATCTCTCTGAGTGACTATATCTTGTTTTCCTGTTTAACAGGTGTAGCATGTGTCCAGACCTGTCCCTAGACGTCAACTTGTGGCGTGAACATTCACAGATGACAGCTGAAGAGCACTCACTTATCATGACCAATCATGAGTATAAAAGTCTAGCTTGTGAAGTCTCAGCTTGAGACTCTTGAAATAATGTTATGGGGAAATACTCATCGTGTCCCAAATAGGACAGAAAAGGTTTCTGATTAGATGCCCTGTAAATGTGGAGGAGGAAACCCTCCCATCTACAGGAAAGTAGAATGGTATAGAGAAAGGGAATGAAATAGGAAGATATAGACACATTTCCAAACTATTCAGGAAATAGTTGTGAGTAAAGGGCACATTTCCCAAAACTGGACCACCTACAGGACAAGAAAGTGAGGGCTGAATACATCAGGACATACTGAACAAGTGCTTTAGACACTAGGAGTGGGTTTGTGCCCCCCCCAAAGGTTAATGATCTGCTACCTTGCTTTCATCAGGGTTTACTTATGGCATTCTAGTTTATGTATAACACCTGCCCCAGTGTGCAGTCTGTCTCCTGTTGCATTACTGTGTTACATGGATGAAGTGCAATGACACAGAATAAACTCATTGATATATGACTAGAGAGCATGTACATCTTGATAGGCAATGATATTGATGGCTCAATCTTTGGCACTTATGAACTTCCTTCAGTTCATACCAATGTCAAGAAGAACTTCAGATGTCCAAGCATGCTGAGAATCATTGTGTAGCTGTAGGTTCATGCCCAAATTCAGGTATCAGTAAGCTGGGTTCAGATCATGAGTGTATTGCAGGAATATGGTAAGATTCTACAATTATATTCTCTGAATCTGTTACTATTCAGGATTTCTATTAATCACCTAGATGGAATGAATGGAGAATATGCTAATTAAATGAGCAGATGACATAAATTTGAAAAGAGCTGCAAGCACAAAAGAAGACAGTCTCAAGACTGACTGACTTCAGAATTATCAAATATAAATGTAGGAATAATTTGGGGATTTGGGAAGGGAAAGGATGAAATTCAATAAAGACAAATGCAAGACACACAGTTCTATACTTAGGCAAGAACGATCAGATGTACAAATATGGGATGTGAAATAACCAGCAAGAGAAGGATCTGGGGTAATTGTGAATCTCAGGCTGAAGAGAAGTCAGAAGAGTTAAGATTGTCATGGGAAAAGCAAACACCATACTGGGATATATAAACTGGAGTACCATCTGCATGACATGGGATGGGATTTTTCTGCTGTACTCTCTTCTCTCCAATTTTGGGCACCATGGTTCAAGAAGGATGGGACTGGTTGGCTCATGTCCAGGAGAGACCAACAAGGATGATCAGAAGTCCAGAGAACATGACTAATGAGGAGAGATTGAACTAGGGGGGTTGTTTAGACTGGAGAAGATCAGCCTGAGAAGTGATATGATAGCAGACTTTAAATACATAAAGGATAGAAGAAGAGGAAGAGAACAATTTGTTCTTTATGTCCAGGGTGCAGAGGAGAAGGCTGAAAGTATAGCAAGGGACATGAAAAAAACCTTCCTAATAGGAAAGATAATGAAGCCCTTGAATAGTTTGAGATTTGGAGATTTTTAAGAGCAGGTTGGACACAGCATGTCTCAGGAATGACAGGGGGAGGACAGGTTTTGTCTGTGGGTAAGCAGACAGAGTTGATGGCACTGAAGAAAGTTAATTCCAGATTTAACTTAAGCAATATCTACAATCTACTACAACAAGTTCTTGTTAAGGGATGACAATCACTGTGGTTCAGAGAAGTAATGGGTAATTCAATCTGCTGGGCTACAGAACTTTGCCCACCTGTACAAACAATCCAATGTCATGGTCACAACACCAAACTTAAGCACCTCCTCAGGTCTCCAAACTTGGTCTACAAATAAATGAAGTCACATACAAGTAGCCAAAGAGCTTCCTTCTATGCTTGGGTAAATAAGACCTCCAGCAAAACAGTAACTTTTTTTTTTTTCTGGACTTCAATCTAAAGCTTTGCCTCAACACAACCTGAATTTCTTTAAACATCTAAAAAGAAAAATTACTGCATTTTCATGATTCTAAGTTCTAGTAGAAATAAGGAGACAGAACAAGACAGTGCAAAAAATATCTCTTTATGGATAGAAAACTGTATTTCCTGAATCCTGAGAGAGACATTCTTTAGAGGTTACTACCCTATGGTTACTAACATTGGAAGAGTCACCAGCCTATGGACAAGATCCTGATCAATGCACAGGTTTACAGCGTTGACCACAATTATGGTAGCCTGTGTTCACCTCTGGGATAAAAAAATGAAATGAGTTGGAAAGGAAGTACTGAAATCTACATCTAGACTTCCAGTCTGGGTATTTTAATCTTTGTTGTTGTATTGCATATAGTGGCACATGTTATATCAGAACCATTCAAATGAATGCTGGAGATTTTTCAGGACTGCTGTGACCTGGAGGCAGGTCCTTGCTGACAGGTGTGGGTTTAATTAATGCATTATTTTCTGAGTTGTGGGAAGCTCTAGGTCACCAAGAAGGTTCATCCCACTCCCTTAGAATCATAGAATCATAGGAAGGGACTTCTAGAGGACATCTTGTCCAACCTTCCTACACAAGTAGGGACATCTCTGCCTAGGGCAGGCTGCTCAGAGCCCCATCAAGCCTGACCTTGAATGACTCCAGGGATGGGGCCTCCAGCACCTCTCTGGGCAGATCATTTCACTGATCTATCACCCTTTGAGCCTGGTGCTTGCTCCCATCAACACTCAAAAACTTTGGAGGAGCCCATCTTACTCCTGTGATTTATGGAGGCTTTTTATTCCAGAAAGACCCAGCTATGTCCCACCTCTGCCCAAAGAAGCATCCCCCCCACGCATAGTCTGTCTACCACAGTGACCAGCTGCTCCCCTCTCCCAGCCACAGGCAGACCTCCCACCATTTCTCCCTGTCACCACAAATAGAAACAAGCCAAATTATGCTTCAGTTGGAGAGAGGAAGGGGGATGCTTTGAGGCCTCTGCAGGTAAGTAGAAATGATCAGCCCATGGGATGAGTTTGGTTTTAATTTGACTGTGCTCTGTGGGTAGGGATCAGCTGATCCACCACCTCATCACATGAGCCCAGCAAAGCAGTTTTGTCAGTATCAGTGATGAATGTTGTAACAGTCCCAGAAGGAGATAAAGACAGACTTGCTGTGCACAAAGGGCCAAAAATTTCCATAATTTTTCCTTCCCCCTCTTCTGTGCACCATCCTCCCTTCTGCTGCCAAAGAAAAGAGCCCCTCTGAGGTTACCCTCCGCCTTTCTTGAACTCGCATGACTTTGCTGCTTAGGATCCTTCACCCCCTGTGTTTAACCGAGGTTATGAAAACCAAGCTGCTTGCTCTCTGTTTATTTTCAGTGATCTCCTCTGTGTGTTGCCAGCAGCCAGAGCCGTGGCCTTTCCCAATACAGGGGCATCGCAGTGAGCTCGGGGTGCACCCAGGGTTGAAGAGGGAGGTGCACAAGTCAGTGGCCAAGCTGAGCTTATGTAAAAAATTCAAAGTCAAGACCTCACCAAGATTTACGATGTTCGTGTTCAAGGTACTGAGCTAAGGATGTGGTTTTTCTGCTGCTCTGAGGCAGGGACCAGCAGGACACAGGGGATTTCAAAGAGCATGAGCAGCCAATTCTGCAGCTGCACCAGTCTGAACTCTGGGTGCAAGCACCAACAGCACTGGCTTTGCACTGGAGCAATTCCCATAAAGCTAGGGTGTGCTGCAGGTATGGAATTCGGAGCTGAAGAATCCCAGTGGGCCTTGGACATCTGGATACAATGATGGCAAATCCCCAGTGCATTGGAAAGCAGCATTTTCAAAGTGTGCTGAGGTGACTTGGAAACCTACTTTCTACCTTTAACTATGATGAGTGAAGCATTTGTGTTGGAAACAGGATCCTGTAGCTTTTGATGCTCAGCACTAAGTTAACTTAAATCCCCCTGATTTTAGCATTAATGAAACACATTTCCTTCTACAGCAGCTTTAAAAGTAGTGTCGGTGAGAATGAACGGTGGGTGAAAAAATCAGAACAAAAATTAGAAGTGGGGTAGTTTGTAAATGTATTGCAGGGTGAGATCAGAAATGCATCTATTTATCTCTGGCTGTTCCACTGGCCTCTCTTTTGGTTTTGCCTTTCGTGGAATATACTTAATCATTAATGTAAGAGCATGAATGTGGGTGGTGCTGTCCCAGGTGGCCAGTATAGAGCATGGGCTTCTCACACAAAGCAGGGGGACGTGTGAATGCCAGGAGGAGGCTATTCGAGTTCCAGGAGGACCTTCTGCACTGATCCCATTTCATGACTTCCCTGGAGACCACAAAGCTGTGCAGAAGAGTACTTCTTTGTACTTCCCAGCTGTGTCTGGAAAGCTAGCTAGCACCCTTCCTAGGGAAGATCCCTCAGGTTGGCTCTGTCTTCTGTGGCAGGCTAGTCACCTCTGTCAGGGAATATCTAGGACTGGAGATGAACGAGGTCATGAGAAGGAATTCACATCAGCTAGTCCAGCAGCTGCTGGGTTCTCCAGGCTGCACAAGAGATCAAGCTGTGCCTTTTATCTCGACATGCAATTCAATGAAAGGAACCAAGGAAGCTTGTTTTTCCAGGACTGGTTATCCAGCAGTGATTTTGGGGAGGTCTAAAGCTCTAACACAGCTTTTCCTATAGATTTTTAGTGTCTCTGTTCCTCATCAGGCCACAAATCCAGTGAAAAAGGGAAGTTGTTGCAAAAATGGATTGAAAATGGCCTGTATGGGAAGACAAACAGAATGAATACATGCACAAACCAAGGTGGCATCCTCATCCTTCTTTCCCCAGGAAAGAAGGCTAAACACAGACCTCAGGCTAAGTTTTGAAGTACAATATCCCATGCACATGAGCCACCCTACAGTTGAAGCACTGTTTTGTTTTCTTCCTTCGACAGACTTTTGTTGAAGTCATGGGAGTTGCCCTGCGTGATACAAGGGTAAAGTTGTCTGTGACTCATCCTGTGTCACTGTAAGAGTCTTGCACTTCCCTCTTGGGGGATATTGGTCACACCAAGCAGATCTCACTTGACTGAAAATAGTTATTAATTCCTTTTTTCCTCTCTTTTTTTTATTTTCTTTCTGCTGTTTCCATCTTACCTATCTCAGAGAACAACTCCAGATAGATGAAGTACCTATGGGTCATCCTTGCTCTTTTAAAATTTCTTTCCTTTCAACAGAAGTCCCTGGTGCTATTACCCCAACTCCCCAGCTAAGCATAACAAAAACCCAGAGTCAAGTGACTGTGATGTGACCACATCTCCAAGTCAATGATCCACACCAGCTTTGTACCCTGAATCCTTTCTTGCTTCATCTTCTAACCCACAGAATCACGTGGCTTCTGCTGAGTAACAAATGCAACACCCTCTAATAAGCTCTTTTGTATATAGGTTCTCCACCTGATTTGATTACTGTTACAACCCTTCAAGGACTAAGAGGCTCAGAAGAACTCATGGAGTGTATTCATGCTCCTTTTCTTTTATTTGTTTGTCTGTCTTTTATGAGGCAAAGCTGAGCTGCTTTGAGGTCTCTTGCACATTCTCATTGTGAGCTTTCGTAGCAGAATGTTGACAAAACTGATCCATAATGCCATGATCTATAGGGAGATATTTGCCTTTGTTGAAAAGCATCACTCCAGGCTACAAATTTGGCTCAGAATGGGGCAAAGCATTAAGGCAGCTCCTGCATATGAACTCAGTTGTTCTGTCATAGCCTATGTAGATGGTGCTTGCTTTGGTACAATGATTATGTTCTGATTTGTGTTTACATTTCTTGTAGCATGCTGGTGTCAGTGCCAGTATGAACCTGTAGGTATTACTGGAATGCAAATCATAAGAAAAAGTAGGTTTGGCATTTGTTCTTAGGATCCTTCATGCTAAGGTTTTATTTCTTGCTGACCAGAAACTGTCCAGACTGTTTGCATTTCCTACATCAATGAATTCCACCCAGTCTTTCAGTGAAGCTAAATTATCTCTTCTCAAAAGACGATTAAAAAAAATAGGTGATAAATTTTCCGCCTTTCCTGTCAACTGCTTTGTTCCACCATGGTTATTGTTAGAAAAAGCCATGGATCAGATGACTCTTGGTTTACCTAGAGATCTTGGAAGAGCTTTTATGCCAATGCTTTCTATGGGAAAGGCACTCCTGACTGCTCACCATTCTGTCATCGTTGTTGACAGTTTATCACCATCACCAACTTCTCATGTACTAGGAAAACCCTTGATTCCTAGAGGTGTTCTTGCAATCATAGAACCATAGAATGTTTTAGGCTGGAAGGGACCTCTAGAGGTCATCTTGTCCAACCTCTCTATACAAGTAGGGACATCTCTACACAAGTAGTAATGCCTTGATTTACTCTGTAACTCCATTTTCTCCTCTAGTAGCCAGCCCTGAAGAAGAGAAAGGCCTTCTACACACAGCTAATAAAGGTGCTGGTTTACTTCATTTAACAAGGGCTTGTGGTTTTGTTGTCATGGCTGCCATGTTTTGTTCCCATAGCACTGTCTGTGTGTATGTGGATGTGATTCATTACCTACACACACTAGAGCCTATGCTGCAGTTTGTATTGGAGCTGCATCCCTGCAATAGAATGAATAAACATCTCAGACCCGCCTCTTGGTGGGTTCAAGCCAGGGGTCCAAATTGTTTGGCTTTGGTCCATCTCCAAGGACCTATCAATTAATTTACAAAAGCAGTGTTGACAAAAAACATGGAATATTCCATTGTGAGCAGCTGTCAATGCACGTTCTATATTTTAACATAAGCTGATGTCTTGCATTTCCATGTTATACAAGGAGGCATCCACACATGTATGATCTTGGAGATTATTCCTAGGAAAAGCAGAGGAATAGATCATTCCCATCATGAGAAAAGAGCAAAATTTAACAAGTTGAAAAAGGCCAACTGTTGCTTGTATGGTGAGAATATGGCTTGCCTGATTTTTTGCTGCAATTCCTGTGTGATTGGAATGTTTGGTGTACTAATTGGAGTCCCTGGAGTGCCATGTGCAAAATCAAATAGCAAAACAGCAAACAGCAAGAAACTTTGTAAGCATATATATTCTCTTATATATATATTGTCTACATATTGCCTATATATTGCATATATATTGCCTATGCAAACAAAGCATGCAGACGTCTTTTTTTTTTTCTAATTTCACATGCAAATCTTAGCATAAACGAAAAATAAAGAAGAAATTACTGTAAAACATATTGCCTGCAAGTAGTTGTGGGTGTACATTTAGGCATCACCTGTGAGCATGATAATTAGTGGAAATTTTCTTGTAAATCCACGCTTTTATTATATAAGCTCGATAATCAGTTCCAGAACCTCTCAGGATTGGGCTCTATTTCATCAGCTCTCACGAGTATAAAACAGAACCCTCAGTCTTCAAAGCCACCTCCCTTGCTTTGCCACTAAGCCATCCTCACTTGAATTTCCTCCAGAATTCTTTTCTTTTTGTCATCATTTTTTGTTCCCTATCTGTTTTACTGCTAGTTCCTTTCTCCTCCTTTTCCCCCCTAATGTCCCAAACAAAGAGAAAACCTCCCTAAATGTTTCTGCAGAATCTCACAAACAATGTCAAAAAGCTGAGATTTGCCAACGTTTCTTTTTTATAAAAGGCAAACAATTCCCTTTCCCTCTTTTCCAGCAATGATGAACATGCATTTTGCAGAATTAGCCTCTGAAAAAGCCAGAACTCCCCTGACTCCAGCTTTTGAGGGAGATGAACTGTGCCCCTCCGTGGAAAGAGCTCCTTGGAATGTACCACTGGAGACAAAGAAATTGCCATATTTCCCATGTTTGAATCCTGCTGAGTGCTTGTCCTTTCTGGTATTTTGTGGCAATAAACTCCATATGCTGATGCGGTAATGGAGGACGTTTCAGTCAAGCAGCCACAAATATGACAAGGTATAAGGAGATAATAGGGAATAATTTAAGAGAAAAGAGAAGCATTTTCTTTTTTTCACAGCAAAATAGCATTTAAGGGCTTGGGATTGTATCTACATCATTGGGAAGGTTTAAATCAAGGTTGGATGTTTGCCTGAACAATAAGGGGTATTTCAAACTGGAATTAGATGAGAAGACTCCTGTAGGCTGTGTTAGGACAGAGTAGCCTCTTCCAGCATCTCACATAGGAAGCATTCCAGTTTCCCAGAACTGCATCATGGCTTTCAGCTTGCTTTGGCTGTTGTCTGGCTAGATGCCAGCACAGAGGAGGAAAGGAAAAACATGCTCTTTTTCTTTCATTCTAGCTAGAAATCTGGTTTCGAGGAAAATATCTGCTCTGCCTTTCATCAAGCTCAGTGTTGGGCCAGTTAATGCGCTGGGGCTGGTAGTATTCCATGTAGTGTCCTCCTAGAGCACAGCAACAAGGAGATGTGCTCACTTGACTGCTGTGTAGCAAGTGTCCTCTGTGTGGCCTCTTGGGATGGTCAGCTCTTAGGTGGCCTTTTCAGAAAACAGTTTTCCTTTGCTGAGGCAGAGGTTTGGGTTCTTCTCTGCTCACCTCATGCAGGTTCCCTCTACAAGGTCAGAGTCCAGGATGCTTCTCAGGAACAGGCCATTCACAGCTTTGCAGCAAAATAAACAAACAGGACCTGCTCATAAACAGCTCATTATCTACTCAATTTTCTGAATCATCGCATCCGGCTTGGAATGGGAATCCTTGGCTGAACTGGTTGTTTTTGGCAAATTAGACAATCCCTTGTGACCAGAAGTGACTGGTTCCTTCCCTTTATTCCCCCACACACTGTTGAACGTAATACAAGATACTTTCCGCTCTCCATTGTGGGTAAAGACAAGAAACCAAAAGGGACTGGGAACTCTCTCCAGCAGCATAGCTCCAAGCAAAGCAAGGCAGAAAAAGGACAGAAAATCTGCCATTTGGGTAGCTCCCTTTCAGAGTGGCAACAGCAGCAGAGAAGAGGCCAGAAGAAGGCGGGTTGGGGTGGGACAGATGGGGAAGCAGCCATGATGTGGGCTGGAGTGCATCCACCAAGTGTTCAAAAAAGAGGCAGTTTTGAGTTGGATCCTGAAATGCACTGCAATCTAGTAAACATGTGTGTGTGTCAGCGGCAAAAGCTCTGGGGAACTCTGGGGATTTTCTTATTTCCTGGAGGTTCTGAGAAACAGAAAAAACAACAGAGGAGAGAAGGGGAACCGCACGCAGGTTTCTGTGCAGAACATGGGAAAACATACTTTGTATCAATGAAATAATTTGTCTATTCTGAAACAAGCCAACTTGTGTCGTTCTTGAGTGTTTTAAAGCATAGGAAAAGCCAGAAAATCCAAAATGAAGAGCTCTTTTCAAGGGGAGAATCTCAATGTTTCAAAGAATGTTCATTTTTATCTTCTCATTAATACACGACGAACACAAATGAACAGTGTGGCAAAACCAAAAAGAAATGTGTAAACTTGCAAAAAAATCCCATGTGAAAAAGAAGGAGCTCTTTTCTCTGGGGGGAAAAAAATACATTTCCACAGTTGAAGAAGCTGGAGACAGGCTGTTTTAATCCTTCTCTGTATATCTGGAAAAGTGGGTGTCAACACCACTAATTTTTCCCCTTCTTGGATCCCAGTGGGTGCCACAAGAAGCAATTTGCCTAGCCACGCTGAGAGGAGATAAATCCAACAGAGGAATTCAGATTTGGAGCTAGTGCTCTGACATAACATGGACAATACCATGAAAGTGCTGAAGTACTAACAAAAGAAGAGGAGATTCAGGCCTGTAGATGGTTCCTGGCTGAGCCAAGACAGTTCAATTCCACCAGAGGCACGCAGGAGATCTGAGTCAGTGAGAGTGGTAGAAAGGAATGACTACATCAGAGTCTCCCAACTGCACACGATGAGCCAGTGGCAATATTGGCACAACTCAGCCTTTCCCTCCAAGCACACAGAGGTGCTTTATGCACCCCGAGATGGACCATTCTCCATCGGATAGAGAGGACAACATGAAAGTCCAGCATAAACATGCCTCTGTCAGAGCCATCACTGCCCACCTCCTCCCCATCACTTACTCATCCCTCCCACAGGCAGGACTGAAGATGAAATAGCCGTGAAAAGCCAGAACTGCCCAAATGGAAACTGAGCAGCTGCTGGAGCCTCAGAGTGACACTGGAGTGAAAATCTTGTGCCTGTAACGACAGGAGCTTAATCCATGCAAGCTTTCCAACACCACGGATATGACAGACACTGGGTCCCTCTGTGTTGTGGACATAATCAGCATGTTCAATTAACTCCATGTCTCTGGGCATTGTTGTTTTGTGTGTAGAGCAGCTCCACTGCAGTTGCTGTCTTTCAAGAAGTACATACAAGTCTTTTTGAAAATACTCACTGGGGAATGTTTGCTTTAGATATTGTCCTCCAACGCAAATTGCCTTTCAGCATGGGCCTGGAATAGTGGGTGGAAAAAAGGACTTTTTATTATATTGGGCTCAGATTGATGTCCTAAAAGCCAAGCCGATGTTTTGGTGCAGCAGGGAACATCCCTGCTCGTCGTGAGGAAGAACAGATGGGCAATGAATGGAATAACTGCCTAATAAATGTTCTGCTCTTCTTAAAAGTGATGGTTTGGGAAAAAGGCCACTGAGCAAGGAGGCAACATCAGAAGAGGAAATTCCTGGCTTGTGCTTGTGTTCAACCACCACTGGCAGCAGAAGCAGCCACCCACCCCATCAGCCTAACTTGGAGTGAGTCTGTGTCGTATAAGCTCCTTTCTCAATGACAGTTTCAGGGTGAAGGTCTGTAAGATTTCAGTGGATCACAGCAGCATCATCAGCAAAGCCCAAATACTTCCAACAGGAGCCAAGCAATGCCCCAGGCATGCGAGGGTAGTGAAACACCTTTACAGTGAGACAAGTTTTTTGGGTGTAGACAAGGAATGAGGCTCACATGTCTCAGCAGCTGACAAGTAGCTTGCTGCAGAATCCTGAACCTCTGCAGTTGTAATACCACCATGTTTCATTGGAATTGAAATACATCTGACAACAGAAGCTGTTGTAGAAGATAACCTGAAGGGAGAAGGTAGCCTGAACTTTTAAACTTTTTTTAACTTTTGTAAGGGAGGAACAAGGAGCATCACATCCAAGCCAAGCTATAAATTACCCTTTGTGTAATAAACTACGCTATGGCTACTCCAAAACAGCCAAATCATCACAAAACCTATAACAACAGTTTATTCCCTTCTTAAGGTCATGTTACTGAGCAGCTGGCAAAGTGGAGGCCCTTTCTTGCAGCTTTGCTCCCCAGATACAGTGTCTGCCTTATTAACACTGACTTGTTTTCTCCAAGATACATTGAAAATGTTGAGGCTGCTCAGCCAGCATGTGCTAATTAGAAACCGAAGGGGGATTTTGCAAGGTGTGATTCACTGTGCTTGGACAGTGAGTGAGAGTATGCGTTGGCAGAATGTACGCAATTTGACAGCAAAAAGGAATTTGCACCCACGATATCTTCCCCCAAGTCTTCTCAAATTCAGGAAGGTCAGAAGTGACAGAAATAGAGAGCTCTCTTTCTGATGATACATCATTAGGAAAAGTTCTGTGGTCCAACACTGCAGTACAGCTTCATGAGGACCAGGTGATCTGCTAACTCGAGGACCATGGAGCCAGAAAGCTGGTATTCTGCATCCCACGAAGGGCAGGCTGTCCCAGCCAGAAAAGTGATGGAAAACCACACATTTAAGAGAGTGCCAAGCTAAAGGTACAGACTGCTGCAATGAACACACCAAAGTCAGGAGAAATTACTGGGAGATAATGATGAAGATGAAAACATACACACAAAAAGAAACAACTTGTAGCCAAGGCCAAAATAATGAGGACACCAAGAGTTTTTCAGCTAATGGAGGAGTCAGATACAAAAGATGCTGGATGCTGAGATGCAAGAGACCAGGATACTAATCAAGGTGTCAAAATAGAAACTGGAGGGAAACAAATTCTTCACCTACAGTGACAAAGCAGACAGCTACTAGAAGATGGTTAAAAAAAATCCAGGACATTTGAAGCTGAACCATTCACAACAGGACTATTGACTGGGCTTGCATCCATCTTCTAGACCTCGTACTCATAACAATGACTTTTGTACAGAAGCAAATACTGTCACAAAGCACAACTACAGCAGTTAAAAAAGAAAGATGGAACAATCTGTGTGAAGCTTTGCAGGTGAAATAAAGGTTGGAGCACAGAAGAAGAGATATGGAGAAGGCAACAAGAAAGTCAGTCTGTGAATACCTGGCTTGAATGGTAGCTTTGCCTCTGATACCTCCAGGTTGCATTCTCTTAATAAACCATCACTTTCTTCTTGACATTAATAAAACACTCTTGTGTTCTCAAGACATGGTGCATAAAGCCCATCCTCTGGCCTTCACAGACAGAAATCCCATACATTGGGGTCAGGAGTTTCAACAAGCTAGATTAATACTTCTCTGGGATGAGCTGGTTCTCCAAAAGGTTAGCACTGAATTCCCAGCTGGTAGGTAGGTCAGTAGTTGAGGGGGAGAACATGTCTTTCATTAGGCAAATTTATTTTTTTGCCTAGGGACAAGGAAAGACCAAAAATAACGCTCAGCCCTCTGAGATCAGCTGAAACTTTGCCATAGACTTGACTGGTTTTCAGTCTTGCTGTCTATCTGGACCTTGCTCCTGGTGTCCAACCCAAAGCCCTTCCATCAAACCATTCTACCAACCTTTTTTTGATCATTGCAGGCAAGTAAGCAGCAAACCAGGCTATATAATCCATGGCTTCTTTCTTATGGGGATGTGCTGGGTTGGGCTAGGGGAGGGTCAATGTTTACAGTCAGCTGACAGAGGCTGCAGCTGGGAGGGGCCACAGTTGGGAGGGGCCACAGTTGGGATAAACAACCCAACCAGCCAATGGGAGATGGATCCCATGCTGATGTCATTCCTGCTATATAAGGGGAGGGCTGGGCAGGGGAGGTGCTGCCAGTTTTCAGTGCTGGTGATCAACAAGAGGGTGGCTTCAGTGTGTGGCTGGAGTAGGGACAGCATATCTTGGATACCAGGTATAGTCTCATGGTTTATATCACTTGCTTTACAAATCATTTCATTGGAGTTATTGTTACTGCTGTTGTTTTCTTCTCTTTGAGTTGGGACACCTTCATTATCCTGGCTCAGGTACCCATGAATGTCCTATTCTCTCCTTCCTTTAGTGAGCCCCAGTGACTGAGACATATTCCCTGCCAATGTCTGCCAAAACATTCATCCAAGCCAGACAAGGAAACTGGTAGAACATCCAGGCACAGCATGGAGTGGTGTCCTAGATTGTATAGTGTTGGCAGGAGGAGGTGGGGAAAACAGTTCTGGTGTTTTCCAGAAAATTCTTGCCTAATGTATAGAGACATGTCCTGCTGACAGAGCAGTTTGTACAGCACCAGTCAGAATAAAAGCCTCATCAAGGCTGGGAAAAACTCCTTCACCCACAGACATGTTGGAACTGCTCTCTTCCTTTCTGTTCCCTCACACACCACTTACAACAAAGAGATAATCAGGAGTGCAGTGTCTTCATTTAGAGATTGGTGGTTCCCTCCATTCTGGTAAAGGCCTAGGCTTGTGGCTGGAGGTCAACTGGGATCCAAGGGCAGCCAAGTAGCTCTTTTAGTCCATAATGGGATGGAGCAGCCATTGTAGTATAAGTGAGAAAGAACTGTGTTCTCTGTGGCTGTAAAAGCTTGTCATAGACCTAGCAGAGCATACAAATCATGGTTTTCATGGGAAATACTCTTTTCCCTTACACATGTGCTCCTTTGTAATACTGGAGGGAGCTGCTGTGCTGCTGTTTGAAGTATCTAGCTCTTAATTATGTGCAACTGAGTCTGTCAACACAGAGAGACAGAACAGGAGACTGTTGGTAAAGCTCTCACCAAAGATCAGACAACGCAGCCAAACCTGGAGGAAGATAAGGCAGCTAAAACAGAGTCCTGTCTCCTCAACCCCCAGCATGATCAGAGCAGACTGAGGAATCCCTGGCTCCAAGTCCTACTCCCCTTTTTTTGCTTCATTCATGACCCAGAAGATAGGAGTGTCTCTCTAGATCAGGCTCCAAAAGTGTCTTGTAAAGAACTGCAGATCAAGGTGAATATTACCTGCTATAAGAGAAGATGTTTGTATGACTTTAATGTCATGATCAGTGTGTTGAACTCCCCTTCCATTTGTCCCAAGTGCTGCACAGACACAGATTAAAAGAAAATCATATCCCAAGAACTAAGTATTAAACATAGCAGAAAGGTGTATACAGAAGTAGGAGGACACAAGGATTGCAGCTGGTTTTGTAGCTATGGTTTTACTGAAATTCAGCTTCAATAAAGAGCTTAAGTGAACTGAACTGGAGATAGAGGAGGAAGAATGAAATCTCAATGTGTATATGGATTACCTGTTAAAGGTCCACTGACTGAGCCAACCCAGCATTAGCTGTTCACTCTTCCATAGAGGTGGCTGGCTCAAAGGAAGGGTATCTAAAAGGTTTATTGAATCAGTGTGTAAAATTCAGTATTTGTTAGATTCTGGCTTTGCTGAGTCTTAGTTTGGGGGAGAGACACCACTGCTTTGCTTCCAAATTCTACTCAGGAATCTAATTTCCATCCATTTCTTTTTCTTTGATTCTTTTTATCTGGTGTCTCGCTTCTTTGTGCTCAAAAAATGAGTAGATGTGGTGCTTTGGGGCATGGTCTAGGGGTCAGGGAGATGCTGGAATGAAGGTTGGACTTGATGATCCTAGAGGTCTTTTCTGACCTAAATGATTCTATGATTCCTCTTCTGTTCCTCTCCTATTTCCTTTCTCACCATCTGTCTCCAAACAGTGTTGTTTGCCTCCTGCAAAAAAAGATGCAAGTATTGCCAATTTATGCTTAAGTTTCTTTTCTTCTCTCTTTATAATATACTGAGTCACGGAAAGCAGAGCTGGGAGAACCTGTCTGCCTCAAGGCAAGATTGCTCTGCCTATATGATTTGTCTAACCTGCTATTAAAACCATTCAGAAATGGAGATTCCACAATTTCCCTAGGCTAATCTGTTGCCTAAAAATAGATGCCTGTTTATCAAATAGTCTGAAACTATAATCTGCAGCAAAGGATTATTTTGTGTGTTCTACAATACAAAGACTGGGACTAAGAGGTCAGAGTAATCTTCTGCCATCATTCTGGGGTCAGAAGGAGTCCTTAGAGCACAATCTTCTGGGTGTAGTCACAGCAAGTCTCCTGACAGCTCTGGGTACTGAAGTTAAGCTGCTTGAGCTGGTTCTGATATGTATATTCAAAGCCCTATGATAAAAAAGAGAAATCAGCATCTTAGTTGCTGAGATGACAGCTCTGAGTTGTGGCTGCCTCCCTCCACACTCAGGCATGTATAACCACATCTGCACCTTCCTTGGAAATCATCTTGGGTTTCAGTTCCAGAAGAGCAAAACCTGGGACAAGAAAGAGATGTATGTTTTCTGGGAGAAGACTGGCTTTGGTGGATGCTTGGGATTACTTTTACCTCGGCATGGACAATTAGAGACTTTCAGATGATTTAGGAGTAAAAATGAAGCATTTTCTGTCTCTAGTGCTATAGTGAACACAGCTTTTCCCATGTGAACACACTTCTAATGCCTCACCCCACATCACACTGCTGGTTGAAAGCCCCAGGACTCCACGAATCTTTAAGCCTCATGGAAGTGTTGGGGTTTTTATTGCTTACTATGAAACAGATCAAGAGTCAGTAAAGGAAATGTGTTCTCTGGTTGTATGTGCTATGAGGATATCAATCTTCAGATACAGTGTTCTGGCCTCTTCTTCTAAAAGAAATTAAACCACATCCATGCTTGCATAGAAAATGCAGATGACTAGTTCCTGTGTATATGATCCATGCTTTGCTTAGCCCAGGCAGATCTAAAGAGCTCAGAAACATCTCCTTAGTTAGTGCCTTGGTCAAATAATCAACCTGATAAAATGAAATCAGGGACATCTCTACCTGAGCAGCCTGACCTAGGTAGAGATGTCCCTACTTGTTTAGGGAGGTTGGACAAGATGACCTCTAGAGGTCCCTTCCAGCCTGAAACATTCTATGATTCTATGAAATCAAGCCCTGTCCTGTTAATTTGTCATAGCTGTAGTTCTGCAATAGAAAGTCTAGTAGTCAATGGAGCTAAGCTGAGAGAAGAGGAAACACAGGGTCTTACCATTCTTCCTTACACCCTGGTGAGTGTTATGATTTATTTGTTTGCATTACTCTCCTCTCCGCTGACTGAAATCCCCTCTAATCTCCAGACAGAACATTGATGACTAATGAGGTCTACGTGTTCCCTAGAGGAATGCTACTCCTCAAGTCTGGAGGTTTCCTAAGGACAGAGAAGCAGGAAGCCATTTTACATTGAGCAACCAGCGGAGGCTCTAGACATTGTGTGACCAATGAGATCACAACAGGGTGACCTTAATTTATAGAGTCTTTGTTACCATTGCACATGCTTCAAAAGGCTGTATGGCATTCTGTGCTATTCATGAGCATATATCCATTTAAACAGAAGCTATGGTTGTTTAAAAGAATGGCCTTTGTCCTATAAGCCGTACTTTCTTTGGTGAAGTTGCTTAACTCACCTTTATTGAGGTGCAGGAGTTCCTTTGGCTGACTGACTTTGTGCTTTTTGGCTATGGAAGTAATACAGATTTCTAAGATGAAAATGATCAATGCTTTCTTTGTATATATCCAGCCAAACCCTGTTGCTAGAATCAGTGGCAATGGGACCATTGGCCTCGGTGGAGTTTTTCCCATTTACTTCAGCAGTGAGTTTGGCTTTCTGTGCATATAGAGTTACAAACTTCAGAGTTGCCTGAATTCACCTTGACTTTCATTGCTCTTAAATGAGCATCCATGAAGTGAATTTAGATGATTCGGTGCATTTTTCAGTCCAGAATAAATAATTAAGTCCTTTCACTCAAAGGATCCAAAGACATGGCAAGAGCTTAATGCTGTCTGCCTAGTAACAGTTATAACAGATGCTGTTGAATGGTAAGAGTATGTGGAATCAAAGTGAAATTTCCATCCAGGGTTTTCCTTTTCCAAACAAACTCAAGATTCAATAGATAAATACCAGAGAATCAAAGTTATCATTCTTAGCATCTTGCCATCAATGTTGTTAAATCTCCAGCCTACTCTCCCAACACGAAGGGAGTCAGATGAGAATATTTATGGCAGCTGTTAAGATAAGGCAAAAGGTGTCCAGCTGTACATGGTAGTGCTGAGATAGCCTTGATATGCTGCTTATTGTTCCCAAATTAGTTCCCAGCAAAGAGTTTAAGCCTCTAAGCTGAACGATGGTAGATATCTCAGTGTTCTAAATTTTGCTTATCCTGGGAATTGAGGTAAACATGTCTGGCTGCTTGGACTGTGGAAAATACAATTTGCCATTGAAATGTAACTGGCCTGATTATTGAGGACAATGTTCCTAGCTCCAGAGTGATGTGATCTTCCTAAGGGTGTGATCTCAGACATATCCCCTTCCTCATGAAAGGGGTACTGAGGATCTGAGCCTCAAGTGCAGCACTCTATGCCTGAAGCTGCTGGAAGAGGCTCCTTGGTATCTGAGAACTTGAATCCCAAGAGGAAAAGTTGGCTGTTTGGCTGATGTCCAGTGTCAATCAAGTTCACACAGGCTGGGAGGAATTTGGCACAGCTCATGACTGACCCTGAAGAGGGAGATTATTGCCTAGGAAAGGGTGCTGTGTTGGGTCAATGATGCGTGGCCAAGTTTGATGAATTAATAGGATGAAGAGAAGCTTATTTGGGTCTTTCTGGAATATTTTCACTCTGCATACTAAGGTAGTTGCTTTCCATGATGGTCTAAGCCTGTAAATTCCTTCTGGCTTGAACAATATTTTTATTATTATTATTTTTAAGCATGTAGACTAAACACGATCCATACATCTTGGAGCTGCCCAATGAGCTCTTTCCCTGGCATTGGGAAAACAGGGCCCTTTGGGTTGTTTATAGCCAGCTCTGTGCTTTGGATGGCTGACTTTGCAGGACCTCTCTTGTTTTTTGGTGAGGCAATAAGAAGCTCACTTGTCCCCCAGCTTGCTGTACTTTATTCTTAGCAACTTGAAAGAGCACCACACAAACTCTGCTGGGACAGCCAGTCTCTGAGAGGACAAATTCCAGTTTTGCACTGTGGCGCAGCTCCAGAGTCTGTTCACTGAAATCAGCAGAGTTATTTTGGATCAGGATGGAAGAGAACATGGCCTAAGGTCAGAACAATCATCAGGAGCTGCAAAGACTAGAAGGTATTTCCTTGGAAAGCCAAAGCATATCTGAAGATATTGAGACTTGATCTGTCTGACCTGACACAGCTGAAAGCTCTTCTAGTTCTCTTCTAGTTATCATATGTCTCTTTTGATGACTTTCACAGAGTCACTGGGATTATCTCTTCTGGTTACAGTGGTGGGACCAGCACAGTACATGATCAATGATGGATACATAGAGCCTTAGGTAGAGACACAGGGACTGAANGGGCTTTGCAGGTGAAACTTGGTTGTGTTCACACCTCATTTGGAAACTTCCAAACAAGATGAGATTAGGCAAATCCTGAGTTCAGAGCTGGATGGCAAAGAGGTTTCCTTCTTGTGCTCCATTATACATCCTTCAGTGCTCACTCTGACATTTTCCAGAGCTGTACCTAGACTTTTATGAAAAACTTGAAGTGGAAAGTGATGCAGCAAAGTGGGCTGAATGACTTCATTTAAAAGCCCTGTAAAAACTCTGTTACTTATTAGAAAAAGTCAGCAAGAGAAGATGGCAGAAAACTCTTGAAAAATTTTCCTCTCCTCCTCACCATTACCAGGAACTCTTCTTTCTCACATATTAACTTTCTCTGGTCCAGGAAACCCTGGGTTAGAAACAGGAAGGAAAAAAAAGCAGNAATATTTTTATTATTATTATTTTTAAGCATGTAGACTAAACACGATCCATACATCTTGGAGCTGCCCAATGAGCTCTTTCCCTGGCATTGGGAAAACAGGGCCCTTTGGGTTGTTTATAGCCAGCTCTGTGCTTTGGATGGCTGACTTTGCAGGACCTCTCTTGTTTTTTGGTGAGGCAATAAGAAGCTCACTTGTCCCCCAGCTTGCTGTACTTTATTCTTAGCAACTTGAAAGAGCACCACACAAACTCTGCTGGGACAGCCAGTCTCTGAGAGGACAAATTCCAGTTTTGCACTGTGGCGCAGCTCCAGAGTCTGTTCACTGAAATCAGCAGAGTTATTTTGGATCAGGATGGAAGAGAACATGGCCTAAGGTCAGAACAATCATCAGGAGCTGCAAAGACTAGAAGGTATTTCCTTGGAAAGCCAAAGCATATCTGAAGATATTGAGACTTGATCTGTCTGACCTGACACAGCTGAAAGCTCTTCTAGTTCTCTTCTAGTTATCATATGTCTCTTTTGATGACTTTCACAGAGTCACTGGGATTATCTCTTCTGGTTACAGTGGTGGGACCAGCACAGTACATGATCAATGATGGATACATAGAGCCTTAGGTAGAGACACAGGGACTGAACATGGATGGATGAGTAAATGAAAGAATGGGTGATGAAGAGCAATGGGAAGAACAAGAGAGAAATCAATTCACCTCCCAAACAACAACAAACAGAAGAATTTTCTGTTCTGTGACAACATTCAAGATATGCATGAATAAGAAATCAACTGAGAAATCAACCTTGATATTATTATTCCTTGCCAGGTAATTCTCTGTCTTTTAATAAGGTCCCTATATTAGGTTCAGCACTGTTTGTGTATCTTCTGGGTATTATCCCAGCTCTATAGCTAGAAAACCTTACACAGTGATATTAGTTTCTGCTACAGAAAACCTAATTTGGCTTCAACCTCTGTCCCTCAATCTGGTCTCAGATTGTTTGAAATAAGTGGAGATGCTTGTCATTAGAAATCCATTAATGCACATGCATTAAATTTATACAGTTACATACACCCCCCCACAATACATTCAGTTACCTTTGTTTAGAAGTTAAACTACAGAACACTGATTTGTTCTCAACAACAACATCTCAAGCACATCTTCTCTAGCACCAGTAACTCTGTCCTATGAGTTTAGCCATAGGATTCCAGAAATCCTCCATCAGGTTCCAGCTCAGTTTTACCAAACAACCTCAGAAAAATAGTTTAATCTACAAGGATCTGTTTCCTCATCTGTGACACTTACTCCCAGCCTCCTGGGAGGTTTGCCAAGATGCTGGATGTGCAGCAGTTGTTTAGTTTTTTGTACTGGTACAGGATGCAGAGATCACTGTGACCCGCACCTCTCAGGGCTTTGCAGGTGAAACTTGGTTGTGTTCACACCTCATTTGGAAACTTCCAAACAAGATGAGATTAGGCAAATCCTGAGTTCAGAGCTGGATGGCAAAGAGGTTTCCTTCTTGTGCTCCATTATACATCCTTCAGTGCTCACTCTGACATTTTCCAGAGCTGTACCTAGACTTTTATGAAAAACTTGAAGTGGAAAGTGATGCAGCAAAGTGGGCTGAATGACTTCATTTAAAAGCCCTGTAAAAACTCTGTTACATATTAGAAAAAGTCAGCAAGAGAAGATGGCAGAAAACTCTTGAAAAATTTTCCTCTCCTCCTCACCATTACCAGGAACTCTTCTTTCTCACATATTAACTTTCTCTGGTCCAGGAAACCCTGGGTTAGAAACAGGAAGGAAAAAAAAGCAGGTTCTTTGGGTTCAGTGGGGATAGACAAGTATCCTTTCTTCGCAGGTACCTGCTTGGCTCCAAATTAAAGCATCTGAAAATATTTTTTTTAAAGTAAAATATAGTGAATGACCAGAAACTACCCTTAAAGTATCTTTGAAACATTATTAATAATAATTAATTGGTGGGGATTACTTTTTTTAGAAACAATGCTGACCTTTTTGTTCAATTTTGAGTGTAAAACTAACTGAAAAACCTCTATTCAAGTAAACCCCATTATTTCTCCTGTTCTTCTGGTGAAGTTTGGTTCAGATTCTTGCAGTATTCTGTTTAGTTAATTAATCTTTTTCATTGTCTAGGAATATTTTGAATGGTTTAATAAAAAGTAGTATTAAAACAATCTGAATGGAAACTGGCTTCATTTGTACCTAGATATCAGGTCTTTACATTTTGGCCCAGAGGTTCAAAGTAAAATGCTTGCAGCTTGATTTCTAGATTCATATTGTACACAACTGGCACATATATCAGTAGATGTTGTATCTTTGTATGTCAGGCCAACTTTTGTAGGCAATTAAATATGAACATGAGTGCCTCTTTGAAGCATGCATCTTAGAAACCTGTCTTTATTACTGTACTTGAGCTTAAAAACATTCCCTAGAGTTTATGTAAAGCCAAAAATCTTTCTCTTTCATACCAGTTAGAGAGAAATCAAAAAGCATTAAAGAAATTAAAGCAGAGGGGTGATTTAAGTCAATTTTGGAAGGGCCAACAGGTAGAGTGAAGTCCAACCCAGAGATCTGATATCCATTCCATTTCACAGATGAAGATAAAGTTCAAAATTATTATTTATCTTTAATAAATCCCATTCACTTAGTGGCCTGTTGGCTTGGCAGTCACTGCTTAATGCTGTCAACTGGAACATCTGAGTTTGGGAATAGACTCAAGTTCCCAGGACCTAAGCTGGCAGAGGGTAAGTGCATTTGGAGATGCTGCCTTTGAGTCCCTGGAGGAGGGGAAGTGCCTGTAAAGCTCTTCAGGGGTAGGAGATTCATGGGGGCTTGTTACAGTAGGCTCCCTTATGTCTCATTTGTGTGCCTCCTTGGCTGGGGAGAATGGCATGAGTGGACAAGGCCATGAAGGGAAACAAGGGCATGGATCTAAGTGGGTTTTTTTCTCTTTTTTTTTGGGCAGCAGAGATTAGGCTTCAGATGCTGGGATTTTGATAGACTATGGGAGAGAAAGAAAAGTTCTTAAAAGAGGGAAAGCAATTAGGGCTACAAATAACTTTGGGATGAATGGCATCTTAACTCTGTGGGTGCTGTCATAATTGGAAGCACCTAGCTAAACTGTGGGTCCTGTTCCACAGGTAATGCAAAGTTATTCTGTCCTAGTGTGACATTAACATTCATGACCCAGATCTTAGGAAATTCAGCATTTTGAATGATAGTTTGTGTTACATGGTTACCCATCCATTAGGAACTCAATCAAGATTCACCACCTTGTTATGTTGAGGACTCCCTGGAGTCCTTGGGTGGAAATGTGATTGGCTGACACTGAGCACAGGACTAATGTGAAACATTGCCTTCAATTCAGCCAGATTGCATTGAACCACTTTTCAGTAAACTGTGAAATTCTTGCTGGATTCTTCTTATGAATGGGACTTTGGTCCAACCACAAGAAACTCTCTGAGAAGAGGTCATCCAGCTAATTGCATTAATTTTCAATTGTAGCCCTGTTTGTAAAGAGGCAGCAAAGACAAGGGTTGCTTTTTGCCAGGAAGATTTCTCAGTCTTTTGAGAGAGCCATCTGGACTCCACATTTTCAGTGCCATTTTCCTGGACATCTTACCTAACCCACTGTCGTGTTTCTGTGGCAGTGAAAATCTCTGGCATGACTCTCATAATATTAACATTAAACCCATCAATTATACTTGGGGCAACCCACACATCTTCCTTTCTGATGCTAATTTGTTTTTCTCCCTGGCAGTCTGAAGTATCAGAGCCAATCCTTTGCAGCATTTCTTCAGAACAGGCAATTCTAAAAAAGGGCTGGACACCATTTCTTTCCACCCTCTAGTGTTGATATTCCAAATAACTCGTTATCTTTTTTTTTTCCTCTTTGGTGGACAAATAAAGTCTTTTAGAAGAGAAGAAAAGAATCCAAATATCCTTTGTTGCCAGCTATAATAATGAAAGTCCATTTGAATCCAGATATTTCCCTTCCTATCACATCCAAGGCCTCCCTTCTGCAGGGATCTGGTCTTACTCTCTCTGTTTCTACGCCTGTAACCCACAATTACAGTCTCTGACCTCAAGCTGCTCGAGAGAAGTGAAACCAGAAGAGACATGTTGCCTGAAATTCAGTAGCACTGAGGTCGGTGGCTTCGATCCTTAACAGAAAATCTCCAAACCATTTTGGCTATTTAGTGGCAGGAGCCAAGTTTCTGAGGTGAGTGTGAGCAGAAAAAGCCTCTCCTATGAAAGCCATTCTCTGAGGCAGGAGTCAGGGGATGGGCTGGATGTTTTGCAGCATTGTGCTGTGGGATTTGGTCGGGTTATCCGGAAGGAACTGGCCTCAAAACTGGCCCTATGCTTCTTGCAGAAAGACTTTGCCACTAACACTTTGCAGAATTACATCTACCAGTTATTGGCTGGTATTTCCTAGCAGAAGTAATTTGTACTTGTTTTTTCCCCTTTTAAAAAAAGTTAAAAACACTGGTTTTTCAAGGGAATGTCAGTGCTTAACCAATAAAGCATTTTCTTTCCATCAGAGGAAAAAACCCATCCTTCTACTTCATATAGATTTTATATGCATTGCAACATCCTTTTAACTTTTCCAGGCTTAGATTACAGTATCTGCAGTCCTGGCATTAAAGCTGATTTACACCCCAGAGTAAAGTAAAATATCATCAAAGAGCTTTGAAGGCCTTGGCTTCATTGAGGTTAATGGAGTGCATCCTGTTAATGTCAGCTCAAGGATGGCTCAAGGGAAAATGGAATAATGTCAAAACTAAGCAAATTACAGGAATAGTGACCCTTAGTAGTGTTGTCAGGCTTATCCTTGGGACAAATACCAAACCTGCCCTTTGCTGTATATGTTATGCATTCCTTCAGTTTGTTCTGAAATGACTGATTGGACTAGATTTTTCTATGTTCTACCATAACAAGAGATTAAGCCTCCATGTAAATCTTCCATTCAAACACCCAGAGCAGTTGCAGTTCTGAGAGTCTCCTGTGGTCTTTGGTCAAGAAAAGACAGATCCAAATGAGGAAGCAGTTCATCTGATATAAACACAAATTTTGCCCATGATGAGGACCTCAGATGTGAGGATTTTGCTTAAACAGCCTTGGTGTGAACACTGCATTATTACCAGTGGATGGCTCTGCTATGGTTAATAAGTTGACTTTCTGAGAACAGTTCCATCATGGACACTTTATCTCCTCATCACATTTAGTATTTTCTTCTTGTGTAAACAGGACTTTTGCACCACTTTTTATGGTTCTTTGGCTCAACATAGAACCTGAGAGCCTCTCCTGAACAAAAAGTATTTATTTATTAGTCCCTTAGCTCCTATATAATATGTGCAACTACCTTACAACTGAAGAAATGCATCACTGGTGAGCGACATCTCCAGATTTGGTGAAAATTTCCTTTTGAGATGTTGGAGAAGGAGGAGAAGACTTGGGGATGTTGTAACCACAGGAGCCCTTCTTTGAACATGGCCTTTCCATGAGCTGTTTCAACTGCCAGGCAATAGACATGTTACAGTCCTTAGACAAGAAATACATATTGTGCCAAGTGCAGATTCTAAAGTGTAAAAAACCAGGATGGCTTTTTCCTTCTTTATGTCATGTCCTATCCCTCATTTCTTCCTCCCCCTTTCCCTATAGCTTTGATGTCACTCTCCAGTGATGCCATTTCTTCAGTTATGAGATGGCTGACAGCATAAGGCCAAGAAATGCCCATTTGAATCAAAATTACCAAGCTCAATGAGCAGTCAAGGGGAGAGCAAGACCAGCAACCCTCTTCCTCCTCAAATACTCTAAAGGTTGTCCTAAGAAATTATTAGGTAATCCAGATACTTTTCAGTGTTGTGGTTGGTGGTACCTCTGCTGCTTAAATGGGACAGAAAACAGACTCTAGGAAGTATCTATGTCTCTGTCTCTTCTTCCAGTACATTTCTCTTATTATTCATGGGCAGGTTTGTAAATGGCAAGTTCCTTTCAGTCCTGTAAGCCAACTGTTTCTAGTGCAGTGGATGCTATCTCTGAATATTCTTCTGGTCTTCAACAGTATGTGAAAACCTTGTTATCCAGTGGAATGAAAGTCTGTCTCATGTTGCTTTGATAATTTCTTATATGCCCTGTAATTTCTTCAGCAAAGACACTGAATGGATGATCTGGGCATTGGCAGGTCCTGGTCTTTAAGCACTCCATGAATTACATTCTTTTGGTGTACCTATGGACTAGCAATATGAACAGGAAGGTTGTAAGGAAGAAGAGTTTACAACATTTCCCCCAAAGCCTCAGCAGATGGTGGGAGTCAGATTTCTCTAGAAACATCAAGAGAAAGATGATTATGAGATTATTTTCCAAGAGAGTCCTCCTAATTTCTACTTTAGAGTGAGCAAGTTGGATTTATCTGGGGCCTCTCTCTCTCAGATGAGTCATACACATGGATTTCTGTGCATTCACTTTTTGGATTAATCAGCAATTTCACTTTGACTCACTCCCTTTCTGTTCACTCCTCATTAAACGTTCCAGCGAATGACTTTGCGTTCAGTCCTGGGCTTATCCAATCCCACAAGTTTTGGCATTTTCTTGTACAGTGAAAGGATGAAACCCATTTCAGGCTGGAAACAAGTGAATTTAGAGAGAACACTTACAAAGAGTGAATTTAAAATTAACCATGTTGCCAAGCTGCCCAATCAGGATGGATAAATCCCAGTAACAAATTGCCCATGAACAGACAAGGGAAAAGGACTATTTATTTGAATGACTTCACAGCTGGACTCACACAATATGTACATTTGAAAGCAAAAAATGAAATACAAGTCATCCAAGAAACAACGTGCTATGAATCATTGACAAAGAAATGCATTTGCAACTAGGAGTCTCAAATAGCACAATTCTTGCATGAGGAAGCATGTTTCAGGTTCAAGTCTTACATGGGACCAAGGCTTCTGAATGGGCCCTTAATGTAAAATGCAGGGAAAAAAAATCCCATACCCTTAACTATTTTATATTTTGGCCAAGACATGGGTATAACTCCTTCCTTGATGTGGCTGGAGACTTTTTCTTAGAATGTTTTGCAGAATTGCTGTCCTTTTCTCCTTCTGGGGAAGGCCTGGACAAGGGTGACCAATGCGTTCCAAGGAGTGCAAGCAGAATGACTAAAATCCTCTGCATAGCTCTGAACTCATAATCTAGGCTAAGTCACAGAGCTGCCTTGCCAAAAGGACACAAATGAAAACCAACCTCAGTTCCTGCTGGCGGCAAGCTCGGAGGAAAGATGATCTGTTTAAGTCTAGTCTCTTTCCTTGGGCAGAGTCTTGTTCAAAATCAAAACTAAAATAATATCAGAGTGCCAATATGTTTACTGAAAAACCCTGCATGGCGCAAGCACTGTGTGGTCCAGGTGACTCTCTGCCAGAGAGGCACACCAGGTTTTGCCAGCACCACTTGCTGCCTGCGTGCTTCTCTTCTAGAGTCTTCCTCTGCAGTCTATTGTGCTGCAGTAGTGATGGACCTAAGGAACTGAAAACTTCCAGTTTAGATTTCAATCAAACATTTGGGCCTGTTGGAGTGTGTCCAGAGAAGAGCCACTAAAATGATCAGAGGGCTGAAGCACCTCTCCTATGAAGACAGGCTGAGCGGGTTGGGGTTGTTCAGCCTGGAGAAGAGAAGGCTCCAGAGGGACCTTATAGTGACCTTCCAATACCTGAAAGGGGCCTATAGGAAGGCAGGGGAAAATCTGTTCTCAAGGGTTTTTAGTGACAGGATGAGGGTTAATGGTTTAAGCTAGAAAAGGGGAGATTTAGGTTAGACATTAGGAAAAAGCTCTTTAATATGAGGGTGGTGGATCACTGGAACAGGTTGCCCAGGGAGGTCATGGAGGCCCCATCCCTAGAGACGTTCAAGTTCAGGCTTGCTGGAATTCTGAGCAACCTGCCCTAGTTAGAGATGTCCCTGCTTCTTGTAGGGGGGTTGGACTAGATGACCTTTGAATGTCCCTTCCAACCCCAAACATTCTATGATTCTATAATTTCTCCTGAAAAAACAAAATGTGGACTAATTACAGAATCACAGAATTCAAAACCAATTTCTCCTTTTCAGTTTGTTTTCAGCAATCTCTCTGGCAGAGGCAACATGATTCAGCTTCAAAGAAGGATGGGATTGAGGTTGTGTGTCATTTCAGATCCATTTGTAAAATATGATGGTCACCGTGAAGCCCCAGTATGCTTTATTTCTGTACTGGGAAAATGCAATGTTTTCTTCCCAGCAGCTTAGAGAACTTTTCTGGGAATGAGAGGGCATTGGGGTGAAATGTCACAGCTTTAATGGCAAGTTCCCCAGGCTTTCTTTGTTAGGGATATGTGATATATTTGCATGTCTACGGAATATTTGCCGCACTCTTCCATGTGGCATTGAAGCCAGGCTTTCAATGCTGAGTAAATCTTTATTCCTTTTTCATGCCCAGTTTAATTTATTCCATCAGCACTGGCTACATAAAGACATAAATCTTCCCATGGAACAGTGCAAAACAACCAGCATCAATTTGTAATTTCTAATGATTGAGCTGCAATTGGCAGGTGGCCAGGAATTAGTGCACTTCATCTTTTCCTTAGATTTCATATAATAAAGTGAATAATTGGAGTAATCAATTTGGAAAAAACCAAAAAAGCTGCACCTGTTTTGCTCACAGCAGAATTTAGAGAGTAGAACCTGCCAGTTAGAAACTATAACATCCTGGTTGGTTCAGGCAGAAACAAAGAGAGGTCCTAAAGTTCATGGGGAAAGCAAACACCTTGAATGTTCAGCTGTATCTTCAGAGCTGCCCAGTCATTTGTCACTGGAGATCTGCAGAAGGATAAGGTCTCTCAGGAGGTTTCCAGCTCCACCAACTGGGAAGTGCAACAGAAAAGCATGAGAAGAATAAAATTCCATCACTTCTAGCTCCAGTCTTCAAACTCTGCCTACTGCTATTGACTTCAGCTGTTCTGAACATTTGCTTTAGCAGAGAGCAAGATTTGAACAATTTAGAATGTTCAAGTGAAGAGATGTTTCTAAGAAAAGCATCTTCTTAACAGAAGTGTTCTTGAGGTAGTCTGGATTATCTCCTTCCTTCTTTCATGTCTTCCTATGAGAAAACACACTGGAGGGAACAAGCCTGTCTTGGGAGTGGCTTCCTCATGGTTTTTGAACAGTGGCTGTGGGTAACCAGTAGCTTGAAAGAGAGGAGCCCATGGATAACATGCTGAGGAACTAATCCAGGATGGATGTGAGAACCCATTCAGAGACTTTTCTTCCATACAGGCTGGCGAACTCAACAAACTGGAGTGAACTCTGCAGTAGGTTTGGGTCTTTAATTACTCTGGGTAAGTGCATGCTAATGAGGGAAAAGGAGGGCAGGGCATGAACCTCACACATCAGTCAGAGCCAACTACCTTTGAATACCCTTTGCTATCTGCCATGTGAACTGAAGGAGCAACTGGTATGTTGTCACTGTACAAGAACAAATGGTTAAAGGGAGATATGATACATTTATGTCTCTGCTAGCCAGCAAAAATATATGGATATTCAAAAACCTGGCTCCCCTTCCTGATTCTGGGAGGAAATGTGGCCTAAGCCAGTACACTCAACACAATCAATCACGTAGATTTAGTGTGCAATCTTTCTAGAAGGCAGATTGTCATAAAAGGGATCTTAGCTCTGTATACATCTCTTATAAAACCTTTCCACAAACTTATTTTTTGAATGTAGAAATGGTCCCTATTTGTCTCCTCAGGCAGTGATACAGGGCTGACTTAAATGGAAAGTAAAAACAAATGAAGAGCTGAGACTAATAACCATGACCTTCCACAAAGCTGGCAGCACACTACACTTTTCTGTAGCTCAAAGAACAAACACTGCTATGATCACCTATACTGCTGGGTTTTGCAGTTATGTCCTCTTATTTAGGATTTCAACTCATCTATCTGATGTGTAAAAAGTTTACGGTACAAAGTGGCACTTTTCAGACACAACATGCAGAGACTTTTGTGGCTGGACCATATTCAGCTCTTACAAGCTCTAAGGACCACATGCACATTGTCAAGTTCAGGGGTTTAACCCCAGCATAGCAGCACCTTTTCCTTCCCCAGTTCATTCCCTCTCAAGTTTCATCCTGAAAGCCTGAAGATTTCAGACTCTTTCAAGAAAAACAGGGGAAAAATGTCTGGTTTTGAAGAGTAATTTATTTTCCTCCATCTCCTTTTCAGAAATGGCCAGACTGTTAAAACATTAATTACCAAAAAGAAACCACACCAAAAAAAAGAAAGCCAGAAAAAAAGCCAAGCTGAGGCAGAGCATGAATATGGAAAGTTTCGGTTCAAATGATTAAAATTTGACAAAGCCATAAATCCATGAAAAGAACTTACACTGGAGCGTGTTAAGAAAAGTTTAATGCTCACATTGTTATTCTCAATGTTAATTGCATAATATATTAATAAATGGGTAGGAGTTATTATTCACAGAGGTACATTTGGCCAGCACTTACTGCCCCTTAGGAATTCACTCTCACAGCAGCTGCTGGAACAAACGTTATCTGCTGGGCAGACGCTGCTGTGTTGTTTGGAACAGCAAGAAAGGAGTAAGATCCCGTGTAAGGTTATGAACCCCTTTTCACCTTGTGTTCTGCATCATCAGTCTTTAAACATGATGTTCCCATTCACATTCAAGCAAATACCATATTGCCATAAAAATTTCTTTTTTAAAAAAAAATCATCAAACCAGTTATAAAGATAGTGAATAGAGCAGTTGATTCGTTGTAATAAGCTCAAATGAGAGATAATGATCTAAATACCTCCACATTTTGGGAAAATGTGCACCTGGAACCTACCCAGGGCTTTCACAATGGGCTGAACCAGCTCCTTCAGCCTCTGGGAAAGTGCAGACCCACATTCCCACTCTCTGGCTCGGAACCATGGTAGCTTTGATCTTGTATATATTTCATCAAGTTGCACACCACTGGTTCCCCATTGTGGCTCAGGTTGATTGCATCATTTAAGAACAGTGCTATGGAAGGTGTGGGGAAAATCACCGTTTTTGGTACACGCTCACCGCACACACAAAGAGAAAAAAGAGAAATGAAAGTACAGAAAGAGAAGGAGGAAGTGACGTGTGTTATCATGTGAGCCATTTTCATTAAGATACATTGCTGCAAGGATTAAATGCTGCCATCATGAGTTTTATTCATTCTCAGCCAGAAGTTATAGGTCTGAAGAGGGGACTTCCTAATGAAATGTGCAGGAGGTAAGACCCTATGAGTCTTAATGGTCACTGAAAGTTTTAAAGACATTTCAGCATGCTTGCTAGATACTCACAGAGTTTCACTGAGCTACAACTTGCATCACAGTAGATGGACAATTTCCATTGGCTTCACTTTTGCAAAAATCAAGACTTGGGCTCCTGATTCCTGCCTCAGAATGGAACCAGTTTGAGTCTGTCATGATGTTTCCAACAACATTATTTGTTTGGTTCTCTCCATGAGCTCAGCCTGAATCCCACTGATTTGGAAAAAGGAGACAGAGCAAACAGCTCAGTTTGGGAGTGTTTCATAAATACCGATATGACACATAGAAGCAGGAGTTTGCATGAATTCCTGGAGGAGCACAGGCACCATATGGGATCTTTGAGCAAATTCACCTTCTATCTGTTGAGGGCACCAAGATTACATTTCCCAAGGATCTAGTCACAGCCTCTACATTGCCCAGTTAACTTTGACTTAATCCCACCAGAAAAAAAGTTTTAAAAGCAAACCTCTTTGAATCCATTACAATTTTTAACTCCAGTATTTTACCAAAGAAGTGACTTTTAGTCCCAGCTACTCAGCTCACAATGTCAATTTAAGAAATGCTTGATGCCAGTGTTTTCAACAGACACCAGCAGAGATGGACTCTTCACTGGTGAGCACTGAACAAATGGAACAGCTGTACCTGCCCTGTGGCTCTGTTCCTGCAAATGAGCCCGTAAATACTTGCTGATCTCTAAGGAGCTTGTGGAGCTATGCAGGAAAGGGCCACAGAGAGCAGGAGACCTCCTCTTCCTCGTTTCATTCATTTTAATCCCATCATAGAGCAATAAGTGAGGGCAGTGTGCTCCCTGAGTTGTGCTTTCCAAGGAAGGTAGCCCCATAGCCAGGGTACAACCCATCTCTAATGACTCCTTGGTAAAAAAAGCAACAGGAGTTTCTTAGGGGTAAACAGTATTAATCACCATTTCCCATTGGTGCAGCCTATTATGAAGCGATTAAAGACTGTTTACAATGAGGGAGGGAGGGCGTTATGGGGATGGTATTTGTTTTGACAACCATTCATTTCCCAAAATCTCTGGGAACCATGTTCTTGGTTTAATTACATGGAAATCTCTTGAGGTCAAAGGACTGAGACGAAGTGGTATTCCTTTCTCACTCCCTTGGGACACAATCTCCTTTTCTCTGTCTCTGTTAGCCAGTGTCAAAGAGTGACAATGTCTGCTAAGAGCCTTTACTTTGCCCTAGAAGGTGGTTGCTGATAATGCATGGCCTGTGAGAAGGTTTTGGAATTTGGGTGAGAAGTTGGTTTCTACAAGGCTTCTTTACCCACGTCCATTTAATTCTTTCAGCTTTGGGCACAATCTTGTGTTACTGCTGTCACTCCTCTGTTCCTGAATGTGAAGATTTTGAGGCAGTTTCTTTGTAGAATAAAATACCTACAAACACTGCAGGTTGGTTGCCTTATGCTTGGCAAACTTTGAACAGCTAACCCATGTCCTGCTCATATTCCAGGAACCTTCCTTAAACAAAATTAATTTTTGCTCAGATGGGCTTTTATCATCAAGCCAAAAGTATAGGGATCAGAGCCAATTAATGATTAGAAATAAACAGAGCCATGGTGATAATTAAATCCACTTTATTGCTCTTTGGAATTTTCTGGTTGCTGTAATACTGAATCAAAGGGTTTTCCCACCCTTCCTAGCCTTGAGTATATTTTCCTTGTTGCAAACATCTTAACTCTATAGTTTTTCTGAAAAGAATTTAAAAGCACAAAATTGCATTTTCCTTCTCCATATATGAAATGTAGCATTTTGTGTGTGGTGGTGTTCTGCGCTTTTACAGGGGTTTGGCAGTAGGGCTACTAATCAGTGCTTGCAAGCAACTTAGTGTAACCAAGACTCTGTAAGAAGACTATCCCAGTGTGGCAGTAGGACGTATTCAGAGTAGAAAGCATTCACTGTGAGGGAGAATCATAGAATGTATTGGGTTGGGAGTGACCTCCTAAGGTCATCTGGTCCAAGCCCCCTACAAGAAGCAGGGACATCTCTAACTAGAGCAGGTTGCTCAGAGCCCTATCAGGCCTGACCTTGAATGTCTCCAGGGATGGGCCTCCACCACCTCTCTGGGCAACCTGTTCCACTGATCCACCACCCTCATATTAAAGAGCTTTTTCCTAGTGTCTAACCTAAATCTCTCCTTTTCTAGCTTAAAACCATCACCCCTCATCCTATCGCTACAAACCCTTGTGAACAGATCTTCCTGTGCCAGCTTATAGGCCCCTTTCAGGTATTGGAAGGTCACTATAAGGTCCCTCTGGAGCCTTCTCTTCTCCAGGCTAAATAACCCCAACTTGCTCAACCTGTCTTCATAGGAGAGGTGCTTCAGCCCTCTGATCATTTTTGTTGCCCTCCTTTGGACATGCTGCAAAAGGTCCTTCTTCCTTTATTCCTGGGGAAATAATAGGAAAAAGAGAGACAAAAATGCTATTTTAATCTCAGAAGGACAAACAAGACAAGAATGTGATATAAGATGTCTGAAACATGGCTTGAATAGTACAGGTTAAAACTCATGAAATATAGGAAAAGGCATGATCCACACATGCACTCTTCCTCTGGGATCTCCTGCCAACATCAGGAGCTGAGGATAATCAGCACATTGCAGGATTTAGCTCAGACTCTCTCTTCCAGAGAAGTAAAGTGGATTGAATTTGAGATTTGTAATAAGTGTTTTATCAGTGCAGGAAAAGCATCGAGCAAAGTGTGGGGCTGTGCTAATCCCAGGTCTTTCACAGAGCACCTTCTCTACAGAGAAAAAAAATGTGATTGTGAATAGATGCAATAAGCAGCATCAGGAACAATTAACTGCAGGGGCAAGATTTAACGGCTTTTTAAACTTTCCATCACTCAGTCACAGGGAGGGGTTTTTTTAACATAAACCAGTGACAAATTGCTGGTGAGAACAGAGCCAAAGGAATGGTTCTGTTTTAACATAAGGAGTTAATCGACCCGGCATAATCACACACTTTGGTTATATTTATCTAATATAATTCACTGAGAAAAATCCTTGAGTCCAAATAGCAGGTTTCCAGAGTCAGTCAGGGAGCCTGTTAAATAAATACCACGTTTGGAGGGGAAATATATCAAAAGGAAGTTTCACGTTTCTCAAGCGAAAGGTCTGAGCCCTGGCATTTTTCTCTCTGCTGTTCCTTTCCACAAACATCTGAAATAAGGCAGTCTGCTTGCTACTGAAAACTCCCAATGAAACCAGAAACTGCAGGAATATCCCAAAAGGAAAAGACTGGATGCTCTGGCGAGGCACTGAACAAAAGCCATCCCTTGCATGGCCTTTACCTGATTTTCAGCTGTGGGGAAAATTTCAATCCCAAATTACTGTGTTTAGCAGTCATCTTCACTCCAGCTAGGGATATGAAAACCTAAAGATAAAATGGCTTAGTCCAGGAAGAGTGTCCTTTAGATATTATGCTGGAATAAGTTTATGTCCCCAAATGATTGGCTCTCATCATGTCTGCATCTGAGGCAAATGAGAGCTGTTCCTGAGGAAACCTGACCAGATACTGAGAGAATTATTGCAGAGGCTATAAGAAACTTGGTGTGATAATTTACACTCTTGCTCTCAGGCACCTGAGCTAGCATGAATATCTCATTCCTGCACCAGATGAATATGTCAGCTTTGAGTCTCCTAGGTAGAGATATATGACCTCTTTTCAAAGAGGCACTTTTTTAAGATAAATTTATCTCCAAGAACTACTACCAAAAGATGCAAGAAAGAAAAGGTTCTCTTAGACATTAATTAGGAGAGAAGTAGTTATTCTAAGAGCATTTTTTGGTGGTTGGTGTCTTTCCACTACTTAGTTCACTGAAGTATGCTCCTCAAGATGGCTATTTCATCAATCCCTGTGCTACCAGTGCCTGAAAGGGCACGTCCAAAAGCACGGACACTACATGTGAACTCTCTTTCTTTTACTCCTTTGGTAAACCTCAGCTTATGACCATCTTCAGAGATGGAATTCAGGTATCATGGATATTTCACTTGGCCATTCTTATGTTTTTGATGACTGATAAGTTGTTGAGGATGGCAGAGAAGGAAAATACCTCTGCTGGGGTTCCTGATCTTGGGCTGTATTCAAGGAGTATTGGAAGTTGAGATATTTTTACGCAGATATTCATTGAAAGATTCCCTGAAATACATCTTTTCCACCTTGACCCCAAGGAAATGCCTAAAATTTTGGACCATTTTTCTCTGCTGGTAAGGATTCACATCTAGGATAAATACGATTGCTTGCCCAGAGCCTTTTCTAGGAGCAATGCAAGTGCAAACTGGGTGGATGATTATTTCCAATGGTGCCTTAGATCTTGCACAAACCAGAATAACACAGTGAAAGAATTTTTGAGGGATTAGGAAGGAGGTATCGCGAGAAGCTCCTAATAAAGACAAATGGAGTGGGAAAGAGCACTATCTAGGAGACTGACAAAGATACCAGAGGGGATGGAAAACAAGAGAGGCTGGCCAATCAAGTAACAAATAGAGTGTGCTAGAGATGATTTGAGGACTTTGTCAAAAGGCAGCCAAGGTCAGGGAGACCTAGTACAATGGGACTCAAGGAAGACCCCTCCAAAGTGCTGACAAGGAGGGAGAGAGGTCAGTAGATGGAGGCACTTCTGGGAGCCTTGCCTTGGACTCTGCAGTGAGGATCCAAATTATGTCTCTGTTATTCGAAGAGATGGAAGTAAACTATTCTGAGGGGAGAACTGTGAAAAAGTTTTGTTGAAAAAAGCGAAGAAAAGAAGTGGTTTATGTCAGAGGGGCTCCTTGAAAAACTTGCCTTTTAGAAAGATCAGCAAAGAAGATTTTCTCTCTCTGTCTTACAAAGTTTTTTCTACCTAGGAAGCTCTCTGCAAACTAGCCAGGTCTCTGTATTTTCACATATTCTGTGGCGCTGTTCCCCAGCACACAGCTGAGGCAGAGACTTGAGTGTGTAGAGACTTTGTAATAGCAGCTTATCCCTCAGCCTCAGGTGGGTATTAATCACTCTGCCTGGCCCAGCTTGGTGCCAATGGCAAATAAACACAACGCATTGATCTGCGCTCAGAGGGACTGTTGGATTTTACACTAATCCCTTTTGATTTAAAATTCTTTACACTATGGAGGAGGTGAGTGCGTTTTGTCAAAACCAAGAAGCACTCTGCAGGCTGGAGAAAACATTGGAGCATCTTGCAACAGGGAATCTTTATTTTATCAAAGCCTCCAGAGAGCTTGAAGCGTTTTCCTGGGCCCTTTCCCAGCATTCTTCTAAACGTTAAGTCCATTCCCCATACTTGGATATCTTTGAGCTACTACCCCTTGTTAGTGTCTATGCTTCTGGAGGAAAACTCTTGGGGTTTTTGCACAATTCCTGCAGCAACTTACCTGAAGGAATACATTCATAATTCTTGCAATAAGGCCTGCCCATCACCTTGATCAATACACATTTCCTTCAGTAGAAAATGGATATTTTCTCCCCCCCCTTCTCTCAGTTACCTCAGCAGCTTTATTACTATCAAGGAACTGTAATACAAGACTTTTCAACCTATACATAATTTTGCACTTGCTGTGAAGTTGTTTGAGAGCTTGTTGCATGAGTAAACATTTGAAAGCCGAAGAGCCTTGACCTGGACTCAGCCCATTGCCCTTTTTGGTTATGGTGGAGATCTACATGGTGTGCAAAGGGTTACCTAGAGAGAGGTCTTCTGGCTGACACAGCCTCCTCCCTCAGTAAATTCTGCAGAGGGTTAAATACATAATAAACTCAGTGGGGAAGGAGAAGAGAAGAGAGGGCTAGCCAAGCTGTTTCTTGTGCACCAGTGCCAAACTGGTTATTTATAGCATCCTGGACCAGAGGCTGCCATGTTCCCTTTTCTCACTCCCTGTGAGGTGAGAGGCATTTTCACTCTCCCCTGCTCCCTCTCATAATTTTGGCAGCTCTTCTCCTTGAACTTGACCAAACGAAGCCAACCTCAACACAGCTGTTTGATAAACAGCAACAGGGGCAGCAGGCTGGGCTTTGAAGAGGCTTTTGCAGAGCAGTAACTGAAGGTTTGAATAATGGTGTGCAGTTGGCTGAAGGCTCCTTTCATTTGGAAGGACATCAGGCACGAGCGAGAGTTTGTCAAATAATTAACAAAAATGGAGAGAACAAAGGTGCCAAGACAAACAGGGGCTTTTGAAATGGTGCTCACTTCATGGCCTCTCTTCTAAACATTCAGTTCCACACATGCACACACACACACACTAAAGGAGCACCTCATACATGTCTGTTTAAGCAAGCTTGATGCCTCGAGACCTTGGAGGAAGCTCTTGACAAATTCAGGAAGAGGAGGAAACATGACAGAGGTGAGACAAATTGGCTCTTTACCCAGAAATCAGAATATTTCACCCACCTTTTTGCTTCCACATTTTGCCTCCCTATGCACAACTTACAGGTACAAAATGGGGTAAGAGTAATTAAAAAAAATAAATAACAAATATTCAGTTAGAGCAGAGTGAAAAAAAATAGATAAGCTATCTGCTGCTATCTGCAAAACCCTTGGAAATATGAAAGACTGCTCAGAGGACTTGCTAACCTAATAACATACACAAGTTCCCATTTTCTGATGTGGTGAGTGTTCAAGAGAAGGAAACTTCATCCAATGTGATGGGCAGAGGGAAATATTGTTATATTTTTAAAAAATATGTATTCCTTTCCTTGCCTGGGCTTTTAGAATTGCATCAGGACATGGAAAAGGTTGAAGAGGAAAGGCTGGTGCTCTCAAGATGGGTCAATACCTACGTTCTGGAGCCTCTGGGACATCTAACTCAGACCTCAGTTCTAATTTGCTAAACTGGCCTTTTGTGTTAGAGCTGGCCTTGGACATCTGGTGGTAAATGAGTTTCAGCCCTGCTTATTTAGACACCACCTCTTAAAGGGGAAAAATATCTGATGAAACCCAAAGCTCAGGTTGAGACATATCACCCCCAAAGCTTATGTTAAGCCATATCACTCCAATGAAAGCTGGTTCCTAAATAATCACTCTTTTACATTGCCCAGTCATGTTTTCAGCATCTCAGGAAGTGTGTTTCCATTCTCCTCTTTATAGCATTTCCCACTGATCTGGGAACCCCTCACCAGAAGCTTTGGCAGGTTGTTTTTTCCCCTGTCCACCTGTAATATTTTCACTGGGGGCAGAAGAATGAAGTAATGAAGGACCATCCTGTGACTACATTTTTTCCTCAGCTTCTAGCAGAGGCAGGACATTGAGGTTCCACAAGTGGCTAGAACAATTGCCTTCTGTGAACTCAACAAGGGATTAATTTTGCACAAGGTGTTTCTGAAAGCTTGCAAGTAGTTCCTGAATTTCAGTGTCAGTGAGTGCCTCTGGCAATAGGTTAACAGGAGCGTTAAAGAGAGAAGGCTTGATTTTCTTCAACGGGCTGGTGGAGTATGGTTTTTAGCAGCCCTGGAATTCCACCTACACAGACCTGGCCTGGAATTCTGTCTCCACCACCTGATCAGCCCCAGTTCCTTTGAAGCCATTTATTTCTGCACTCACACTGGGGCATGCCAGGTCTGTAGAACTCTGTCCATGATACAAACATTTTACTTGGGACCCAGGTTTCCTTCTGCATTCTGCTAAGTGCTTTGCTTGCTGAGGAAGCACAGGAACATGTTAATGCATTACAGCACCTGGGGTCAGGTTCTGCATGAATGAGAGCTTTGTGGCTAGGCTTCCATTTACTCAAAGTAGTGATATCTAAAGGTGGGATCAGACCTTGCAAATATTTGGGACCCAACAGGACTATGGGAGACTTGCTTCAGCATTGTTTGGACTGGCAGGGGAAATGCAGCATCCACCACGTGCACTGGAGGCATGGTGCCAGGAAAGGGGTTTTTGGGTAGCACTTAGAAGAAAGACAAAGTTTTACCTCTTTCCAGACATCAGCATTGGATGTGGACAAAGCCCCATTACCTCCTCTCTTCACAATCCCACCCATAAAGGTCAACTGGAGATGCAACCCTACATGAGGGACCAAGCTCATGACATTCAAGAGCTGCTGTGTCAGAGTCATGACAAGTCTCATAGTGCTGTGTTCTTGCAGTCTCCATGAATTTGACAGAAAACTAGCAAAAAGTGTATCTAGGTGCTTTCCTTCTTTCCAGGATTTATCCTGGAAGCAAATTATTTATTATTTATGGCTTCAGTCCCTTGTTGACAAACACACAGCTCTGATTGCCTCTATGTGAGATGAAAAGAGCAGAAAGGTTTATAAAGTGGCTGCTTCTTTGACTAAGTCAACTAAATAACCTAGCATGGCTGTGTCTTCTCCTGTGGGTAAACCTAAACCATACTAATAAACCATTTTTGAGTAACCAAGACCAACTAGAGTCTTCCATCTCTCATTGACCTCCATATGAATGCTGATTCTAAATATATGCCCAAATATCATACAAGGAACATGAACAGGCAGTCTCTTGATGTCATTCTTGGTTTGTGTAGAGCACAGAACCACAGCAATCCATATCTAGCGAGTTTGCATCTGATCTATATGCTCTACCTTTATTGCTATTTATTCTTTAAAAAGACTATATGTGCATCCAACAAAAAATCAGGGAAAAGTGACAGCAAGATATATATAGTCCACTTCCTGGCCCAAAGGATCTGGTAGATGGTTTGGGGTTAAAAAACCCAACCAAACTCCAACAAATGAAACCAAAACTATCCAAATTGCTCCAGTCACCTGGAGACATATGCAGCAACTTATGGAGGGGATGATGGAACAAACTGACTCACTTTTGGGCTTTGACTAGGCTAGCACAGATAATGTCATTATTCAAACATTAGCAGCACTTCTGTCTAGCAGACAAAGCACTGAAGTCAGAAGGGCTGGGTTGGTCTCCTAGTGCTGGTGTTGGCTCGCTGCTGGATTCTGGACAAGTCCGTCTCCATTTGGAAAGAAAAAGAAAAAGGAAAGTAATAGCCTGGGTATGGAGAGCTTGGAAATCTAATATAAAGTAAGAGGAGCTGAGTGTAGCTGCTACACAGCAGTGTCTATGGAACCACTGTGGTATGTTTGCATGGGCCCAAGCCCATGCGCGTGGGCATGGACATAGGCTGGCTGCCAGGGAAGGAACTTGTTTGTTGCCTTAAATTGGGCCCAAGCTCTTGTCCACGTGAATCCGGACAAATGGGAATTGTAGATGATGCCTTAGGCTACGGTCCATCCCATCAAGAATTATTCCAAGTTTAGCCTGTCCTAAACCCAAGCATTTTAAGCTTGAGCTGCAGCCAGCAGTGTGATGAAGCTGTAAGCTATACGGTGCTGAATTCTGTTCTTTGCCCTGTGGTGTAGACCTAATCTCCTTAGAGACTGTTGTCTCAGAACATCTGCAGGAGACTCCCTGGCACCAATGGGATGAAGAAATTGCAGAATCCAGGGGGTGTACATGTGTGGTGGGGCAGCAGCAGTGCAACCCTGGCCAGATTGGTGCTTTCTTCAGGCCAGTGTGGAGAACATGACAGTAATGGGCATTGGAGACCCACCAGCTGAGCTGTCAGTGGTCATTCTCGGAAGGATCTGTGCCTGGTGTTAGTCGCACTGCTCCACCATGGGGCTGCTGACTGCAGAAACAGCTGGCCTTAGGCAGGGTCATCCAACTGGCTCTTCAGCAGAGCCAGCTCTTGGAGCAGAGGTTCCCTCAGAAAACAGCCCTGGCTGGGGAAGATTATCTGATTTTGCTCTCTGGGGATAAACGCTGAACCTGAGTTTCAGGATGGAGGACTTGCTTCCTATTGAGTTTGTTCTGTCTTGAGCTTTCCTACAGGAATGACATTGCAAAAGGTGCTTCTTTCTCCTTTCTCTTAAATGCCTTTCCAGATTTACACTCTCCTAGCCCTACAGGCAGGCTGCCTACTTATATTTAAAGGCATAGTACACAGAAACCAGAATTACAGCTTTGCAGCCCACGCACTCATGTCTGCAGGACAAACATGTGCATCGGTGGAGTGCAGGAGGCAAGGAACAACTTTTTTCCTTCCTTTTTTTTTTTTTTCCTTTCAGGTGCTATATGATGAAATGGAGATATGTAAGAACCACAGGAAGCATTTATTTTAAGTACAGGCTAATGCCATGAATGGTATTTGCATTACATGACAGCCCAATGAACCACAATATGAGTAAGGAAAGGAAAACTGGTGTTTTCCTGACCAGTAAATCTCTCTGTTGCTTTCTCAGGTTTCCTATGAATGCCATTTTGCATTTCCTTGCAAACCATTAGGGATGTCAATAGGTAAGAGACAGCATCACTGAGGGTACAGAATTGCACGAGGGCTTGGGAGTAGATGCTGACATATTTCTGGGGGACAGGAGGTGGGTGGATGCAGGAGCTGAGAAAGGAGGTGCTGGTCTGGCTGATATATATTTCCCTTGATATATAGCTGGTAATTTAAGCCCATCAAAGTGAAATCAGTTTTGATATCCTGAAAACAATGCTCTCTTTGTTCAGCTGCAAAAGAAAGACAAGTAGGCAGGCAAAAGCAAAATATTCTAGCACAAATATCATGCTGGCTATCAGGCAGATAGAGAGAATCAGGCAGAGGATAAGCTCTGTTTGAAATGGTCAGTGTCCTGGCGAATATCAGCATGAGTAACTGGAGTTCATCAGCCTGTACTTACAATTGGATACAGAACTCCCTATCCAGGCGTGGAGTGTTATCTTGCATTAAACTGTCAACCACCTGAGCACCTCAAGTGAAGTGTAATTAAGTGTCCTGCTGACCAGCTGCTCCGTCCAGCTGAGAGGAGGCTGCTTTTCAGTAGTAGGTGAAATCCCTTCTAGATAATGTCCAGTTGGCATCCTGCCAGGAGATAATCTCTTCTTTTGCTCAGTGAGTGATAGACCCTCTCACAGCATCTATACACTTGGTCTTGCTTCTCAACTGAAAGCTGCTGCCTTCCAGCCGTGGTCCAGGAATGTTACCAGCTGATTTGGTCATAAACTCCTACTCTTACTCCCCAGGATTTCTGTGAAGGGTTGCCTGATGATCTGCACATACTTTGCTCCAGATCCACTCAGCCAATACCTGCAGAGGGGATGTGGAGATCCCAAGTGGTTAGTGTCTCTATAAGGAGCATGGAGAAAGTGAGCCAAGAGTGGTCACCAACTCTGTTAGCTAGTCCACAGCAGGAGATGATTTGGAAGGCCCAAAGGTACCTTCATGATGACACATCAAAAAGTTGGCTCCGTACAGGGTAGGCACAAAGGGAAGTCAAAAATGACTTCTCAGAGAGATGTAACACAAGCAACAATCACTTGTTCTCTCCCTACAAAGAAAAGGCCACCCACAGAGAAACAGAAGTCATCACATTCATTAACCAGAGGGCTGGTTTACCCTCTACAGTTCAAATTGGATGACAATTTCTTCTGCATCCTAAATTACAGAGAGAATGTAACTTCTGGAGTAACTGGATTTTGACATCCCCACCCCATTGCTCACCCCTTCCCTCCAGGCAAGGATGACAGCAACAAGCACCACCCAACTCTTGCATTAAGGGTTATCCGATACAAGCAACATCCGTGGCTGTGTGAACGTGGTTTCTCTGGTATGAGAGAAGAGGCCCATTTAGATCCAAGCCAGAGTCAACATGACTCATTGGCTAATACATCCTTCACTACAGGGCTCAGGAGGTCACTGTAGGTTCAAGTCTCACACTGGGACTTGGACTGGTGCTTCACGCTGTGGGGAAGGGAGGGGAGATGCTGAGCTCCTGGAGGTGCTTCCTATTGGAGGAGAGAGATAGATTTCCATGTGAGATCTCTGCTGGCAACTCTTCCAAAGGGGAATTAATTTCACCAGGGCAAATTCATCCCTGGTGGTGGTTCCCTTGGGGAATGGGGCTGTCGTGGGGCTGGTTCTGTTGGTATTTTGGAGGAGGGCTGTGTGCTATTTCTTTATTTTATTTTTTTTGGTCATTGTTGGTTTTGGGTTCTTTTTTATTTCTTGAGTTTTTTGGGTGACCTGGTCTCCTGGCTCATGTCCCCTCTGGCAGTCAAACTGGTTCCAGCAGCCAAAGGTGTGTGTGTTTGTATGAGCCCTTGCAGAGTTGCTGCAGAAGCTTCTGGCCTGGCTAAATCACTACTTTGTTGCTTTGTAGACCTCATTCTTTCACCTTTCTGCTAAGATTGGGCAAGAAGGAGGTATGCACTCCATCTGTCTCTCCATTTCCCAGCCATGCAAACCTCTAAGAAGCGATGGAAGAGCCACATCTGTCCCCCCTTCCTTCCATGTCTAGCTCTTTGCCTGTTTTCCACCAGCAGCCCTGATTTTGACACTGCTCTCTCTTTGCAGAGAAGTTTGAGGAACTGTTCATCAACAGCTACAGGATCAGCAGGGGACAAAGGCTGAGCAGGTAGACCCTTCCCTCCTGTCATTTCAAAGATCTTGCTGAAGCTTGGTTAAATGGTCTTTTGCAGAGTGATGACAACTGAAGAACAGGCAGAAAAGACAGTTCTTCCACAGCCAGATTCCGATGGTTTAAGCTCCTTTTCCTTGATGAAGCAGAAGGGAATATTCATCCCTCTGGATCAGTTCAGTTGGCAGTGAAATGCAGCCAACCCTGGGTGAAACCCAGGACTCTGCAGAAGGGAGGAAAGTCCTCATTTCTGAGCAAGAGGGGTGACAAATCTAAGGGAAGGTGGATGTCAGTGTTGTCTGAGCACAGCTGGGATACCTCTGCTCTGGGAAAGGGATCTCCATGGAATTCTTTAATTCCAAAAAGGTTGCAGCACCTGGTCTTAGAGCATCATCTGAAAATGAGAGAAAAGTGGAAGCTGTCAGAATATCTCTTTGTAGAAATATGCTGGAAGTATGAAACTGTCTTCCTTACAGACACAACATCTGGGTGTAGAGTAACCAGTAAGAAGTATCCAGCCCTCAGCTCCTGCTGCTTCTTGTACCAAGCGGCCCCTTTTTACCTAACCCCTCTAAATGATCCCAGTGAGCTGCTTCCATGATCACTGTGAATTTCCTTCCTTACTTTTTTTTTCAAGAAAACAGGAATTGCCATTCACTCTCTCAGTCACCCACTAATAACATTGAATCTGTCCACTGATCAAAATTGACAGAGGGTGAAGAGAAATATTGTGTTCCTGCTATTATTGTGAAAATAGTCAACTAGGGTAGAGGGAAGAGAAGCCCTCTGAAGGGAAAAGTTACAGCAGGGAAAACACTATTTTTAAGCACCAGAAAATCCAGCCAAATAACATTATGCCCCAGAGTCCACACTCAGTCAGTTCTGCTCTTCACAGGAATGATTGTTTCTGAAGCAGTTGCACAGCAGATTTCACTGGTTGCTCCCCAACTGCCTCATTCCTCATTTTCCTCTTAAAAATCACTGTTGCAGGACCATGGGAACAGAAGCAGTTCGAGAGAGCAATCCAAGGGACTAGCACTGTGGGAGAGACCTTATGCTAACCTGCCTGCTAGTTTATTTTAGAAGACAACAAAGTGGGTCAAAGTCTTCAGCTCTGAGGTGATTTGCACGGGGAGCAGTAAACATGGGGCAATTAATTTGTTTGCATTAAGTTTATCAGCACTCACAGATGATGTTGACCCTACATCACCAAAACTGAGGCTGGATGTGAAACCTGGTTATGTTGGTGCAATGAGATGCATTGGGAAGCTTTGGCCAGACCCTGATTCACCACAGAATGGATAAAGGAGGATCTTCAGCAGGGCTTGCTCTGAAAGAGTTAATGCATTTTACAAGGCAAGCTGCCATCCCTCAAGGTCATTTTATCTCTTAGTACATGAATTCTAGGAAAGCAAAGATTCCTTCCAAGTAAGTTGCTGGTTTATCCAAGTGATGCTGTTACAGAAATTGTTGTATAGGATCCAGGTTTTTCCAGGGTATAGCGAGTGTGTGTGGTGTTTAGATTTAGGCTGTTTGCTGCCAAGCTACTGACTCCCTTTTTTCTTCCCTTTTTCCTCCTCCCACCCTCTCTCCCCCAAATCACAAGCCTAAGAATAATTAATAAAAATAATAAATAAACAGATGAAAGTGGAAACATTCCCAAAACCTGTTATCACACTAGCAGTTCCAGTCCAGACCATGCTAGTTTTACATCGAGCCTTGGAATTGTCAATTCTCATTACTTCCCAGTGTTGAGTGCGGGAGGAGAGAATTTTGATCTCTGTTTTCCAGAATCAAATCCTCTGTTTAATGCGGTGGGGAAAGTTGAGATGAAATATAGGTCTCAGGGGCTTTCCTTGTGTGGAAGCTTATTACAGCTGTAACAAAACCTTCTAATCGGAACGGATTCTGTTACATGCATGATATTCTGGTCTTGGGGAGGGGGGCAAATGAGAAAAAGATGACAAAAAGCTTTAAAAGCAATTAAATGAGAACAGCATTCATTCTGCACCTCCTCCTCCTCCTCACTGCTTGTGTTTGCTGTTTAACAGAACCTTTTCTCTTGTGCCTTTTGCCAGGGGTCTTGTGAGATCTGGAGGAGTTTTGCTGGGTCAGGCTGTTGAATGACATTGTGCAGCAAAGCAAAATTTACAAACTTGGATTCACCCACAGGAATGGAAAAGTCTTTAGTGGTGTTTGAAATATAGAGTCCATATTACCATAGTGAGAGAGCCTAATGGGCTATCTAAACGCAATATTCAGTTACAGCTGAAGACAGAGAACCACTTAAAATGTGTCACGGTGTCCAACGTAATAATAAAGTCGCAGACAGAATAAACCCAAAGGCACAGTCCCTCCCCAAAATAGTGTCTCTGGGCCTATCCTCCTAGCTTCACTAAAGCAACAGAAAAAAAGAGGAAGGTATAAAAAGATGAAATAACTTGTCCGAGTTCAAGGATTAAGCCACTATTCTGTGCTATGTCCACTGCACTGCACAACCTCAGTCTCTTGTTGCTTGTGATGGTCTGACAGGACATGTCAGCCTTAGGATTCCTTTGGGCATCTTGTCATGTTATGGGTGCTCTGCAGCAGGGTGGTCCACAGATCAGAAATAACATCTCTTCAGTTAGGAGAGCATGGAAAGGGACTGCATCATGAAGGGGCTCATTTTAAGACCTGTGAGACAGACCTTTGGGTTCTTTATACCTCCCTGCCCATGATTTGCTGGATGAGGCTGGGTATACTTTCACTTGCCAGTGGTGAAGCAACTACCCAGTGGTCACAATCCAAGGTGCTAGGAGTTTTGAACACCACAGGGACACTGGGTGAATAGGGCTAGATATGAATGTGCTTTTCAAATTCTGATTTTACTGTGTCAATGGCTCAATGAGCCATTTCAGCTGGTGACAAGGACATCTGAGAGAAAGATGTCTTAGTAGAGCCAGTGTTTTATTTCCGCAAACTAGTGAGTTTGTATCATCAAGAGAGGCTTGTCAGGATGAGACAAGGCTGGCATAGAGTTTGTCACTGTCAGATGCCCTTTTGGAAGGGGCTGGCACTCAATTCTTGTGCCCAAATATTGACAAATAAGAAACAAGCTACCATGTTTAATACCCATGGAGTAAAAGTCTTCACTCCTCTGTTACTTATTTTAATATAATCTTCATCTGAACCTCCTGGATGATTCGCTAGAGCTTTTCTGGGGAATTTCCACCTCTCTGCTCTTTCTTTGTTTGGACATTACTTGGGAAAAAACATACCACAATGTGCAACACCAGGGATGTTAAACCCTGCTGGACTGTAGATAGATGAAGAGCAAGGAAAAGATTCTTCCTGCCTCTTAAGGTTTGAATTCCCATCTTCTACTCTTGTCTATTGTAAGCTCTTCTAGGTATGGATCTTGTTTCACATAAGTCTACTGGCTGGCATGAATCTGGGGAAAGGTTGGGAAGCTCCCTCTCCAAGGGCTACTATGACGCTATTAAAATACAAGCAGAAAGTGCCTTGGTGTTCAGAAGCAATCCTGCAATGATGGTGATCCAGGGAAGAGATCAAAGATCATCTGATCCTCCCTGCTGTTCATGTGAAGCACTGTCTGCATGCTGGGGCTTGAAGGAAGCAATCTCATTTTCTTTTAGCTCTCCAATGGGTAGCTCCTCTTTCATCTTCTCTCCTTTTCCCTAAGAAATACAGGTAGGGGCAATAAAATGATAAAGTTGCCTTTTAAAGATGCTCCATGCTGTGAAAAGAAACCCAGGTAATGAATGTTTCCATCCCAGACAGAGCACTATCCAAGGTATATTTTTATCTCCACAGTGCCAGAGATTGACTGTACATTTGTCTTAATGGTATCACCCTTCAGTGTTAATGGAAGCTATGTGTGTAAATCCCTGACCATCCAAATGAGAATGCACTTTGAATGATCACAATAAATCAAAGTAAATGGAAGACCCCTACAGGCCAAATTCATCCCCAGAGCAACTCCCGAGGCTTTTAGGAAGCTTATGCCAAGCAGGCATAGCAAGAACAAACACAGTAGATCATTTCACCTGCTATATGATTTCAAAGTAGTCATGATGATGATACTTCCAGTTGCAACAGGGTAATTTGCTCTTTAAAAATGACTTGCAAAGAAAAAAACACCACTGACTGCGTTTGGTCATTTTGGGATCTCTATAGTACTTGGAGAAATGGACTCAGTTGTTTCTTTTTATAAAAAGGTTTGTTTATTGACATATTGGTAATTTATAAAGGCATGTTCTTGCTGATCTATTTTCCACTCAAACGTAGAATACTAGCAAGGTTATGACAATGAAGTTATCAAAAAAGTGATACCTACTGGACAAGGGAAAACACATTTATTTTCAACTGCTTAGATCTCTTTGGACTGATGAAATTGTGTAAATGTGTCCTTTTTAAACACAAGACCTATTAAATTCTCAGCAACAACTCCAATTCCCTTTTCCAAGAAATACAGCAGGAGAGACGTAAAAGAATAAAGAGTCATAGTGTTCCTGAGCCTGTAAAGCAGAAACAAATATCATACAGTATAATATATTGTATAAAGTCTTTTGTGCTTCATTTGGGCACTATGGAAGTAAAAGACAGACAAACCATTGTCCTTTTCTAATTTGCAGTTGGTTGGCTTTTTTTTTTTCTAGGTAAGGGACAGTGCAACTTAGGCCACTGATGAAAACAAGGATAAGTGTATAATAGGAAAGTTTCTTCTTCCAAAAGGCTGCAACTGTCCATGTGTAGAAATGACCTAGAATTTTATTTCAGACTTCATCAGCAACTCTGCATTTCTTGAAAAATACATGAATTCCTATTGCCCACAGATCCCAAGTAGAACTGCTTCAGCAGAAAAATGAGAACTGGGGAGTTGAACCTTTTTGCTGGTTTTCATTGTGAAATAGAGCAAAATGCAGAAGGAAAGACAGAGATAATTGTTAGCCAAAAAGTGAAAATATTAGTACTTATGTTGTTTGATGGGGACACAGAAAATGTCCCCTTTTGAAAAAATGGCTCTGAAGTCCTCCTTCAGTTTGTCTGGTGCAGTGATCTTTCTCTCTTCCCAAATCTCTTGGCTTTGAGGATTGCTGTGACTTCAAGTGACAAAGTCAATGCTTGTCATCAGCTTCCCCCTGCTGTGCTGGAGACATTCAGCTTGGTGGCAGCATCCTTAAATAATTCCTTATTACAGCTTTGCAAGGAAGAAAGAGAAAAACCCAGCTCTCAATGTCTCCATCTAAAGCCTCTTAGATCTCCCAGATCAGATGTAGCACAGGCTGTTAGGGGGCTAGGAAATCACCAGCCAAGCACCTGGTCATCTCAGATCATGTTAATGAACCCAGTGTTTCTACACTGGGTAAGTCTCAGCTGGAATAGTGCATTGTGGAAGGCAAAAAAGAAAAGTTCAGGGTATTTTCACTTGGCAGTATCTGCTATACAAATCCTCTTTTCCTCTTCAGACATTAATTAGACATCTGCAAACTGATGAAGGTGAAACACCCTCTCCCCACGTCTTTCCCCTGTCCCTCTCCCTGAAACATTCCCTTTTCTTGTATGCATGCTTCCTTTCAAAGCCTTTTCTTTTGATGGATGGCAAGAGGGCTTAGAAATAAGTTTTCTAGTTTCAAATCTAGTTTTCTGTTCAGCTGTCCTCCAGTGTAACTCTAAAATTAATTCTTGTGCTACTGACTGCTCTTCAGAAAGCTTGTGGCCATTTTCCATCCCTGGAGCTTCTCCATTCTTGTTTCTTCAAGAACTTCTTTGAGCTTTGTGCCATTAAATCCCTCCTGTCTTGTGTAGAAACCTTTTATGCATTTCCTTGTTTGCCTAGGCAACTTTGGGCCATCAAACAGTCCATTACTACCTAATTCCAGGAGGAATGTGAAGTTGCTATCAAGAGCAAGAGGAAACTCTTTTGCACTTTCAAACAATACTCCCTGGGTTACATCACTGCAGAAGTGGAACAAGCCATTGAGTTAAGATCTACATCTAAAACACACTCACATTGCACTACTGTGACCTACTACTTTGAGTTAAATAGAAGTCCCTCCTTCCAATATCTATTTCTGGAGCTCAAAATATTTTGTTAGTTTGTAATTGTTTCCGCCCTATTTCTCCGCTCCCCGAGTTCAACCAAGATGAAAGTCCAAGAGCCACCAGCCAAAAAGGGCAGTTCTTGGCCCAAGAGGCAATCAGGAAGCACTGAATTTGTTGTGGCACTAATTAAATGTCTGACCTGTTTCTGCAGTGGTGGGACGATCACAGAAGTCAAGCTGGGAAGTTGACGGGGACCTGCATCTTAACGGAAAGAGACTGTGCTGGAAATTAAGTTAAGCACATGTTGTTGGTGTCCCTCCATTGACTCCAGTGGTACTGAACTTAAAAAAAAAGGACTTACAGAAAACTCTTTTCTGAAAAAAACCAAGATCTTGGGAACAAAGGTAAAGGGAGTGAACAAATGGGGCTTTTTCATCCTGTCTATGGAGGAGGGCATGCAGCTGAAGAGCAGCTCTTCCATCCTGCCTTCCCCCTTCAAGCTGGCAGCCCCACCTGTTGTGAGCCAGGAGTAATCAGAGAGATGAGCGACACAAGCGGTATTTTTACAGGATGAACCCACTGGGTCAGCTGGAGGCCCTGCTGTAACCCAATATCGAGTTGTGGCTGCAGGCAGGCACGGGGCAAGGCTTGGGGGAGGAGAGTGGTGAAGGATGGGTGGGAAAGCAGGGCAGCCCCAAGAGGAGGCAGAACGTCACTTAGGAGACTTCTGTTTCCCTTTGGTGCCCCTGGAAAAAAATGAATAGTGAGGATTGTTGGTGAAATGTGTGAGGCAGGGGGAGGATAAGGGAAAGTGGTGGGGCAGGGACAGGGACAATGGGAACATGACTTGCAGCAACAAAGAGCAGATAAGTACACAGGCACTGTTGCCCAGTCCACAGGGGAAGGGGATCGCGGAGAAGTATTTGTTTCATTCATTCACCCACTTTTCTCTCATTTTGTGGATAGTAAACAGACACCCATATCACTTCAGGCTTCCCTCTCCCCACCCCACTTCCAGCCTATTTCTTCCTACTGTCTGACCACAGCAGAGTTCCTCTCATGGAGAGTCAGAGACTTGCTGCTGAAGGGGCTGCCTGGGGAAGAAACACCTGCAAGGAGTCACAGCTGTGATGCGAGCTGCTCTCCTAATGCTCTGTTTAGGATTACAGCTCTCCAGAGCATCACGTTACCCCAGAGGCTGCACTGAAACCTGGTATTAATTCACATTAGCAAGGATCAGATTTAGCATGTTGGGAGGGGGGGAGGACTGTTGTTATTGTTTCTAAAACTGCTGGAGCAAACTTCTAGGACTGGTCTTTCGTTAATCCTGGCAATGTCCAGAGGAGCTTCTTTGTTCCTCCACACCACTGGCCCCTCACCCTGTTTTGTCTTCATGAATGCCTTTAACCACAGGTACCCATTTTCATGATGGGGTTACTTGCTTATTTTTATTTTTGATGTGCCAAAGTTAGTAAATATCTTGATGTTGTGGGATCACTTTTTGCATTGCATTGTAGCAGAACAGGGTCTTCCAATTCTAGGAGGACAGCTAGAATGTGGTGGAGGATCACCTCTTGTCCATGGCCTTGGGATGGATTATCCCAAGATCAGGAAAAAAGAAAGACAGTGTAAGCAGTAAGAACAGTGAAACTCTAGGACAGATTTGCACAAGTCTTCATTGCTGGGTAATTTTAAAAATATCTATTGGATAGATATGATTTTGTCTTTGGATAGGGACATTCCATATGCCATTCAAGGTCCCTTTTAACCTTTTTTTTTTATTTTCCCTCACCTGAAAATTGCTGGTAGGTTGCTTTTCTACCCTTTCCCTATCCAGAGCATCTCTTCTTTACTGAGTGTTGCTGGGATTGTTTCTATGTGAGGAGTACAGGCATTCCCCAGGCTTATGGGTTGCACCTAGAGAGGCGTATTTAGTTGTCTCTGAAGGGCCTCATGACATCACTGTGGTATTTTTCCAAGCCAAAGGCCATGCCATATATGTATAGTTGATGCCTGATTTCAGGTGGTGCTTCTTGAATCCAAAGGAACATAAACATCATCAGCAACAAGCACTGGTCAGTACAGCTAGAGTTAAATATCACCTGAATGCCCTTGTAGAGCTTTGGAAAGGATATGAAAAAGGAATTGGAAAAAAGCATTTGAACTCAAGCCTTCAGAGGCTGAAAACCCCAACCATGTTTATTAATTTTATTTACAGTTTCAGAATTATCTTGAAATGTCTTAATATCATCTGTGCTACAAAATTCAGACATATACTCATGTCTAGCTAGAGAGGGGTGGACTAGAACAACAGGGACAGAGATGAGACGTGAGGTCTCATGCTGTATGCAGTGCCAGGGGTGAAGAATGAGGACTGGCACATCATCTTTTGGACATGGTCTGGGAGTCACGGAGATGTTGGGATGAAGGTTGGACTTGATGATCCTAGAGGTCTTTTCCAACCTAAATGGTTCTATGATTCTATGATCTACTCACTCCTGCAGGACATTTCTTTGTGTAGAGGAGAGACTACTTCTGTTATTTGCTAGAATGTCAACCTTGTGCATAGGAATCTTGTACAGATCATCCAAATTTGTAAAGCCAGAGGAGAACATCTGAATATCAGGTTTCACCTCCTGTACAAACACAGATCATATTTCAGCTTATTACTTCTCTACAGAGCCTGAATATTTTGTTCTAGGAAAGCAACCAGGAGATGGTAAATAGAATCATAGAATGTATTCGGTTGGAAGGGATCTCCAAAGGTCATCTAGTCCAGCACCCTACAAGAAGCAGGGACATCTCTAACTAGAGTAGGTTGCTCAGAGCCCCATCAAGCCTCACCTTGAATGTCTCCAGGGATGGGGCCTCCACCACCTCTCTGGGCAACCTGTTCCAGTGATCAACAACCCTCATATTAAAGAACTTTTTCCTAATGTCCAACCTAAATCTCCCCTTTTCTAGCTTGAAACCATTACCCCTCATCCTGTTGCTACAAACCCTTGAGAACAGATCTTCCCCTGCCTTCCTATAGGCCCCTTTCAGGTATTGGAAGGTCACTATAAGGTCCCTCTGGAGCCTTCTCTTCTCCAGGCTGAACAACCCCAACTCTGAGCCTCTCAAAATAAAATAAAGTGCCTTGTGTGGTGCTTTATTCCACTTTAACTGGTGAACCCTGATTCCCTTCCCCTGCCACCCTAGTGCAGTCCCACACCTGATGGGAACTGTACGCACTGCAGGGGACAGTCAATCTTCAAAGGTTTTATTGGCATCTCAAGATCAAAGTACTGTAAGACTGACCATTCATCTTATCTCCTACGTGCCACGCTGCTGCTCTCAGATGGCAAACATTGCAGGCAGCTTTGTCATCAGTCAGTTTGGGATCATATTTAGCAAGTTACAGGGATGGACTGTCAGAGCCTGGCTCCCTCTGGAATCAGAGGAGAAAAGTAGCTGCTGCCTGTATGTTAGGGCATCTATTATGGCCAATCTGAATATAGGTCTCAATCTTTATTCCTCTAGTAGATCTCCTGAACCATAAGTAAGTCTCCTGCTTATGCTGTTTTCTCTTCCTCTCTGTGATCTGACACCCAAATTTATTGATGTTCATTTTAATTCTTCTGGAAGCAAAAAAAAAATGGAAAAAGAACATCCTGCCTTCAATATACATACGTGTTTTTCACATATGCAGTGTTGTGTGTGCAAGCTGAAGGCCAGGCTCTGCCAAACTGATTTATCTCTTCAGCATGTTATTGCTCTCTGGACATGACTTCATATGGGGCAAAATTAATGGGCTCCTGATAGAGTCACAACACAGCTTCTCAAAGGCTACTCTGTCTGGAGAACTCCAGACATTTCTAAGAAACCCTGGAAGTAGTTAGATGACTCCAGGAAAATCCAAGGAGTTCGAGAACTCTGTTGGGCCTGTTCAGGTGTGTTCTTCTAACCTGGGTTTGGATATGCCAAAAAATTCATACCTATGTCTCTTCTCCGCAGATCTAGGAGTATGAATACAATGAGTGTTTGGAGGGCAAGGAAGGACCAGCAGAAGAGGCTTAGTCACTAGTGGGCACTACTTTTCTCTCAGAAAACATCAGACACAACAGAATGTTAAACTGTCCTGCCTGCGGGTCTTGATGTGAGAAAAGTATTCCCATGACTGGAGGGGAGGTTCAGCAGAGAACGCTGAAGGAGCTTTTCTGAGAAGACATAACCACAGCTCCAGCTGCTCCTGATCATTTAAGATTACTTGGCATTTTCTGCAAGAACAGATCACCAATGGCTGGGTAGGAGTCTTGTTAGATCAGTTATTTTGTTTCTGCTTTAATTTTCTGCTTTCACTGTCAGCTGCAGGCTCGTGCCTTTTCTCCTTCCTTTCCTGAGCTTTTCTAACCCTTGTGCTGTGAAGCAGCTACTTCCACTTCTCTCTACATTTCATCAGGGAGCAAATACCTCCCCAATATGCCTCTTGGCTGGATTTGCTCAGAATGGAAGGTGTTGATGCATTGTCTCATACCCAGCAATACCAACAAACCAAACAAAAAGGAACTTCTCTTAAAGGCAGTACAGAAAAGAAACTTCTGTAGAAATAGTGAGCATCATCTGTAAATGAAAAACAGCCAAAATAAATTTGTTCTTTTCATCAGGATGTGCGCAATCAAATAAGTTGCCTGACTCTTGTCATTACAGTATAGAAAATCCAACATCTGTACAAGTGATGAAATTTCATAACCTCCCCTGTATAACCTTGCTTGGTTTTGACACTTGTGACTTATGACAGGTTTAGAGGTCAACCCTAAAGCGTGAGTATTGTTTCAATCGTGCTGCTCCCTCTCATGAATTACGTTAGCAAGGGCTTGGTCACAGTTATCTGTGCCACAAAGAATTATTGTAGTAGAAGTTGTAGCATGGCAGGATAGTTACTGTGGTGATGTAGTTAAAATGCCTGGGAGAGAGATTTTCATTGTTGAAAAGTCTACAGTTTAATGTAGTCCAGGGGATGCATTTTTTTCTTAGGATTTATGAGTGAAGCTTGGTGATTGATACATATTTTGGTCTGGTCACCAAAATAGAAAATCAGAAGGGAAAAAACCCCCTCAACCAACATGATAATCTGACTTTTTGGATGAAAACAAAGGGTTGATTTGGGATCTGAATGAAATTTTTCATCGGACTGAAGTTGAAAGGCTTTTTACACTTATTAGTTACTTAAACCATTTGGAAAGTTGGGGGTTTTTTCTTTTGTTGCTTTTAAATGCAGTGCATATTTTTAATTGTACCATTTCAAAACCTCTCTTAAAGTTTTGTTTTGAAAATGCCTGACAGATTTTGAAAGATGTCAACACGGCTATGTTCCTTGGCCAAAAATATTCACCACGCTCTGCTCGGTTTGGTGATCAGTCCTACCCTAACACCAGCTTTTGGCACATTAATTATTATTATTAATAATAATAGTAATCATAACCATAATATCATCACCCAGCTGTGCTTAGAAGGCCTGGGCATCAGTCCCAGATCTATTATGACAAATCTTTTCAACTCGCTGGGCTTCTGTTTCACCTCCCACTCTTTGGCTCTCTTATCTAGTCAGATTTAAAGTTGTAGGGTCAGGAACTCTCATCTGCTGATCCTCTTATGTACACATTGATGCTTGGATTACTCCTTCTGCTGCAGGAACAGGAATGGTGGATCTTTTACTCCATTCATTCCTACCTACCAGTCTGTTATAGAGAATTTGGAAGTATCTCAGCCTCCCAAGACAGCTCCACATTGCTTAATTTTCATCTGCATCTGGGCCATCATGACTTTATGTACATCCTTAGTAAAACCATTAGAATAGCATCAAAGATACCTGACTGCCTCATTTCCTCCTTCCGTAGTATTTCACTGCTTGGCAACATGTTTGCAGAAGAGGTTTGGACTTAAGTGCCTTAGAAAGAACTTGTAAGAAGGTCATGCAGAGCAGGAGAGTCTGGATTTGATAGCAGGCAGCAGGGCTGACCCTCCCAGTGTTTCAGGTCTTTTTTTTTTCCTGACTGTGCTTCACAGAAAACAGGATTGAAAAGATGTTTTTGGATGCCAAACCACACAGAGAATCCATTTCAGTGGGTTCTGTGATTTATCCCAGCTACCAGGAGTGACAGCTTCTGAATCCTGCTTCCCATATTGCCTCTGAAGCACTGGACTCTTAAAATGAACAGAGCTCATTTACAGATCTTCAGTGCTGGCTTTGTAGAGGAAGAGGGAGGGGAGTGCCTCTCCAGGAAGGTTGCTGTCCAAGAGGCTGTGAATGGAAGCAGGTTCACCATGGTGTGAACAAAGGCCTCCAGGCACACCAGAGAGCGTCTGCTCAGCAGCTGATGGTGCACCTGCTGAACAAGTGCAGCCGTGCTGCTCCCCTCCTATCCTGCTTTCTGCACACCCAAGACCTGGTTATCCACATTTTTCCAAGTGACGTTGCTGAATACCAGTCCCAGCACATCAGAGAAACACCTTGCAGGGGGAAGAGAGCTGCTGGGGCCTCTGTTGGAGGTAATCATAGAATCATAGAATGTTTTAGGCTGGAAGGGACCTCTAGAGGTCATCTTGTCCAACCTCCCTACACAAGCAGGGACATCTCTACCTAGGTCAGGCTGCTCAGAGCCCCATCAAGCCTCACCTTGAATGACTCTAGGGATGGGGTGTCCACCACCTCTCTGGACAGCCCATTCCACTGATCTATCACCCTCATATTAAAGAACTTTTTTCTAATATCCAGTAATGTGGAAACTGAGTCAGATGCTGGTTTTGACACGGGTCTACATTGTCAGCTTTCAGATATTGGCCCTGACAAAGAGGTTTTTACTGAGCCTTGGTTAAAGCTTCTGCATCCATACTGAAGTCCAGACCTAAGTCCTACTATATCAGAGGGTGACTGTTTCTTAATTGTTGCAATATTTCTTCTAGGGACTGGTCACCAGGCCTGGCATCAGAAGGGTGACTTTGAGTTGTAGAAAACTCTTTTGCGGGTTTTGTGCTAAGAGTGACTGAAATTTGCTACTGGTTCATTTCAGCTGCATCTACCGAACCGTAACTCACTACTGCACACAAGTTCAGCAGGAACATTCCCAAAACCCCTGTAGAAGAAATTTACGGTTGCTCAACGCTCTGTTACTGGCGGCCACAACTGTGTGTGCTCCACATGTCTTTGTAATCACTTAATGACTCATTTCCTTAATCTCTCATTTCCTATAGCCTTATTACAAGCAATTCATAAACCCAGATCCATAGCTGTTCTCTGGCTGTAGTCAGGAAGCACTGAACTGCCTCTGCATCTGGTTGGCTGGCTGGAGAACCCCCTCTCTATTCCCCTCTGAAACTTTCCACTGGACCCTGTCTTTTGCTGCAGTGACACCTACTGATGAGGTAAGAGTGTATTAACTGCACATTCCCTTGTTGCCAGACCTATCCAGCAACCACTTCCTGGCTCTAACCAGATGTTTCTGCTCTTCTGGAGCAAATTTCACACTATACCGGGAGAAGTTTTGCACGGTCTTGACTGTAATGCATTGGTGGCCAACAGACCTGAACAGGGATCATTGCAGTGAGGGGAAATGGTTCTTCATGTCCAGGCTTCTCATTCAGCCATCAACCAACTGGTGGCCTTGGGAAGCAAACTATGCAAGGCAGCATTCTCTGGGTGCTGTGTGGCATTGACTTGGGAAGCAGCTGAACAACCACCATGCCTTTGCTTTCTTCTGTAGGTTCTCTTTTTGTGAAGAAATAACTACTACAGAAAGTCATACCCTTGATACCTTCTTGTAACACTCTGTGGTGACTGCCGGACAGGGAGGAGCATCCTGAAACCCATCACTAGATTGAGACAGGCCAAGGATTTCTCTTTTAGTGAAAAGCATTTTCCTTTCAAACCCCAGTCTTTTCCCCAGTAAATAATTTGGAAAATTTTGGCTACAGTTAAAGCACTACAAAAAATGACCTGCAGCACCTCAAGAAGAGATAAGAATGGGTCATTACTCCAGCAGGGCTGGTGGAGAGTCAGAGAAAAGAGGAAGGAAATAAGGACACTTTCCTACTGCAGGAACCCAGTTCACCATTAATGTTATCTATTCTCCAATATATCTAAACATTGATTCACAAGGGAGAGAGCATGATAAAGAAATGAGGAAAGGATAGGATAGGATAAGATAGGGTAGGATAGGATAGGATAAGAGCTGTCAATTCATTCCCTAATCTCCCCCCTGCTTTGAGATCCTATCTGACTTTCACTGCAGGTTAACACCTTAAAGCTGAGGTCAGTGAGGCAGAGCCAGTGGATGAGCATTGTGAAACAGTTCTGTAAATCCATGGTCTCTGATCCTGTCTATAAAGGAAAGAACTACAATAATTGTATGGAGGCTTTGGGACAGGTCTGCACAGGAGGAGGGGTACTGATGGGTTTCTATCTCATACCAGAAAACTTGGGTACATTTTAGCCATTGCTTTGTAGGATCTGAGTGCCTGACCTTTAGTTCCCCTTGTCACTTTGATGCAGAAGCAATGCATCTTCATTATCCTACAGCCAACAGTAAGGCTTTCACCAACGGGTCCTCATTAGAAAGGACCTCAGTTACTTATTATTAGCTACTGGCTGCAGTGTGTCAGGTAACGTAGGTAGCACCACCTCCTTCTAGGCGGATTCTTTGCTGCTCACTTTATTCAGAGTCTTCTGGGCACAAATCTGAATTGTCATTGTTTTCTTACTTCTTCTGTAGGACCCTACAGAAAAGAGGCCTTATCCTGAAGACTTGAACCCATCTGAGGATGGGAGGTGCTACTGAAAGAGGGAACTTGTGGTTGTAAGTCCTTTCATGTTGGATGAAGCTCTATGTTGAGAGGCTTGGGGTCAGCAGTCTGAAAAGTTCTTCAGCTTTTTAAGAAATTATTTCATGGCTGATGGAGACGTGAGTGAGGGGCACTGAACTACAGGGTTTCCACAGCACCCACAAACATAAACAGCAAGTCCTTCATTGATACCAGGTTTGTCCCAAGTAAATCAGAGCTGGCAGAGTTCAAGGGAAGAGAGAGATGTCCTCAGGGTGGTGCACAGACAGACAGACCGACTGTAGAGTGGCTTTCTAGTGTCTGATTTCTTAGAATAATGAAACAAGACAGATCGCATAACATGAAAACCTTATCAAGCTAACCCCATACACAACCTGACCTGGTGCTACAAAGAGCTCCAGTGTTGCCAGCTGAGAAGCCGCAGTTGTTTGCCCTGAGATTTCTCAGTCCCCCAGTGCAAGAAGCCATGGCATCACAACAGATTATCTGTGATTCCCAGTTTTTGCAGGCACAAGAGGTCGGTGCCACAGCGCCTGCAGGGAATGTGACTTTTCAGCTGTCTCGCTCTCCCCAGTACACTTTGACCTCTGTGCAATCTACTATCAAAGAACCAATTATTCTCAACACTCATATATTTTCCTCCGTAGACTCAATGCCACATGGTTGTCGGGGACAAGACATCATGCTAATCAAAGCAATAATTCAAGGGAAGGCAGCAGGGAGCTGTCACGATCAGGAGCCCTGGGTTCTACTTACACCTCTCAGCCATGAATATAGACTCAGTCATGCCTGCTCCTTCCTCCTCTCTCCCCCCAGTCTTTGCCCTGTTCCTCTGCTGATGTAAGTTATATACAGAAATCAAAGAAGATAGATACAACAGCCATAGAATCATAGAACACCAGCTTGGAAGGAAAGGTCCAACCCTTCAAGGAAAAAAAAAATGTTAAAAAAAAAAATAAAATAGTTTATGTGAGATGGCCCAGCACCCTGTCAAGCTGAGCCTTAAAACAGTCTATACCAGTATCTCTTACCATGCTCAAGTTTTTCTATCACCCATGGATCTCTTCTTAACAGAGGCACTGTTGTCCAGAGCTTATTTCTCTTTCCATTCCTCAGCACCCAGAACTAGCTCCCTTGTGGCTGCAGCAACTGGGGCCATTGGAAAAGTGACATTAGGAAAGGATCATGGCCTTGCTGGGATGGAGGAGAAAAGAGGAAGCTGCAGTTCCACAAGACAGACTTATCCTAGTATCCCACTGCTCAGTCAGTATCCATAACCTTGTTTGACCTCACCTGCCACCGCCACATACTGTGAGCTCTCAGTATCAGGATTAATAAAATATCTAAAGTTGATCCAGGAAAGGATCTTGCCCCCAACAGCAGGCATAAGGAGCTGCCTATTATTTTCCAACCCATAAAAGGTGGTTAATATGAAAGAAAATGCATTAAATGTCACAAAGTACCAACAACTTGGTTAACTGGGACTTGAAGCTAAGAAGCAAACAAATTTCCCAGTTGCGCTGAATACTGGGCCCATCCCAGGGCACTTCTCTCTATGTATATCCCAGGATATACCTGAGCCCAAACAGGTTAAAAATTCAGTTTCAAGTGCATGGAGACACCCACTTTACCAGACTACTACAGCACTGCAGCATGGCCTCAAATAGAGTGAGATGAAGAGAACCCACCATGTCAGCTCCTAGAAGGAAGATATTTTACATGTATTTTTTAATAGTGGTGTTGACTGTTCTGTCACTAAGTCTCAAGGGCTTTTCCAGTGGAAAGTGTGGAGTGCTGAATGAGTGTGTGGAAAATTTCATTCATCCCCTGTAGACAGGTGGGGTTAATTCTGACTAGCACAAACCCAATGGAGGGATGGGGAAAGAGGGTAAACACATGGAAGAAATAGAAGTTTCAAGACCTACTGTACAGTTGAACCAGACAGGTAGGATTGTGCTTCAGCAGCATTTATTTTCCGATGGTTGTTCCAGATTTCTTTGCTGCAAACTAAAAACACCTACAAAGGGTCTGCAAGCTTCAAATCCCACATAGAGTTGGTGGCTGCACTTTAAAAGAACTCAGGACTATTAGGTGACACCTCCTGGGGGGCAAATCAGCTGAAATTTAACCTTAATCACTATGGGTAATCGGTTGAAAGGGCTCAGCTCAGGCTACAAGAGTTAACACAGATGAGGCTGAAGATGCTCAAAGCTTCTTAGAGAGGAAAAGTATGAGGCAGGAATGGTTTTGGCTAAGACAAAACCATCATATTTCAGAAAAAAGACCAAATGCTTAGATTATGGAGCATTCAGGCATGCATATGTGAGTGGTCTTCCTCTTTCATAGTGGGATGCAAATGCTTCCTATCTTTCTTTTTGCAAATAGAAGAGGCAATTTTGTTTGATTAAGTTTGATTTTATATGAACAAAAAGTCAATAATCCCCCCCAACAAGAAACTGGCAAAATCTGAGACCAGAAAAGCAAAACACTACAACTGAAGTGACTGCTTGCCCCCTTCAACATTAGGGTCCTCAGAGAGTTAGAGCTGCTCTACACCAGGTGTAAAAGCATTACATACCAGTGTTCTTAAAAAACCCCCAACAGTTAGAGGTTGAAGTGTGTTTTTTGCAACTAAAGCCCTGAAAAGATAGAAGACATATGCTTGCCTTCTTGGTATGTAGGTGTTCTTTTAAAGGAAAGAAACTAGTGGAGAAATTGCAGAGGATGACTCCTGGTACTCAAGTGGAAGACGGAAGCTAAACTCTGTCTAATCCAGACTCTATGAAATAGGTGTGTGGAGTAAAAGAAAAGGAGGAGGGGCCTTTTCTCACCAGGACACACATAAATAAGCAGCTCCTGAAGATTCCCATGATGTGGCCATGCTGGTGCAGGTCCTGTTGAGTAATCAGATTCTCCAGTCAATGGAGGAAATGAGCTGCTGGGCCTGGCTCACAACACTTAAGCTCTCTGGGTCCATGGCTTAGCTCCTCCAAGGACTGATGAATACCTGTGGAGCTCTGGTCATGTCTTACCAGTCTCACTATCACTGATAGCCCCCAGTCTCCAAGTTGTGCATGCCTTGGGGACTCTGCCTGGTGAGTGTTTCATGGCTCCACATGATTTGTATAGAAAGCCTTCAAAGCCCATCCTTTTCTACATTTGTCCCATATTTCTTTGTCTTTCATTAATTACATTTTATTAGTTGCTTCACTTTTCATTGGAAGCCTAGAGGAGAATGCAGCAAGTGATGTGCTTCCCACAGAAGCAACAAGGGTCTCAAAGTTGCCCCATGAGATGGATCATTTATTTTGTTCCTAGGTTTAGGAAGCGACAGTGATCACATCCTGGCAGGTGCTGAGGGTGCTGCAGGGGCCGAGTCCCTCCCAATTACTTCACTTCCCAAGAACTTGTCTCCTGGCTGGATCAGACCTTCAGACCACACAAGAGGGAAACTGTTGAAAGGAGTAGGTGGGTGAGGGGGAGGTGTTTCGTACTTTGTTACAGAGGCAACTCCATACGTCTCCACACGTTAAGGTCTTCCATATGTTGTTTTTCAAATATCAGGTTGTCAGTTCAAGCTGTCTGACATGAACTGTTGGATGGGTCTGCTGTCTTCTCCAGGACTCATTCACATCCCACCCAGATGCCAGAAAAGGTTGAAAAGAACAGTGGAAAATGCAAAAGGTGACACTCCAGAGCATGGATGTTTTCCAGAGTTGCAGCCTACTGACCCATTTTCATCAGGTTTGGTGGCGTAGCCTGTATATCAGGACCAGTGAGCATCACCAGAAGGAAAAGGATAGACTTTTAGACAAAATCGAAACATCCTCCTGATGTATTTAAAGCAGCCAAATGCTACCTTCCTCAGCCCCACCAGATTTTCCTGGAGATCTATCATTGACCTAAGACTTAGAGATTTCTGACTCATTTCACAAAATGAGGCTTTGAAGTTCAGCAAGTGGTTGACATCTATTATCAGAACTTTTTTATTTTTTTTTTAAAAAGGGGTAAAATATGAATATATATAGGTTTATAAATCATTCTGCTCTCACTGTTACATCCCTTGTTATCTGTACATGCTGAAGTGCAAAAGCTACAGAAGCAAGCAGGAACAGAGCCAGCAAGGGGAGAAAAGCAGCATTGCAAACCAAGTGGGCTGTGAGTTCCACATAAATCCCAGTGGCATAGCTCTCTGAAAGTTTGCAAGTTCACATCTGAAGCTCAGCTCTGCAGCTGCTTCTGCTCTTTATGGAATGCAAAGAATTGCTCTAAATCCTGGATCCTAAAATTGAGCATTAGCCCTCCTTCTAGATCCCAGTCCACAGCTTGGGTTCATCTAAGCTCTTGGAGGTTGGGGGTTGAGGTAGACCACTGGAGATGCAGATACCTGATATTTTTATAAGCATTGAGCACAATCAAAGGAAGTTTTTACATTTTTTTTTCACAAAAATTCTGTGTTTCTGGAAAGAGGTGTTTAAAATGAATGCTGTCGGACCCATTGCCACAGGTTACTCTGGAAATCAAAGGCAGAAGTGGATTAAAAAACAGGTACATTTTGGGGAAACAAGTCCATTGGTAATTAATACAATAGTCTTAAGCCAGCCTCCAACTTGAAAGGTTCCTAACCAAGTGATTGCTCAGAGGATATAATAGGGAAGTACTACCTTATACATGACCTGATTTTATGCCCTTTACACAGGCACTTCACATTGCTGAGAGTGTGTCTTGGGAGAGTTCATCTTTCCTGAAATTTGGAGAAAAGTGGGGAGGAAAAGTGAAATATGCCTTCTTTTTTACCCTTTAAAATGTCCTCCCTGAAGAAGCTTGATTTAAATTGAGAGCTGGTGAAGTTCAAACTGTAAAGTTAGGGAAAACTCTAAGTTTCTCCAAATAGCTGTATGTAGGGTTAGGGAAAAAAAACCAACAAAACAAACAAACATGGCCTTCCACAGAGTTTTGTTGTCTTGGTACTCTCGTGGGAGCATTGCTGTGATATTTGAGAACCTATAGCCCCTGCAACTAAGATCCAGCTGTGAAAGTGATGATATGCAGTAGTGACTAGAAATAGCAAAGAATCTGGCTTCTGTGACACAACTGCCTCTTCTAGTCCTCCTTTCTTTGTTTGCCTGCTAGATTAATAGTCAAATATTTCCATTCAGTACCGATGGAGTATACTGGGGGTGGCATGAGGCTTGCACCTGGGGACAGATGTATATTTCAAACCCATTTTTCTCAAGTGATATAGGTTATTTTGTGCTCTTCTCAGTCCTTGGCTTCTGCCAACTATTCTAAGTTGGGAAGAATAAAAACAACGAAAAAAAAAGCATTTTATTTTGCTCCAGTTGGCCTTAGCGCACCAGCTCGTTCTGCACAGAGTCAAATCCAGCTGTCAAGCAGTAATGGATTTTTCTTTTTCCTTCCCCTGGCCATTCCTGGGCTGAAGCTGAACTGATAACCTCAGAGACTGTCTTTTTGGCCTGGCTACAGACCAAGAATGTCATTTCACAAAGAAGTGCTGAGATTTCAGAAACAAGGCTTCACTGCAGTGTGGAATGGAGCTGGGACTTTTAAAACACTGTCAAGAGACAACAAGTGTCCTCGCTGCCTCCTGCCCCTCACCAAATTCCCCAACTACTCCTGGAGTGCAGAGTACCAATCGATGTTATGGAAAACATGAGTTCAGATGACTCCTGAGCAGGTTCTTACTTACTTTGGAAGTTTGCATGCCTGGAAATTGATTGGACTGTTGGGTAGAGTGGGTAAAATATCTTCTTTCTTGCATGCTTTCCTTTGGCAACAAGGGTGAGACCCCTTGGGGCAGAGGCACCCATGTGTTGTCTGCAAGGAAATAACTACCTTCTTCAGCTCTCTCTGGCCCTTGAAACTCATCTTATTCTTGTGCCACAGACTGCTGCCTCTTAGCTTGATTCTGCTTTTTACAGGGCTTTTTATGGCTGAGGGAGCAGAGCTGTCTAGCAGGAGCTGTCAGTGAACAGGGACCACTTCTAAGAGTACCAAGTTGAAATGACCCTGGTTAGCACCCTGAAAAGCAGCAAAATACAGCTAGGATCTGCCTCCACTACTCTTCAACATATACTATTGAGACGTACAACATCTACTTTTAGCTGTAATCAACAAATTTTGGGGACAACAAGTGGCAGCTCAGCCTAACAAGACAAGAGCTATTTATAATGTTAATATCCTTCCCATGAACATGCAGAAAATCCTCAGCTGAATGGATATTCCCTATCAGCCCCATATCACCTCCTGTTTCCGCTTGCAGTCCTTGAGATGGTCCTCAAAACTTGCTCCTTTTTTTGGTAGGGGACAAAGTTGCAACAGAGCATAGTCTGTGCCTTCTTATCTTCCCTCCATGGTGTCAAAAGGTAATGGCTTCAGGTTGCACCAAGGGAGGTCTAGATTGGACATTAGGAAGAAGTTCTTTACTGAAAGAGTGGTCAGGCACTGGACCAGGCTGCCCAGGGAGGTGGTGGAGTCACCATCCCTGGAGGGGTTCAACAAACAAGTAGATGTGGTGCTATGGACATGGTCTAGTGGTCAGGGAGAGGTTGGACAAATGTTGAACTTGATGATCCTCAAGGTCTTTTCCAACCTAAGTGATTCTATGATTCTATGAAAAGGCAGAAGGGAAAAGCCAAACACTGCAGATTACCAGTTTAATCAGAGGAACATGCTCCTGCTTCTGCTTAGGGTTTCTCTACCCTCCCAATATGGTGCAACTGGAGCTGCAACAAAGCCAGGTGCTAAAGGGCTTCCATATTTATCTGGATGCACAGCTGAGTGACTTGCATATGTTCTCTGCTGCTGATCTACATTCTATTAGTCTGCTTGGTGGATCTGTAGAACAACAGCCAGCCTTGTGTGGTATTGCCACATTTCCAGACCAGTAAAAATGCAGCTAAAACTTTGAAGGTTTGTTTATAGCTTGAATTTTCCCTGAGTGCATTTATTCCTTCGCTTATGTGCACGAGAATGCGTGTCAAGTGGGAAGGGAATTGTTCCTTAAAGAAATAAAAAAGTTTGTGGAATGGTGTCTACTGTCTTATCTGACAGTAGTTCACCAGCCCAAATGGAAAAAGGCAGGTCTAGAGATCATGGTGTAGTGGTGGTGGGGAGTGAAGGAGAGAGAGAAGAGATAAAAAAGTGCAATATTGTTCTTTAAGTGACTTATTTCCTTCCTCTCAGATACCAAATGGAATTGTAGTGATGAAACCTGCTAACAGCTGGGGCTAATTTGGAGGTTATTTTTATGGCAAGAGCAACAAGACAATAAAAGGCCAGTCCCAAATGTGGCTCAGTTCAAGCGTTTGTCCCAGCAGACCCTCTAAAATAGTTGTGAGTCGACCTCCTCCATCCTCTTTGCGTCACCTCTGCCTGGTAGCCGTGTGTCATGGGGATGTGATCACACGCCACGTCTCTCCAAAGGATGTGGAGGCCTCTGTAGCTCCTTGTTTAGAAAATTGCTGGACTCCCCAGGAATGATGTGAGTGCTTACATTGATATATTATCATATTTTCCTTATAGTGACCTTCCAATACCTGAAAGAGACCTATAGGAAGGCAGGGGAAGATCTGTTCTCAAGGGTTTGTAGTGACAGGACAAGGGTAATGGTTTTAAGCTAGAAAAGCATAAATTTAGGTTGGACATTCGGAAAAAGTTCTTTAATATGAAGGTGGTGGATCACTGGAACAGGCTGCCCAGGGAGGTGGTGGAGGCCCTATCCCTGGAGACATTCAAGGTAAGGCTTGATGGGGCTCTGAGCAACCTGCCCTAGTTAGAGATATCCCTGCTTCTGGTAGGGGGGTTGGACTAGGTGACCTTTGGAGGTCCCTTCCAAGCCAATATATTCTATGATTCTATTCCACTTTGCTCTTGGTTGGCCCCTCTCTATCCAGGGTCTTCCTTCTCTACTGTGGAGGAAGATCTATCGTCCCAAGGTTGCTCCAGGCTCCTGGGAGTTTCAGAGCCACTTGTTACTGTAGGATGCATGTCTCTCACTGCTTAATGGCGTGAAATGCAACTCACTCCCAGGACTTTGAGAAAGGCTGGTCTGCACTCAGCAGCCCATTCAATAGGATTATCTCCATGTGGACCTGAGCTTGGGGGGTTGATAGAGTTGGGTCATTTGGGCAAGCCAATTTTCTAGCTATGACACTAGCTGAACTCAGGTCCCCCAGGAGAACCCATGGTGTGGCATGAAGTGGAGCAGGAGTTCCACAAGCCATTGAGGGAGTCCCTCACCTCAGGACCTACTTTTGACAGGGGGGAAGGAAGGCAACAGCCACAAACTTAGTCTTTTGGCACTGCTTGGAGCCTAAGTAACTACCATAGGTTATTAAACTAAAGCCATCGGCTCTGGGGATAGAGGAGGGCACCAGCTGAAGGGCAAAGAAAGCCTCCTTTCACAACGCGAGAACCAGCGCCTCTTGCGATGCTGCCACATAAAATCACACAGCACCTGTTAGATCTTTTCTCACTCCCCTCTCAAGACGCAGGAACAGCTTGGCTCTATAAAAGCCCCAATATGTTTGTTTTCATTCTGAAGAGCTAATCCAAACCCCTGTCTTCCCAAAGGACAGGGAAGGAGGGGCTGGAGGGGGTATTTTTATTTTTTTCCTTCTGCTGGGGAAACAGGTTGGAGCTGTTAAAATAATTGGCAGCAGTAGATTCCTGCAGATTTCTTTGGCTGCATTTTAAAATAGAAAGGTTTTCTTCTTCTCCCTCTCTCCTCTTGTTTTTTCATCTTCTGATTTAGCCATAAAATTGCCACTTATTACATTAGCAGTTGCAGAAAGCAGGAGTTTTCCTCATTAGAGTGGCTCTGCTCACAAGATCTGGTAATATCATTTGGTGGAAAGGACCTTTCCAAAAGGCTATAAAACCAGCTGAGGACTCACACAGCAGTGTCAGGAGGTTGCTTTCTTGGTTACCTTGGTAACACGCAAGCAAAGCTTCCCTCTCTTTTCAGGACAGGGAGATAGGTTCCGTTTGGGATCTACCTCCACCTCCTCTGTCGTGCAGAGGAGTTTGCAAGCAAGCAGGAGCAGGGGACATAGGAAGATAGGGAAAGGTCCACAGCATGTGTTGAGATCATCTCTGGGGGCTATGCCTTTCAGGATGGCTCAGCTGTGTGCATCAAATGAGCACATGTGGTACTAGTGGTCAGGGAAATATCGGGATGAAGGTTGGACTTGACGATCCTAGAGATCTTTTGCAACCTAAGTGTTTCCATGATTTCATGATTCTAACTCTGCCTGCCTCTTCCTGAAAACCATCAGGGGCCAGTGGCATGCACCTGGAGCCAGCAAGTGTCACCTCCTGGCTGGGACTAGACCCTTTCTGCAATGGGCAGTCAGCAAGATCTGTTGCCTTCTGAAGGTTCTGTTGCCTTCACAGCCCTTGAGCAGCGTTGCTGGCAGCAGCAGCAGCGAGCACTCCCTGCCTCCTTGCAGGCATAATCATCCAGGCAGCTTAGAAAAAGAAAACTACCTTCAGATCACCAAATTGTACCTGCAAGCCTTTTCACTCAAATTAGTCTCAGCAGAGATCTGATCTTCATGGGGTTTCCCCAGCAGTTTTACTGCTCTTTTGCTTTAATACAACAGATCTGAAAGGCTGCTTCAGTCCTTAACAAATTGGAAGCTGTGTTGTCAGAGCAGATGAGATCTTGATGTGAGTTAATTGAGTCCTATGTAAAACACCCCCACACAACCGTACAAAATAATTCAGGGTAAAAAAAGAGGGGCAAGGGAGAGTCCTGCCTAACTGCACTACCAGCCTGCTAAAACTCCTCTTGGTGAGATAAACACACTTTGCAAAGCTGAGGGAAAAAATATATCTTGAAGCTATTGCAACATTGCAAGATGTGTCCTTACCAAAGCTCTCTGGTCAGGTGCAGATTTAGACTCTTGAGGCCACAGACCATTGCTGGCAAAGCCACTATTACTGGCATTTTGTCTTGCTTTTCACCTCCATGGATTCGAACCTGGCCAGCCAGATGTATGCTGTATGGCAATTGAACAAGCCTTCCTGTGGAATGGATATAAATATGACTCTGGGAGCTGAACACGTCCTGCTTTGGGGCCAGAATTTGGTGAAATGCCACGTTCCCTAGCAGGGCCCCTTCCTCAGTGAGACAACATGGGGCAAAGCCCAGGACCTGCAGATGGCCAGAGCTGCAAAGCCCAGAAATGCCTCTGCTTCGTTCCTTGCTGTGAAATTCTAGGAAATCCCTCTTTGGGAAGGAACAGGCCTGAGAGTCCTAATTTAAAGAGCAGCTAGATACTTGCTCGTCATTAGAGAAGGCACAGCATGTTCAGTGGCTCTGTTTGGAGCTGGAGCACAAGTAGACAAAGGACAGATATTTGGCTGTAGGCTCACAAGACTCAACTCCCTCTCCCAAACCAGGCAAACTCGTGTCATATGGTGCAAAACTGACTGAAGCTTTCATTCTGATGCTGCATCCAGCGTGGCAATTGTAAACCTCCATTTGTTACAGCCCTGTCAGGAGAAGTCCTCACACCACCTCCATGAGATCTACCATCCAGTCAATCTTCTAAAAATCAGACTCTCAGCACAAAGTCTCAGCAAAGGGGTCAGAGAGACTGGAGAGTCCTCTGTCCTTCACTTCATCAGCTCCTCCTACCCTCCCCTGAACTTTTCTCCTCTTTGGAAGAAATTTCAAAAGTCAGTTCTGTGATTTATGGACAAATCTATATAAAACAGTGACTCAGTTTGCACTCACTTACTGGCAGAGATGTATCAGCTGCAAGCCACTTATAAATGGTAAAACAAAAAAATAACAATTAAAGAGAAAAATAAAACATTCTAGGCCAAAGCTTTTGGGTGTAAAGTCTTCCATATGTGTCAGCAGTTTCTGCCATTTAATTTTAGAGGTGGACCCAAAGCATTTCTTTATGAGTCTCTTCTCCCTCAAAGCCTGAAGACTGACTCCAGAGAGGATTTCTGTCTATTTATCCAGAACTCATTTCTATCTGTTTCCACAGTAAAGCTCATATTAAAATAAAAAGGGGGTGGTAGTATGGTGAAGGCATATTCTATTCATTAGGTATTTCTTAGCACCAAATTCACAGCTGCAAGTAGGGAGCTTAATTCAGGATGGTCCAGCAAGGTTCCTGTTCTGAATGCCTGGAGGATATTGTTCTGCTCATTGTCAAAAAATGCAATAATTTTCGGTCACTTTAAGTTACAAGTCTCTGGAAAAAAAAAAGAAAACTGGTAGTGATTTCAGATGCTTTTTTCTCCTCCCAGAAATTAAAACCAGTGCCTGGACTGGTGCCTTTGAATTTATTTATCTTTTAAAAATTAAAACAACCACTTTAAAAAAAAAAAAAAAAAAAAGCAGCTACTGGCTTTTACTTTAGCTAAAAGCTTCTGGCAAGTGTCATGCCAGGATTTTTTTTATTTTTATTTTTTATATATGGGAACTTAGGGGCAAGTTGGTGTGAGAAACTTTCCCAAAGAATCTGTGTAAACCACACCAAAACCCAACAAACTCAACCAGTCTGGAAAGGTCTGGGAGTGAGGAAGGCACATCTGCAGACAGGCTGAGGACATGAGCAGTTTTCAGCAACGGCTTCTGCATCTCCTCAGGCAACAGGAGGTTGGATTTGGGGGTGTTGGAGCCAGCAAGACACCTGGTCTGGGCTTCTTCCCGCAGGATTTGGAGGGAGCCCGAGGACTTGAGGTGCTGCTCCTCTGCGGGGCAGTCTGGGCAGCTGACTCCTGAGGGCTGCTGGGGAAATCCCAACCTCTCCGTACTGCAGGCAGGTGTCCAAACCTTTGGGCCAGAGGGCAAGTGAATCCTTGAAAGTTTACTGCGGACACGGGAGAAATCCCCATGGAAAACAGGACTAGAATTTCTCTGCAGCCGTGGGTGAGCAGGTCTCCAGAGGGAAGAGAACAAACCAGGACAGGGCAGTACAAGCATCTTCAGTGATGTGAGTTAGGAAGGAGCGGGTGCAGGGTTGGGGAGAGCAATCTCTCCATTAAAAAATGGCTTTTTGGTGTGTGGGGATTCAGAAAAATGAGCAATTCTCATTGGAGGTCTACTCACCGCATGCCCTTGGACAACTACCCTTTGCTATGAGCTTCTATGTCCTCATCACAGGAACAGGAGCATTTCATGCCAGCACTTGGTGAATTGTAGAAGAGCCTTCCTTCGGGTCTGGGCAGGGTGATGAGTTCTTCCACCTGCCTCCACAGAGAGTTTTGAAGCCTAAATACCCCAAACGTTAGCCTCACAAGTCTTTTCTCCCCTGCTCCAGCTTGGACAGGGGAGCTTGGTCCTACCTGCTCACACAAACCCAAGGCTCGGTTCACCACCTTTGTCTTGTGGCACCTCAACCTGAAGCCAAATCTCTTTCCTGGTTGCCATTTCTTTCCCCCCCCACCCCTTCTCAGTTCAGCTCTTTTCCTGCTCTCAGACATTTGCAGCAAATGTGTGTCTCTCTTTCCTTGTCCTGTAAACTCCGCGTGACCATGGGAACGGTTCCTGACCCAGCTGGCAGCCCAAGTGCTCTTCTCATTAAACTTTGGCTCTCGCCTCAACTGGATCTTTAGGCAACATCCAGGTGAACACAGCTGGGAAAGCACTTTCATCCATCTCGAGGATGCATACAGCATCGCTTCCCAGCCTGCCTTTTGCAGGGGGAAGCTTCACCCCATGTCTCTGCTAAAACACCATCTCTCTCCCTTCTCCACTGCCCCTCCTCAAATCATTTACATTTACAGAACTGCCTCCCCAAGTGCTTTTTTCAGGGCACACAACCAGAGCAAAACCAGAGGAGGTCTGGAAAGTGCCTGGTGCAGAGAAAGCCTGTACTAAATTAGGGAAGGCCAGCATTTGTAGGCAATGGTATCTCGTGGAGCCTGAGATTCTTATTGAACCTGTCAGAACATCTGAAATGTTTTTGCCACTCAGAACCAGTGGTGCACAGGGTCCTGGTTCCTGAATTTGTGCAGAAAACTTCAAAGTACTGTTACTGGCTCGAAGGGCCACATGGATCCCACTTGCTTCTTAGCCCAGCCAGGTGATTTAGTGCTCCTCAGAGATCTTCCTCACACCACCTGGAAGCTCACAGCTTGAGCAGTCCAACGGCACTGACTGCTGTCAGCACCCACCTCTTGTGCTCACACCTTCTTGGAGCACAGAGGAGGGGCTATAGTCATCAGTGTGGTGTGATCCCCACCTTTGTTCCTCCAGTGTGCTCCAATGACACAGCTTCCATGCTGTCCCACCAGGAGAGGGGTGGAGAGGGAGATAGGAGGGTTTTCAAGCCAGCTCCATGCTAGAACTCAGTGTTAGAGTTGCAGGGCAGCCTTTAACCCTTCCTGAGAGCAGGAAGCAAGCCAGGGAGCCCACCTGAGGAGACTGGCACCAGGCTAGCTTGCAACCCAGCTCCACAGTCCTGAGGAACCATGTTCATCTGTGAATTCTCCCAAGCCCCTCTGTCATCCAGACCTCTGGAGTACCTGGCCGAGGTGGCCCATCATATCAAGAGGGTAGATCACTTGGGAATCATTGCTTTCTGGCAAAAGCTTGAAAATCCTGGTAGAGGAGATAAGTTCTCTGCCTGGCCCTCCCAACTCAGTGTGTCCAACCCAGAGCTGCAGTGAGTAAACAGGGTGGAAGATGACACAGAGGGAATCATTTTGACCAAGGAAACCCATATCTCTTGTTGCTTTTGAAGGGTATTGGCATTAGCCCAGAATGAGTATCTGGAGCCTAAGAAGGGCTGTGAGAGCCATTTTTTAACCACCATATGAGAGTTACTATAAAATAAACTCCTCTCAACGTTGTCCCCAGGGAGGGCTGAGCAGCTCCCGTGCATGTGAGCACGTGTGGGCATGAACAGAGCACGCTGCAAAGTGTCGGCTGTGTTGTGAGGAACGTGGTTTAAGGCCATTCTGGGGATTTCCCAGCTCTGACAAAGACTTTAATTTCCCTCTGCAGGGTGGGAAAAACTCAGCAGAGGGTTGCTTAGGACACTGAACAGAGGCAGGATCTCCTGCCGTCAGCAGCTGTGTTGGGTCCAGCCACAGCAAGGTATTTACGCACATGGGGAGCACTTAGGCTCTCAGCTTCTGTGGGTTTCACCTCTGTGGATCTGGTCCTGACAAAGCCTCAGCCAGGCCCGTCTGCTTTATGTGCAGTAACAGCCCCCAAATCTCCTGCTAAAGGAAGGAGAGGGTGGCAGAAGGTCATGGCTGTGGGTTAAGTTGGAAGTGCAAGAGCTTTCACTGACAGGGCAGATGGCAAGGCCAAGCTTGCCAGACCTCTGCCTGTTCCTAACAGAAGAGAAAATATGCTTTTCAAATCAGAAATCTTCCAGATTTACAGTGAAAAAAAGCAGAAACACAAAATATGCAGGGAAGGGGGGGGGAGAGAGAAAGCATGTCCTAGCTCCATGGAAGATAATTTCCCAGAAAAAAAAAAAAAAGAAAGAATATCTCAAAACATGAAAAATCCTTGGCACCAGTTCTTACAGTCCAGTTCATTGGGTGAGTTCTGAAAAGAATTTCACTTGGTTTGCAGAGTGAGGAGATAATTGGAGAGGCTTTGAAGGAAAGGGTGAGTCCCAATTCGTGCACTTTCCTGCACTACCCTAGGACTGGGAGATCTCCATCCAGCTCTCTGTCACCAGTGTCCTGTGTGACCTTAGGTAAGGAATTTAAATCACCTATGCCACAAGCTTTGTTGATGTAGTAGGTGATAAAGGGATGAAAAAAAGTTCTGATTTATAAGCTGAAAAAGCTACATTAAAAATACATAGACTGGGATTCATCTGAAATGTTTCCAGTAAAGCATCAACAACAAAAAGTAGTTTGTTTTATCGGGAAGTCAAATATAAATACTCCGTCCAGTCCAAAATAAGCCTTTTTGTTTAATTTTCATGGTTTGGGAAAAGGTGGGGAAAAGAGAAAAGTATTATCTCTAAAAGTCAAATATAGACACATCTCTGTAATGTTTCAAAACAAAAACAGGAATGATTTTTGATATGTTGGATCAATTTATTTCTTCACCTAAGACACTCAACGTAAGCAATGTTAGTTTGGAGGAAATTAATTAAAAATATATATATGGGAAAGAATTCATCAGTGCAAAAAACCAACAGCACCTCCCAACCTTGGAGGAGGTTGGGGAAGGTAAAGTCAGACATATGAAATCCTCAGAAACTATGTGACCAGATGCCAGAGAAGTGTCTCAGAAAGACAGGATTTGATTGTCAGGGGTCTGTTCTCACAGAAAATAAAAGGCTCCAGTTTCTGTACAATTATGTACAGACAAGACATGTTTTCACTGCATGGCACCAAGCCTGGAGTATATTTTTTTGCTCCTGATTTGCAAGGAAAACTTGGCACAAGGATGACCCACACAGCAACAAGTGGGCAGATTTAATAGAGATGCATGGAATAGCCTCTCAAATTAAAATACCTTTAGTGTCAGGCATAGTTGATTTTGCTCCGACCTATCTACACAATACCCTCCAGAGGGGTCTTCTGAGCTTGGGCTGGGGCTTTTAGGTGTTACTACTCTGGATTTATAAAGGAAAACAATCTATATTTGTGCCCTTCCACCTATGCCTGGGATTTTTTGACTTTTGGACTACCATAGTCTTCAAGAGAAGGTGAAGTTGGGCTGGGAAAAGAGGATTCTCTGCCTGTGATTACAGTAGCTGTTGAGGTTTGTGCTTTCAGGGCTTTCTTATGTGCATTGTCTCTACTTTACAGCTATTTAGAGTGGTCATCAGGCTTGGAGACCATCAGAAACTGAGGTTTTGAGCTTCTCTCTGCTGGTCCTCCCTCTCCTGCCTTTGATGCTGAGTCCCTCAGGATCATTTTCCAGCTAAGTTAACCAAATCATAGTCAGCCCATGACCAGCAGCGCCTCAAGGCCCTGATGGCTCTTCTCCCTCACAGACTGGCTTCTTCAAGACATGCTGCAGAGTGTTTGCACCACCAGCCTTCATGCCTGTGGACCTCTGCTGGCAAGCAGCCCGTTCACCATCTTTCATAAGCAGCAACATAACCAACACAGAATTAATGTTGCTCATTTCAAGAGGAGGTTGGCAGTTAGTACCAGGAACAGCTGCGCCCCTTTCAAGATTTAATCAAGGTCTACAAACAAGCCAGGGGAAGAGACAACAGGCTTCAAGTAACTAGCTGGCTAGTCTGACTGACATTTTCCTTCTGTGTTCCCCAGGAAGATCCATCCCTCAGGGAAAGCAGGCAGCACAGTTACGCAGTGCTAGAGATATCATTTGGAACCATAAAATGGAAAAGCCTCCATTTTCAAGCAGGTCTCCACATGATCTTTCCTTGTGAGTGTCACACAAAGCCATGCCATGGAGAAATGTGTCCTTTGAGAGTGAAAAACTCCAAGTCTGTCTCACCAAGTACAAAAATTCTAATTTAATTTGTTCCAAAACATGGCTCTGTCCTGGCATATGAAGTTATAAAGGACAGCATGAAAAGTTTGCTTGTGTGCATTCAGGGTGACTATGGGTGTGAAGTATCACGCACATAAGCACATATCTATGTATGTATATATATATATATACACACATACATACATATATATATATACACTGCAACTGTGATGGGCTGAAAAATCAGGCCCTCAATATTTATAACTTTGGCTCCTATCCCAAGCAAAGCAGGCCTGTTGCAGGAGCTCTATTTGTGGCAATGGGATCTACACACTCCATTTTCGTTCTAATCCTAGGCAAGCTGGCAGACATAAGGTTTTATGGGAAGCAGAACAACTAATCCGTGCTGAAGCACAGTGCAGAAAGTTTCCTAAGTATAGCGTCCCCTCAGAAATATGAGGGCTCAAATTAACCCCCTAAATCCTCTTTATCAAAGTCAGCCAAGCTTGGGGATGGTAAATTGATTACGGGGCCAACTCCAGCAGCCCAGGCTCTTAGAGCAGATGGGAGAGGGATCTCAGGGAAGCGTAGAGAAAGGACCTAATTAGCCAAACTACTGACATGGTAAACTCCTGGAGCTTAAAGTTTGAGCACAGTTCTGCTGAATCTACAACTTTCACACCAGAATTTGGGAGACTTGAGTCTTGCTTGGAGACCCTGATTCAGCTGTGGAGAACAGAAAGTTGAGTCCCTGGCTGAAGCAGACCCTTTGGTTTTCACTTGAATGTGAATAATTATGACCCCCAAATGTTGTTCATTGTCCCTTGACATTATTTCCTGGTGTAGGGTGTAGTCTTTGGCCTCTGATATTCCCATCCAAAACCATAGCTGTGTCCAGCTCTGCTCTAGTTCCTGGGCTCCATTAAACAATCAAAGAAGGGTTTCATTCTGCTTTGTGAGTACTGGCTCAGGGCCAACTGTAGAGTGCAGGTCTAGTTACAAGCTTTCATACAACACAAAAGTGTGGCCAGGTCCAGACTTTATGTTTGGACACATCTTTCTCAGTCAAGGAGAAATTTCCAGTTGTTTGGATGCTGAGTCAGCAGAAACATTGGGAACTAGCAAAGGGTTTTTTTTGCTTTCCTTCCCCTTCGAACCTTGAAACCAGCTCAATTTATTTTTTTTTTCAGCTTTGGCCAGTGGTTCACATGGCCTCCCAGCTGAGATCTCTAACAGGAGACTGCCAACTGTACTGTGAGTTTTCTGTGACCCTGACAATTGGCCCAGACAGGAGGGAGCTGACACTTATCGTGTTCATTTCATGCGAGATCCTGGAGGGACTTGCAACCAAAGGTCCTTCTTACCAAAGTGCAACTCACAGAGTCAAAGCAGCAAAGCAGGGAGAGGAATGCAATAAAAACATCTAATGTAGAGGATCTCTTGGGTAATATTTCTCTGCTGAACTATCAGTAGTTTGTGGGATGTTTTTTTTTTTCTTTAATAAGTAATTCTGGGAGAATTAATAGTATCTAGAGGAAAATTTTCTGATAATGAAAGCCACAGATTTTGGCAGACAAATTCAGCCTCATGAACCCTAAACCGGGAACAGGTTCACTAGCTTCTCCCTTCCTAATGCTCATGGAGTAAAGAAAAAAGATTATAGAATTGACACATGAAAATTCAGTCTCACAAACCCTAGAATACGGGACGGTCCTGACAACTTGTCCTGCCACAGGAACCTCTGCTTCTATAGCACTGATCCAAAACTGGAGTAGCTATGTGCCTACAAATATGCCTACTTATCCCATGTCTCTTCTGAGAAAGTCTCAGTGAAGACTCAGAGTAGTCCCAAGCTCAGCTGAGTGAGACTGGTGTCATTTGAAAGCTAAGCAAGATACTTCTGTCAAATGAAGGGTCTGACTTAAGGTCTGCAAATAAAAAAATCCCACCAAAATTAACAAATTATAGTATGTTAGAAAAATCTTGCACCAATTTATCAATGATCCCAGACAAAACCCCTGACCCTGAAAGCTGAGCATTTAAATGTCTAGGAAGACTGGTTATAATTTCCTCTAAACTCAGATAACCAGATGAAAAAAGGGATAAAAAACATGGGGCCCTTTTACATGCTTTTTACCCTGTGTTTTTCTTTCCTTTCTTTTTTCACATGTGCAACTTCTCAATAGAAAGTGGTGTCTCAAGCATCCTGGGAACGAAGGAGTAGTTGGGGCAAAAAACATGGTGAAGAATTTCCCAGGTCTCTGGTGGGGTGGAAGTTCTGTGAACTGCAGCCCAAGCAGTTTTCATGCACCCTCAGAAACCTATAAATGTTTGCAAAAAATATTTACTAGCAGCCTTTCACTAACATTTGCCAAACTCATTTGAAAAGGGGAGCGAATTGTCTGTCAGAGGAGCAATTTCTAGCAAGGTAGTCACAAGCCCCTTTGAGGTGCCTTGAAAAAAAAAAAGAAAGGAGAAAGAAAGAGGAGAAGGAGGAGGAGGGAGAAAAGCATCTGTAAAGCATAGTCTGCAATTTTGGCTTTGGAGCTCAAGATAATAAGACCACTGACTGACAAATTCCAAGAGTATTTTCCTATTTATATTAGCTTATATTTATTTGTTCAATATGTGAGGATGTGATTCCTTGCATTAATCATTAGCTTGGTAGAGCTTTTCCTGCTTCATTGCCAAGATTAAAAAAGAAAAAAAAAAAGGACACACACACACACACAAAAAGTTTCCATGTAGATATTGCAGATATAAGTAGTATTACATGGGATAAGCCCCCCCTGTAGGAAAGGGCAGGACAAGTTGTCAGGACAGCTCTCTAGTCTAGGGTTTTATTTATATCATTGTTGCTGGGAGATTTGCAAGAAGGCGTGCAGATGCTCTCCTCATGGAAACAAACAGGCCAAGTTTGAGCCAGATTTCAGAAGAGGTCTGCAGAAACCTCTCTGAGCCGTGCCACCCTTGAACTGAGTCCTCCATGTGGAATAACCCAAATGACTACTTTGGTTTCTCTTCAAAGGTAGGGTGGTTGAGACTACAACCTTCCAATCTGCACTACAATGATGGCCATCATCATGACATATGTCTTGGCTCACCTGTCTTCCATACCTATAGTTGCTTCTCTGGAGATGCTCCCTAGCCTAAGAAGATAGTCCTAAGCCCTCATATGGTCCTAAGATCTGGAGAATATTGTGGCATGTTCCCACCTGGACACTGATCCCACTCAAACCTCCAAGCGTCATTCTGGTATGGAAGTATAACTGAGATGTCTAATAGGAATTTGTCCCCATTTCCTGAAGAATTTGCCCTGTCTGTGTTTAGTGCTGGACTTAATAAGTTTGTCCAGTCAGTGCAAAAGAATATGATCAATTGTTTCCATCAGTTGTCACCACCAGTAGGAGGAAGCAAGCAGTTGGAGAGGTGCTTTCCAAGAAGCTGTTAATGAAAAGGGAGGGGAAAGTGAAGGTCCTATACTGGGATCAGTTTTCATACTGGTTGAATTATAGTAGAGCCCAAAGAAAAGGAGACTCTGCCTTGCACCTAGAAAAAATCACAGGCCAGGAGCAGAATCAGGCTTGGATTAAATAGTCAAGAGCAACTATGTGAGCTAGTAACTTAAGGGTCAATGGAAAGAGTTCACCTGGGTTGAGCAAGCAGAGAAGAATCCTCTCCTGAACAACAAATAAGGCAACTGTAGAGAGAGAGAAAGGGAGAACTCTAAGCATGACTCGATTTGCTGAATGGAAGAGCTGTTGAAAATGGTTCTTGAGGTTCTTAAAATGCTGTATAGGACCATTAAAAGCTGCAGCCTCCCTCTTTCCAGGCACTGAACCGTCTTCCTCTCCTCCATTCCTATGTATTTTATGACTTCAAACAATCAGTCTCTTCTGCACCATAAACATTCGTCAGCTGCCAGGGTCAGAAGGAGGGAAGGTAGTGTTTTCTGTATTTCTTTTGTGCTGGTGGGTAGAGGTGGCTTAATAACTGATGATTTCTGGTATGTCTGCAGAGCAGGTGAAACTTTAGCACTATCTAAGCAATGAAGTCTTTCCCCTCTCAGCAGAGAGACACGTGTCCTGGCAAGCATTGCTCAGGCAGTTAACCCACCAACTTAAAATTCATCCTGCACTTTCAAGTGAGTCATCCAAGTGGGGAATTGAACTCACCAAGGTACACAGGCTTCTCCCTGCCCATGTGGGATAGCTCACCGCAAGAGTTCTCCAGAAACGGGGCCAGTCCAGCGCTGCGTGACTCAAACAATCAGGTTTCCATCTCCTGCCTTGGGAGACTAGTCCACTCGTAGGAAAGTTTTCCTCAAGCTCATTTTTCCTTTGCTCAGCCTCAACCCACTGCTCTTAATTCTCGACATCTTGCGTTAGCCCCCCTCCACCCTGGACCTCCCCGAATGACTGATCTTCCTTCTTGGAAGATCTTCAGATATTTGCACATCATTATTTTTCTCTCCTGCTAAGTGGTCTTGTAGCCCATAGTAATGCTTTTGTGTCATAATGCTTTTGGGTCTTGTGTTTATCTGGAGCCATTTTCTTGTCTTCTTTTTCAAGGAAAAAAATGTTAAAAAATGTAAATGGGAAGCAAAATCAACCAGATTCACTCACAAGTCAGGATGCCATCTGCCAAAGTGTCTTCCAGAGTGCTTATATTTATGGCTGGCTTTCAAAACTCTGCAGATGAAGCAGCATAATGGAAATGCTGGCACCACCTTATCTTTTTTCTACACTAACGTAGAGACATATGAACACACAAGGGATTCATGGGTGTGATACTTTGACCCTGTGGAAGCCCAGTTGGGAATAAACAAACATTCCTTTGTCTTAACTTTCTTTCTTAGAACTTCCTTCGGTTCATTAGTAATCATCCTCACCATTATCTTATATATCTAGAATGTCAGGCATCCTGAAGGATACTTATGTCCTGGACACAGTATCCATCTGTTTTTATATTAGGAGCAGCAAATGCTATAGCAGAGGAGCCCCACATCCCATTTAACAAATATTAGCTCCTTGAACAGGAAGATGCATTAAGGAGAAGGTGTGAAAAATCATGACAGGGCCAATGAAGGAGTCTTCAGGGAAATATTTTGGAACTGGTTAAACATGTATGTTTAGACAAGGGAATCACCTTCTAATAGTGATTTCTCTCCACTCAGTGCAAGAAAACTTGGATAACTACATCAGCCTGCAGTATATCCCTTGTAGACGTCTAAAATTAGAGTAGAAAGAAACACTGAAGTGTGAGAGTTATACTTTAACTGTCCTCTGCAAAAAGGGAAATTAACACCAAGGAGAAACATCTTACAGACATTCTGAAATGCTCAGATACTTCAGACACTCAAGCTGCAGAATTAGCTGCATTAGATGGATTGGATTGTAGTTAATTTCTTCTTTCTCTCCATGGGGCTTTTGACTTAAGTCATTCATACTCGAAAGGTAGGATGCCACTGTGGAAGCATTCCATTCCTTCCTCTGGAGTGGATTGTGATGGCTACATCACAGCAAACACTGAGGCTGTGCAGATGCTCTGAAGCACAGGTCCATGATTTCCAGCCCTGGTTCTCTGTATTACTCCTAAGAAGGGAATGAATGATGAATGGAATAAAATAGTTCATCTCTGCCATAAGACAAACCTCCTCACGTGACGTTTCTAACTGTCAGTGCCTTTGTGGAAAGAGCCATAAAATAATCCACAAACTGAAAGCGACATCACTACTGTAGGAGGGGGTGGTGAGGTGGCAGCGACATGGAAATTAGCCAGGATCTGGGAGTTAATGATACTGACAACTTAGAATTTAAATGTTCAGGAAGAAAGTTTATCTCCATTTCTCTGTGGGCTGTGTTGCCATAGCTGTAGCATAAGGCTCCAGGACCCAATTGCTTAGACATTATCTCTTGCTGACTTTTTTTTTTCCTGCAACATATTGCATTCTTTCTAAACATCTGTTTGCACAGAGAGATGTGTTGAAAAGGCTGTGGTTATTCATTTACTCACATTTTGACATGGCATCGCTGAGTGATTATATTAGCAAGGCTGCTGAGTTTTCTTCACAAAGGGAAGCCCCATGGAACAACATGAAACAGGCACTGTTGCAATTTTGCTGGAAAGAAAGAGGGGGAAAAAAATATAACCCCCAAAAAAGCCCTAGCTTGGCTCCACCCAGCAACAGAAAGGCAAGCCAGAGATCTCTGAACAAGTCCTAATTAAGGCAATAAGTTCACAGAGCAACAGGCAGTACCAGGGGGTCAGGCTGCCTGGTCTAAGAGCAACATGGCTGAATTAATGTGCCTGATGGTGCAAAACCCCATTATTCCTTTGGAGCAGAAGTGGCTTGGGCACATCAGAGGGAGGGAGAGGCTCTGAGTCATGTAGTGACCTGAACTTCAAAAAACCTGTATTCTGCTCCAGATCTGGTAAATGATTTGCTATATGCAAAAAAACCCCCCTCATCTGTGTACATGTGTTCAGTACTTCAGGCTTCTCTCCCATATAGAGGCAAGGAGGGTGGTTTGAGGCAAACCCCTGAAGATCTTGTACTGTGAGGATCTTCCAGCCAGGAGCAGTGTGAATGACTGCCATTAGCAGATTGTTTAACTGTATAATTTGCTATTTTGGGGGGTCCCAAGCCTTTCTGTGGCAGTCAAGCTCTGTATCTCTAGGAAGCATGCTTTCAGAGCATTTTCCTCCCATTGCAGTGAAGGTCCAGCAGAAACCCTTCTTAAGCTAAGCCTCGTCTTTCTTTGTCTTTTTTTTTTTAAGGTTGAAAAGTAAAGCAGATTTAGCAAAGCTTTATTTCTGCTGCTTTCACTGAGAATTTATTGCTCTTGAAAGGGACAAGGCTGATAGCTCCAGTTTGGTTTCCAGAAGAGCAACTGGAAGAGGCGTTCATTGGCTGGTCCCCTGGGGCTGGTCTCCAGCACTCCTGCAGAGAGTCAGCAGGTGCCCATCCTCACCACAAACTCAGCTCTCCTTCTGAGCTGGCAAGCTGGGCTGGGACAGTCACATCCATGCTATGTGCTGTGGCACAAACAGGATCATCTGTCCTGCAGTTGTCACCAGGAGGGTTGGAGGCTGGGGGTCTGCTTTATATGTGCTGAGATCTGCTTTAAATCTAGTTTCTGGAGGGCAGATGGCCCTCCACGGCCAAGATCTGAGATTCTGTGAAGGCAAGACTATCTTGAAAGCTTGTCCTCAGTTCAACCATGCCCCCAAATTCTTTTCTATCCTCTCTTACAGAAGGAGAGGTAAATACACTCTCTGAGAGCATTTCAGGCTAAAGACGATGGCTTATGTAGTGCCAGAAGCCAAACTAGGCTAGATAATCTGCTAGATTTTGGAGCGAGCTGCTTCCTCCCCACAGCATCCCACTGACAATCTCAGTAGAGATGAACGGTGCAGACAGATGTGCCCTCTGCCAACAGCTGTGCTGATGGGAGAAATCACTTCCCCTTGTCCTTGTAACACCTCTCCTGCCAACAACGTCTCCCTTACTTGTTTCAGCCACAATAAGCTGGATTAGTTAACAAATAATGAGATCTTTGCAGATTTGGGCCAATCAGATTGGAAATGAGTTGGGGAACTTTTACACAAGCAGCTCTACTGTTGGTTGGCTCAAGGTAGAGAGTATGTGTCCACAACCTGGACACCTTTTCCTCTCCAGGGGGTTCACCCTTAGATAGTACAATGAACACAGTTTCCTGGGAAGTGTATCAGGGGAAGGCTGCTCTGCTTCTAATGCCTTTCAATCTTCCTGTGGCTAAAACCAGAGCTCACTGGACTCCAAATCCTAGCCCTCTTCCCTTTTGAAAACTGACTGAATAGAAACATTCCCCATGGAAGAATTTGTCACACTAATTTGGTGACCTTTCGGAGGAGGCTTTGTAGCAATCCTGGATTTTTTTAATTACTTTTTTAAATTATTTTTTTTATTTCCAGCAACAGAAGAGCTTTCAGGAGCAAGGATCATCTGAGATCACAGATTTTCAGCAGAATTTGTGGGTTGAGTTGCCTGTTTTCTTGTGGAGTACCCCATTTGTAGAAGCCACACTCAGCAGGAGGGGTTCTGTGCACACACAGAGGTGTCCCATGCAGCCCCATACTTTCCCAGTAGTGAACCATGTATAAACCAGTGAATGGTGCTCATGGCAAAAAATCCACCAGTCGGTATTTGACACAATGGTCTGTCCTGTTTCTTTAGTCTAGAAGTCAGGCAAACCTGTGACTGAAGACACTAGCTACACAGAGTCCCAGACTGGGAGAGAAGCCATGGAACCGAGGGTGCACTGGCCAGCAGGACCCTGGCTCGTGGGATCTATTAGAAACAACTTCCTTCTCTCTTTTCTTAGCACTCCAATTCTTCTTCTGCCACATGCCTTGACAAAATGCTGCTTCACGTGTCGAAGGGGAGCAATTATTCCACACATATATTCATCTTCAAGGACAGCTTGAGTCACTTGAGGCTTCCTCAAGGCTCTGAGGTAGCAGCTGACAGCTCACAGGAGAGCTCCAGCTTGCAAACATAGTGCTGGGCAAGTCAATGTACTCATGCCTCTTGGATGCATGTCAGGAGCTCACTGCTTTGTGAGGCTTGGCTGAGGCTCCCAAGATCTCTCCCAGGGAATTCAGCAGTACAGATAGCATCTCTCTCCTTTGTGTGTGCAAGTTTATATTTTGCTTTGGCCCCGGCATCCATACTGATATCATATTTGATTTTTCACAAATCAACCCCCTGTAGGTGAAGGGATGAATCAGGAGGAGGCAAATCGCATCATCTACCTCCCTTTCTTTCCCTGCTGCCAATCACCTCTCTGCTTTTGTGACCCAGAGTTCAATTGTCTCAAGGTTTATTTTCATTTTAATTTCTGTGCTAATTAAATTTGCATTCCAGGCTTAACAAAAGCAAAAAGGGTCTTGCTGAGGCTGGGAATCAGGAGTTATACTGCTGTTATCTGAGTCCACCCAGGAGCAAATGACACCAGCCTTGCTAGAGGCTCAACAGGCCAAAAAACAAAAAAGGAGAGAAAACTCAAGATCCCTCCCAAGTTGCAGTTTGCTTCACTTGTCTGTTCATTTTTTGGGAGGGGTTCTCTGTGGGCTCTGAAACTTTGCAAGGTTTATTTAAATCAGTGTATGCTTCCCCACGTGTGTGTATCTTACCATATACGTGCCAGCCAGAAGAAAAGCCATGTGTTCATATCATTGGTCTACTGTTTCTTTGTGTGCCTGTGGATGAAATATTTGGGGTGTGTGGCACAGAAAATAAATGGGTAGATATGACAAAACTACTTTTTTCTAGTATATTATGGGAGCAGCTAAAGGTGCTCAATAAGATTTGGACCAGCTGTGGCATGTGTTGTACATGCACAGGATAGAGGTTAACTCCAAATGACCTCCCTGCAACAGCACCTGCTCACCTTGGGTTTTTTTTAGTTTGTCATTATAGATTTACAGGTGGTCTTCCACTGTGATAAATGCTGCACAGGTCATGGCAAAAGGGCAATTCCTGTGCAAGAAGTACCATCCAGACTAAAGAGGAAAAGAGAAGGTCATAGGAGCCCTGAAATCATCAGAAAGCTGGTGGCTGAACAAGAGCTCTTAGCTACATGTTGTGGTCAAGGGGATGTTGGGGTGAAGGTTGGACTTGATGATCCTAGAGGTCTTTTCCAACCTAAATGATTCTATGATTCTATGTTCTAGCTTCTTATCACACAACATTCTTTCTGAGCATGCAAAACAGGCAAAACATCCTCCTCCAGACCTCGCTGTGCTACCTGGAAGATGCCTGGCCTCTGGTAGCTACCAACCCAAAGATGCATGTGAGCACTCCCTAATCTGCTCCAGTGCAGATTCAGCCAGCACTGCTCAAGCAGCTGATCCAGGTGGTATGAGCTAATACAGCTGACTTGTGCTTCAAGTAGAGCTGGCTGCCAGCAGAGCTGTGGGAGAGGTAATCCTTGGCTGGAGGGCTGTGCCAAGCATCTGAGAGCTGTAATGGCTTCAACCAATGCAGCCATTTGCTGGCTGAACACCTGCTGCAGCTATTTTTAAAGGATAATTGGTACATCAGCATGGTCATGTGCATGACATGGAGCTCATGACTTGTGACACTGCTCCCTGAAACTGGGTTTGCCTCTCCTCTCTTCTCGTTTCCTCTCCCCAGCCTTCACAGTCAACCTTGCTGCGGGAGAACCACCAGCTGGAGAAGTGGGATGGAGAAGAAAAGGGAGAAAGGGGAGAGTGTTGCACTGGGGTATTGCTCACCCTGTTGCCTCTTCCTCTTTAGTTCACATGGATGCACGTGGTCTCACCTAGGGTGAGGCCATAGGCAGGGGAAGCCTCAGATGGAGCTGATCTTTGGAGCATGGTTCCATGGGAAGCTTTGTGTTCAGGTGCAGGATGCTCCTCTTAGGTAATTGCTCAAACCCCAGCCAAGTCACAGTCTGCAGGGAACCGCATTTCCAGTCCATAACACCTTGGCATTATCCTGCTCTCATGAGTCAAACCATTGAGCAAGTCAAAAGTGCAGAAACATGGAAAGAATTATCTTTATAGATCAGCTTGTTCAATACCTCCAGGTTCCTGACTTTTCCTTGCTGATGTTTCCCTTTCAAAATGATGATTATTAGACCTGTGGGCAAGCTGTGTCTCTTTAGAGAGGACTGGGAGTGATGGATGACTTTTCTATGTCTTCCCCCTCCTCCAAATTAATAATGGTATCCCATCATTTCCTTCTCCAGGTCTTTTTTCCCAGTCTTTGCTTGATCTCAAAGAAATGTCTTTGTACTAGAAAAAAGGCAAGCCCTTCCTGAGAAGGCAGCATCTAAAGAATAATGATAATAAAACCCATAATAATTATTAATATGAAATAATAATTAATAAAATATAATATTTAATATTATATATATAATTAATTAATAAAAATAAAAATTGATAATGACAATCTGTTACTTACTAGTCCTTCTAGGCACAATAATGACCACTGTTGGGGTCCAAGTCCTTCAGAAAGGGGTTAATCCGCACAATGTCTAGGGTCCTTGGAATAATTTGGAAGAAAATGACTGTTAATGAAAGAAGGAGACCGGATGGGAGCTGGTTGTTGGATGGTAACAACACATGGCTCACATAGCGTTAAGCTTGCATCACTCTTTCCGTTATAAATCCTCAGCCTGTCTGGGCTCCAAACTATCAGCTCAAGGATGAGCAATATTTATTTCCAAATATTGTGCAAAATACTTTGAGTCTTTTTGGAATCCCGAGGGGAGGGGGGTTGTTGGGTTGGGAGAAGGGAGGCAAGGCATGCTGGATCCTTTCCTCTTTTGCAGAGCATCCAAACTGTTTTGTTGCTGAAGTTCCAGACCAAAATGGGCTTAATTTTAAGCAAATATTTATTCTTTCTTCAGTCAGGAGGACGGAGGCAGAAATAAAAGCATCAGTGTTTGACCTCTAGCAAGCAAGTTCAAGCTGAGCAAAAAATGCATGTGGTGGATGAACCAGACTCCAGAAAGAAGCAGAAAGAGAAAGATAGAGGAGTGCTTTGTGGTGGCCTGGAGCTCAAACTAACAACAATATAATTTTGTAGGAGCTCTTGAAGGGCACCCTCAGATCACACTTGGCCACAGAAAATGACAGCTCCTCTTCCAAACCCAGCATCTCATTCTGATGTTGTCTAACTGGACATAGTTCAGATGAGCCCTAATTTCTCCATCAGGACAAGGGCCAGTGGAAGTGGAAAGCTGGCAGGCTGAGGAGAGGAATTCCTTGCTCCTTCTGTTCTCTTTCACAAGGGCAACCATTAAGAGTAAATTACCCAACAGCACCCAGGTGAGGTGGCTCCTTGCAAAGCATTTCATGAAATGATTGACCACCTGTAATGTATATAATAATGGTATTATTACTTCTAAAGATTCAGGCTTCCTTAGACTATCCAGTGAGGACAACCACATTCTGGGGAAGTGATTGCTGATGCTAACTCAGACTTGGAGCCATGTTGCTATCCTGACTCTTAAAATTCCCTACTGCTTTCTGATTTCAACATGCCCTTTATGCCACTGTTTACTGTGGAAGAGCAGGGGAAAAGCTACACACCATGGAGAATATAATTTCTCTTGAATCTGTTATGATTTCCACAAAATTTGCCATAGTGGATAGTGTTTGCCTGCATATGGATCAAGCCTCAAACTTACTTGAAACCTATGAAGTGATTCCCATGTTCCTCTGAGTATCTGTTGCTTCTGATGACCATTTTGAGTAGGAGCAACAGGGAATACTTCTCCTTCCTCTTATGCAATTACCCTACTGCCTAGTACTGAGTAGCTGTCAGTTACTACTACAGCTAGGTCCCCAACCTCTGGAGCCTATTGTGGCCCCAAGCACTCCAAGCCTTCATACTAACACTGCTGCCTAGTGAGTAGCAACCTGATTTTTACCCAGACAACAGCTGAGCACCTTCAGTCTACACAACTCTAACAGAAAGTTGGTCGGTGTCTCTATTTCTCCAACTAGAGGAATCACCTCTAGAGTAATGCATCATTTCCTTTCATTACAGAAGGCTTCTCTTTGGAGTCAAGGTGGAATTATGGCTGTTTTCCAAAGAAATGGCCATAAAATGAAGACATTGCCCATGCCCAGCTCTGTATGCATTTCCCAGGGGAAATCATAGAATCATTTAGGTTGGAAAAGACGTCTAGGATCATCAAGTCCAACTTTTGTTGAACATCTCCCTGACCCCTAGGCCATGTCTTGAAGCGCCACATCTACTTGTTTTTTGAGCACAATGGGACAATCTGAAAGCATTGGGGTCTGGTTCAAGGTCACAAGGCTTATTCTGGGACCCTGCACTAGCTCTTCTTACAAGCAGAGACAACATTTTTCACTTGAGCAAAATTCTTCACTCTCATTATGCCCTGGACCTACACAAACAATTCTATGTAACTCCATTCACCTTTGGTAACTTTCTACAGGCTTGAAGAGATTTTGATCACACCTACAAAAGCCTTCCACTGGAGCTTGATTCAAGTCCATCAGTTCAGATTTCAGCCTCAGATGAGATATTATACCTCAGGCAGTGACCCACACATGGACAGCCACAGATCTTGCAGTCAGCAGCTGGCCTGTGCTAATCATCAGGATCTACTGACATAGACCTCACTATAACTCCTTTTGCTGATCTGATCTCTTTATAATGCAGTGGTGGCAAAAGAAAATGCATTGTCTTTTGGAGAACTACTCAGTTAGTTCCTGCTCTTGATTGCATGCTTCATGTGATCACAGAAAGAAAGTATACCAAAAGATAAGTGTTGCAAAAAATAGTATCTTTTAGAGACTGCATTTATATAGAAAGCCCCCATTACTTTAAAAGAGGGAAAAGCCCTCAGTCAGTCCTGCTCTCTTTTCCACAAAAATGAACTGCTTAACTTTGCCCTGGCTTGCTTTCATTTGCAACAAGAATTGCTGACCTCCCAATCCCCTTACCTATCTCCTCCTCTTTTTCCTTATAAACTGTGCTCCTTTTTTTCTGCATTAAAAATCATTGTGCAACACTAAGAGCCCAGAGTAGAGCTAGCGATTTTTATTTCCAGGCTTTCTATGGCACCACATCTCCTTATTGCTCTGTTTGTACTACAGGAGCACTGAACAGTAGATCCATATTTTAATTTTTTCTGGGATGTGTGAGCTGGAGGCACTTACAGGAGTCAGCTGACAGGGCAGCTCTTCAGAAAGGATGAAGCCACTGGAGTACTACTCCACGTTGCAGCCTGGGTTTAACTTCTAACCTCCCCATAGGCTTTTGTTCAGTTGCTGTCTAGAGTTAGCATGCTTTGTTTTGGGCTTTCCATTTGGATTAAGCAGTTCGAATTTAATAAAACAACTTTTTCCTCCTTGATTAGGGAAGCAAAGTGTGTACAGCGCTTCAAAGTTTCTTCTTTAGGAGATACTGTAAGAACAGAGGGTTAAAAAAAAGTCTCTGAATCTAGAATATTTATCCTGGCAAAGGAAAGATGAATTTATCTGTTTTATATTTTAGGAACCGCTGCCTGTCTTTATGATGCAGAGAGCTAGTGGCACACAAGTGTGGCTTGATAACAACTTTCTTCTCTCATAGGGTTCTAGAAGGTTTTTGGGTTTATTTTTGTTGGTTTTGCTTGTTTGTTTGTTTGTTTCTGAGGGAGGATAATTTAGTTTTTAAGGGAAAAAAATATTTTGGAAGAATGTAGACTTGATTCTTTCCCTTTGAGATGCCAGTAGCAAAATTTCTGTCCCTTTCTGAATGGTTTCTTGAAATCCCAAAGGGAAAAAACAATGTCTTTAGTGGGAAGTTTTCCCCTTACAATTCCTTCTCCTTCCCTAGACCATCTTTTCTTCCAAGCTGAGACGCCAGGAGCGAAATCTAAGGGGACAGAGAGTTCAACACTCATGATTCTGGCTTCTTGCTCCTCTCCCCTGCAGGAGCTGGGAGAACAGGCTGCAGCATCCAGCAATTAAGGAAAATAAATGTGGGATCGGTCTTAAGATGATCACATACTCTGTCTTACGCATGCTACTGCCAGGATCTGCAAATATTTGTGTGATCAAGCTCCACAGGGTTTAGAGCAATAAGGACTGAGCTGCTCTCCCACACCCCCCTTTTCCCTCCCTCTCTGTTACTCCTCCACGCCTGCTGCTTCCCAGTCCTCCCCAGTTTCAGGGTAAGACACACAACATTTTATTATTCAGTCAAAACACTTGGGTGACCTTGGAGGTAGAAATGTCTGGCCAAATGACATCCCAGCATTTGCTCAAGCACACCCTCCCCTGTTCCACAGCTCCTGTAGATCCTGTGGGTTGCAGTTATGTTTTTAATATTATTGTTTTCTTTTCTCTCCCCCCCCCTCCACCCTAAATCAATTAAGTTAATTTTTTTTCCCTTCCAAGATTTGTGTCAATGAAGAGTCAAAGAGTGAGATGCGAACCTGCATACAGGAACCTCTGGCAAAACCTTTGAATGCTGTGAGAAGAGAAATGTCAGGAGTAGTTAGCAAAAAATGAGTAGTCCTGATCCAACCTTGTGATTCTTCTCCTGCCAAGTTCTTCAGCACTCAATGGATGATCCAGCAGAGCTTTGGCAAGGCTCTCTGTTAAAGCTTTCTTCCTCCTGTTTACCTGCTATCTTGCTTAATTGGGAAACTGAGTTCAATAGGAAATGGTCACTAAGGCTTCAGGTCATGCAGGCAACAACAGACTAGAGTCCAAACAAACCTAAGCCCACCACCACAACAAGGTGGTGTGGCCCTGATCCAGAAGAGACTGGAGGGGCAGCAGGGAAATCACTGCTCTGAGCTTCCTCTGAGATGCATATCCCTGGCTGTTGGATGTGGAGCTGTGTCTCCGTACAGCAAGGAGAGGATCTGGCACTCAGGAATGGTGAAAGCAGGTTCCCCTCCAGCTCTGCAATGAGCACTTTCTTGTCTCCCTATCTGGAGTTGTCTGTCATCTCTATGGGCAGTTTGACCACTGTTCAGTCTCATTTCAGGAACCCAACCAGCTTCGCCAATGTGGATCTTGCTTCATCTGTAATATCCCTCAGTCTTTTGTTCATCTTCTCCCGTGACCTGAGTTAGGCCAGTTGGACCCAATGCCACCTATCTACAGCTCAGCCTGAATACAGCTGCCATTTCCTCAAATTTTCTTCCATGTTTGACAGCTCAGCTGCTAATTTTCTAAAAGATGTGTTGTTTGAGAGGAAAGGAGTTATGTGTATATGCACATTTTAAGTGAACTGACTTGTCCCAAGTCTTTCTCAGATACTTGAGAATATATGCCTTTTTTTTTTCCCCTGAGAAGCTCTTGCTGACCCACTAAGAAGGCTCAATTTAACACCCTCCAAAAAGAGGCATGTTGCTGATGTTTAGCTGGGACAGAGCAATGGCAGCCAAATCAAAGTTTAACAAGCACTTCATGTGCGGAAAGAAAAGGTGCTGGAGTGGAGCAGGAGAAGCAAAGGTCACAATACTTCCTCCTGCCCTCCACCTCCATTTGACTACCCTCCTCTTCTTCCCTTCATCACATCAGGCCAGAGTTGCAGAGGGAGGCAGCAATAGCCAGCAACCAGTATTTTACTTTATTCAAAGTGCTGCTCCTATGTTACAAAGCATTTAGGCACTCCAGGCTTACCTTGAAACCTGACTTAGTCTTCCAAGTTACCTCAGCTCCAGGGAATAAATTCAGCTGGTGGGAGCTATCTCAGCTTCTAAATTAGGTAGACAGATTGAGTCTTTAATGTGTACCAGAGACACAGGGCTGAGCTTAACTCCTTACTCACTGGAGATAAGGCAAAGTGCTCCTGAGTTTTGGGCTCAGGTTTTGCTTCTGAGATGCCCTCTCCCTCATCCTAAGCCCTCCTGAGCAAGGCAGAGCAAAGCTAAGAGAAATCAAGACCCATAGTAAAATGAATGACTTTTTTTACCCATTTCCTTTGGACATTTTCTCTCCCCTTTCCCTCCAGGTTGCAAAAACATTATGCAAGTCACAGCCCAGGCTTGTATCTTTAGAACATGCCTAATGAGCTCCAGATCCTACACCAACCTTAAGACACACAGTGGGAGAATATATTTACTGGAGGAGAATTTTCTGAGCTAGTCAGCAAAGGCAGGAGATCCAGTGGTTGCAAGGTGAAGTCAGAAGGTAAACTAGAAAATGAGCTACAAGGCTCTGACTTTCAGCATGAGGGTAATTAACTGCTGCAAGAGATTCGCTTAAACACTTGGTGAAATCAAGACAGGGAGTTGTCTTCAAATTTGCATGCTGGTTCAACCACAAAATTACAAGCATAAAAGTGGGAATTACTGAGTGAGGCTTTCTAGCCCGTGAGAGGGAACAGAACAATTAGAAGATCACTTTTTTTTTTCTCCCCCCTGGCTGTAGAATGAATAAATATTCATAGTAAATAGGAATAAAATACTTTAGAAATGTAAATTAAAGAAAAATAAGTTTAAAGCAGCAATCCTAGACTATCTCTGGCTTTCTGAAAGGGTAGGGAAGGGGTTATTGAAGGGCATCTTAGAATACTTTCAGGTCAAAAAATATGAAGATGAAGGCTGAGGTGGGGTGAGTGGATGGGAGACTTTTCTTTCCTCTTCAGCATGTGTATAAATTGTTTACCCAGATACATCTTTATGGGAAAGGGAAGGGAAGGGAGGGGAAGGAAAGGAAAGGGAAGGAAGGAAAGGGGAGGGAAGGANAAGGAAAGGAAAGGAAAGGAAAGGAAAGGAAAGGAAAGGAAAGGAAAGGAAAGGAAAGGAAAGGAAAGGAAAGGAAAGGAAAGGAAAGGAAAGGAAAGGAAAGGAAAGGAAAGGAAAGGAAAGGAAAGGAAAGGAAAGGAAAGGAAAAAAGAAAAAAGAAAAGATAAAAGAAAAGGAAAAGAAAAGAAAAGAAAAGGAAAAGAAAGGAAAAGAAAAGGAAAAGAAAGGAAAAGAAGAAAAGGAAAAGAAAAATATAGAAAAGAGAAAAAAAAAGGTAGAATCAACAAATAGTCTTGCAAGCTCTTTTCACTGTTAAACTTTTTTGTTGTTGTTTCACACAGATAAACAGCACAGGATTTCCAAAGAATGGAAATGAAATAATCATTCTGGTCTTTTCAGCACTCGGATTATGTTAGTCGTGCCATTCCCCAGGAGCCACACTTTCTGGAGTTTGCTTTGGAGTTCTTTCTGAAGAGACCAAACTCCGGATCCATTCAGCTATTCCAGCTCCTGCACGCCTGCTCTAATTTTGTGGTTTTGTACATGTGGATGCTAATGCAGCTTTCCAGGGCTCACAGCCTGTCAGGGTGCATGAGAGGCAGCACGGTCTGACCTAGGGAGAGGAATGACTTTGCCTTGATCAGATCTAGGGTAGGGATTAGACCAGCTGCACGGTAAGAATTCAATTCCCCCTAGGTTCTCGGGGAGCAATGACTGGTTGTCTTCAGGAGTGACTGTTATTACTGTCTAGTTTCTTGCCAGATAATTTGGCTGTACCTCCAGATTTCTGTAGGGGATAAGTTGAGGGTGTTCACGCTGCTACACTGGGAGTATCAGCTAGATTGCACCACGATTAGCTCCAAGGCCTTCCCTCAGACAAGTAATGTGGACAGACTGCATTTTTGACCTCAGGATCTCTCCTACACCTTAGTATAAACACAATCACTGTGCCCTTGAAGATGTCCTTCAAGAAGGCTCTTACATGGGCTCCTCAGATCTGAGGGATCTGGTTCACCTTGAGTTATATGTTGCACTGTATTCACACCATTGCAAGCTCACCATCTTCTAGGTTATGTTGCGCTTTGTAGCAAAACCCTGCACAAGTGCTTTAACTTCTGAGCTGAAGGCTTGAACCTGTCCCATACACACTCCAGAGGCTTCAAGTCTCCTTGTAGAGCATTCACTGAACCCGGAGAGGGGTGTGCAACGAGAACGTACTCCTTGGACTTGCCCAGAGGCCACTGGGGAATTATTTCAGAAAAATTATTTCAAAATTCTACAGAATTCATTAATTCTACAGAATATTGGTTTGTCCCTCAGAGGCAGGAGGATGCAGACAGCCCACAGGGCACCAGGGTTGATGCCTGCCCAGAGCTGTACCACTTCTGTGTCTTGGGACTGCCATGCAGCAGGACAATCTCTGGAGAGAATCAATCCATTTAACCCCATGTCGCTCACACTCTCAGTGTGAGACTGAAATTAATTCTCTTCAGGAGGGCAGTGGAAGTTATCAGTTTCCCCAGCAAACAGCCAGGCAAACAAACTAAAGAAAAAAAACCCCAAAATGACAGAAAGAAAATAGAGATGGTATGAGAGGAAAACAAACCCAAGGGACTAGATTTATAAAAGGAGGGAGGTGTGTGTCTGAAGGTGTCTGAAGCCTAAGATCAGCCAAAAATGTGTTTCCTAGAGCAAAAGAAGAGTTAGGAAGATTGAACATATTTACTGTCAGTACAGAGGGGTCCTCAGCAGACCCACAGCAGAGGTAAGGTGTGATAGATACCAAAAGGAGGCAAATATGCATGGATCAAAACTAAAGGTGGGTAGATTCAGATTAGATGTTAGGAAGAAATTCTTCACCATGAGGGTGGTGAGACACTGGAACAGGTTGCCCAGAGAGGTTGTGGAAGCCCCATCCCCGGAAATTTTTACGGCCAGACTGGATGGGGCTCTGAGCAACCTGATCTAGTGGGAGATGTCCCTGCCCATGGCAGGGGGGTTGGAACTAGATGATCTTTAAGGTCCCTTCTACCCCTGACAATTCTATGATTCTATGCCCAAGCCCTCAAGGGTGCCCAAACCCCAGTTTGGTGGTGACCGAAAGGAGGAACACAACTGTGTGCACACTGTAGGTGCTGGAGTTTCTCTTTATGGCTCTGTTTCAGAGCTACACAATTAAGATCCCTTTGTGGAGGAAAGGGTTAGATCTGAACCCACCAAGACACAGACAAGCTAGTGGGAAATGGGGGAGGAGTGAAGCCGTCCTAGTCTATGAAGAAGTTCACGTGTCACCACCCTTCTAGGAGTGCTTGGCTTCCGACTTCTTACTGGAAGTTATCCTCACAATGCCCTGATGAAGTAGGGAAACGTTTGCTGTGTTTTTCCAGACAAACAAAGCCCTGACTATATTCAGTAATTACCCTGGGGAATTTCCTTTGTCGCTACCCACACGTGTTTTCAACTTGATGTTGGTTTCTGGCTGGTCCTGGTTTCACTTTGATCCACCAGACCATCTCCTTCAGCTTGCACTATCCAAGAGCTGGGATCTTTCTTCAGTGGGTTAGTCTGCAAGTTACTGGTGCAGCAAAGGTTTTATTACTGGATGTTAGCAGTTCTTTCTGTGAAATTCTAAGTAAGGGAAAGGAAATTCCAAACCAATTATGTAGCAGAGAAAAGGAGTAAAATTCATCAAAGAAACAAAGCCTTGTAAATTAACCACTCAACTGATGGGTCTTTTTTATTTTTTCTCCACTCACGTGGACAGGACCCTATGTGGCTAGAGGAAAAAAAAATCCCAATAAAAAGCTTTGGTTTTGCCTACACAGCATAGACTGATTAAAGGCCTTTTGCTGGGTTGTTATCCTTTTATTAGCATGAATATAATAATAATAATATCACCACAAGTATATTTACTTTGCTGATGCCAGAGGGCCCCCAAGCAACTTAATAAAATGCAGCTCAAAGAGTGCTTGATCATTAATAGGACAATGTGCTGAAATAAAACTGAGAGCAAGGGTGAACTAAAAGCCAAGGATCCATCTCCAGTGGATGTAGGCTGATAATAAGCCAGCTAAAATGTCTGTCCTCTTTTAGCAGCAGCTTCAGAGCACTGTGTATGTTGAACACAATGGATGTGTTAGCTATTGGCATCTGCAAAATAAACAGATCCATATATCCCAGTCTTAGGCTTCTGAAAACAAGATGCTAATCTGTCTCTGCTCGGAGCTCTCTGGCTCTGAGTTTTATCACGAGGCCAAACCCACAAAAGGGCAGAAAGACTAAATCCAAAGCTGTGAAAGGCATCTTGAGAGGCTTCCAAGTTTTCAGGTAGGTTTTGGTCAAACCTAGTTTTCTCTTCTCTTTCCTTCTTGCTCCAACATGAAGACAAACCTTTGGCATTGGATGCTTTTGAAGGCAGTCTGGCTTCCTTAATGACATTGAGAGGTTTCATGTGACAGCCCTGGAGACTGAATGTGACCTTCTATTGTTACCATGTGACACAGAGAGGACATTTCTAGGCTCTACATCCCGCCTTTTCCAGCCCTCACTCACTACTCTTGGCACTTCACTTGAAATATTCCTGCTCGGACAAGGAGGAGGAGCTTCATGGATGGAATTCTCCAGCTGTGTCTAGTTGGCATCTGCCACTGTGCTAATGAAAGGAGTGCCTCTATCTTGAAGGTTTGAACAGGATTTTTCACCTCTGCACCTTTTCTGCTGTGTCCATTGGGATGTGCTCCCAGCAATGGATGTAGGTAACACAACCAGCTGTAGAAACCTGTGTCCAGAAAGAACTCATTTACAGGTTAAGGAGGTGGAGGAGGCAGTCTACATTTTCAAAAATAATAAAGATGTGAATGGGAGAGACATGTTCAAGAGACAGACACTCGTGGAACTGAGTGGAGAGAAGGAAAAAGGACATTGCTCCTGTGGAGATTCAGTTCTGTCTTAACCTCCACCTGCTGTGGACTTTCACAGCTTGTCCTCCCTTTCCCCTTGCATTTTGGATCCCATCCCTATTCTCTGTGGGAAAGAGCTGGCAGTAGACAGCTGCGAGGGATCAGATCCAAGAAGTGGCTCCATGCTTAAAGCCAGATGTGTGGCAACAAAACATGGATGAGGAGGCAGAGAGGAAAGAAGCTGGGAAGGATAACCTTGAACAGCTAGGAGAGAGGGATGGAGCTGTTTGTCCCATGACACAAGTGGCAGAAGGACAAAAACTCTCTGGAGCTGAGCTCTGATATCAGAAAGAGCCTCCATGGGCTGGGTTAGGGGTGATGGATGTCCAGGAGTTGAATAGACACTTCACTTTATATGTTGGAAAGGATGAGGAAGTGAGAGGTGGCATTTCTTGACTGGAGTCTTTCCAAAGCAGAAGAACAATACAGATCCATAAATGTTCTCATGTGCTGTCACAAACAGAATTGCTAACTGGATCATGTCCCAGATCCTTTAACACTGCAGTATAAGGAGCAGGACAGAGGGACCATATTGCATGGTACAGTCTTGACCATATTGCAGAAGTGGTATTTTGTGAACCCACAGGCTTGTTCTGGACAGGCTGTTGGGGAATATTGCTCAAAGCCAAACACATTTACCTCCACATGGATTTTCAGAAGCCATTTTTGCAATGTGTCAAGACAAAAATCCCTGCTGAAACATCCTCTCTGTCCATCCAGTCAGATGTTTAGGATGATGGAGGTTTGACTTGGTCCAGGCTAATAATTCTGTTTGCTGCCACACACAGAAAGATCCCACCACCAGATTCAAAAAAACAATAAGAGAGGGGTTTTTTTTTCAATAAGTGGATTGATTCCTAATTAAGTCAGGTATAATTACAAAATGGCTGGTGAGTTTTCTGTGATGAAATTCTCCCTGGCTGCAAGGATCTAAAGCTGCTAGCTCAAAACCCACAGACTATGCATGGAAACACACTGCAGGTAATTAGATTAGAGATTAAAAGAGATTTCATCAAAACATTCGTGAGAACCAAATAAAAATTGAAATTTGAAAAAAGTAAAAATAAACCCAATAAGAAAAAAAAATTAAATCTAAATAGTAGCTGTAAAATATTGACCATTTGGATAGTAGACAAATGCACAGTGGGGAATTACTATGTGAACTTTAGATTTAACAAGTGTGGGGCACTTCACACTGAGTTATACACACTCTGTTATCTGTCAAAGATGAAGGCAGCCTCTCCAGATTATGTATTTCAAGGTATATACACATGATGGAAGAGAAGAGAGTTAAGGCTGAACTTTTCTGTCATCCTCCTAAATTACCTTAAGATTAGTGCTACGTGGACAATGGCTTTTTTTGCACAGGATGTTTTATTTTAGCATTAATCTCAACTCTCTCCCTCCCCTTCACCTCTCTGGATCTCTGGGAATGAGAGCAGTTCTCACAGGAGTACTTTCCTGTGACCCAATTATCTAAACAAATAAAAAACATAAAAGTGTCCCCACCTAAGTCATGTCATGCTAACTCAAAACTATTTTTTATCTTCCCTGAAAGGAGAAGCTAAAAATACACTTTGTTTGTTTGTGACTGCTGATAAATGGACCGTGCCTCCTGCTCTCGGGGGTAAGAAGCCACATCAGAAATGAACTAAATATCACTGCATATCCCTGTCTTTAGCACTCTCAGCAGAAAACCTGTTTTTTTTAATTATTAAGAGGTATGCTATCCCCCAAACTGTATGCCCTTAATGATATTAACTGTAGTTTCTGTGGTGCAAACAAAAGGTGTCTGAGAGGAGGCCAGTTTTTGAGTATGGGGGATCCAGGTCATGGCAAGGGACACCAGTATCAGTGCATTGTACTTGATATCATTCATTAGATGCACGGAAGGAAGGAAAGGTGGTGGGCTTTTTTTCTGCCCAGTGAGTTATCTCTCTGCCTTTGATACATATGAAGAGTAGCTGAACTCCACTTACCCTATTTACTCTCTACCACATCCATTAACTCTGGATCTTGATTCGCAGTCAGTGCCTCAAAACATCAGAGAACAGAAGTGAAGCCACAAAGCCCTCAGGGCAAGGTCTTCAGCAACTCCTGTGCCTGTGACACACAAAAGGTGCAGTAAAATGGAGTGTTACTGGATCACTGCTGAAAATCTTGAGCTATGATTTGATTCTGCCTAAAATTTTTTATATTGCTATTTGCCTCAGGGTCAGTCTGATATTTATGTCATGAATTTCACAGTCAATTCACAAGGAAGAGTATGAGTGTCAAGTATTCCAGACTCTCCTCATGCTATCTAATCCATTGTTTGTTTGGAAAGTGTGATATATGACATTTGTTATTCCATATCAGCTATTCTCTAGTTTTGAAAACTATGGCCAACTAGTCAGGAAAGGGTTGCAACATCCTCTAACTTTGAGTGCAGATTGGCAGCCTAGCCAACCTGCCAGATGCTCTCAGACATCACCATCATCAAAATCATGGGTTCAAAGGAATATGGGTAGACAAGAACAATCCAGTTCCTCCCCCCACACCCAGAGTTCCCTTTTTCCTTCCAAATCCTAACGCTGGTTTTGGACAGAAGATCTTCTGAGGTTAGAGAAGGGGATTTATGGAAATGCTCTGTAGTGATCTAGAAATAAAATTAATTTCTCATAATATCATTCATTTCCCCTATTTTAAAAAAAAATCCCTTCCTCCCCTCACTGCAGTGTTGTATTTTCCCCTGGAAGCAAGCAACATCCAAACCAAGCTCTTTGTGTAACCACTGACCACTCTGAACTCCATCAGCTCCCTCACCTCACCTGCCTTTTTCATCTTCCCTGTGGGAAGACTTTTCCCATTAGCCAAAAGGAATTTTTTTTTTCTTGCTTTCATATGTCGGCATAAGGAATTAAGTGCAGAGGGGAGACTCTGCCATGTTAAAGGTCGGTTGCATAAGTTCTCTTAAATGGCAATTAAATGATTCTATGACAAACAGGATGCACTCGGAGTGCAGACATCAGCTCCGACCTTGGGACCTGGGAGAGTCTGGGAAAGAAAAAAAAACTGCTTTGGGAAAATAAACATAACACCCAAAACTGTAAAAGCAGATGATTCAACAGAGAAACTCTATCATTTTCCCAATGTCGCTAGGGAAATGCAAAATGTGGTAACACTTTAATTCCTTGCTCAAAGAAACAGGCTGTCTTCAGATCAGCTGTTCATCCTCCACTTAAAAGCAACCTGTTGAATTATCCAGTGCCAGCCTTGGGAGTGATTGGGAATTTCAGCAATTTGAGGGTAGGAGAGCCATATGAAGGCCACATGTGGTAAAAGGTGCACATCTGGTACAAGATACACAACTCTGTGGTATGAGTCTGGGAAAGAGGTGATTACAGAGTGTTACATGAATGAGAGAAGAAAGAGCAACATTTCTGGGAAGGAGAGGACAGGAGAAGCTGTCCCACACCTGCTGCTCCTGGTCAGTAGCTGGACTGAAGCTCATGACAACCCCATGAAGAGAACTAGTCTGAGCCACAGCCTCTTGCAGGATACACCCATTATCCACCTGCCCCATATGATTGCACTGTATGTGTCTCATCAGGAGACTAGGTAGCCTGGAGGGTTCATCATATGCTTAACCTTTTTCCTATGTAGGTTTCTGCTGGAGCCTGATACCCTTCAGCTCTGCTGGACACCATTGGGGAAGGTGAAGGTCTGCATGTAGAAAGGTCTGCAGGGTGGATGCATAAGGACCTGATGTCCTGGATGCCTCATATTTTCTGCCTGGGTGAAATAATGCACCAGGCAAAGCAAACAGCAGTTGGAGGACCCCAAAGAAGGCTTCAGTCAGACTAGGCATAACCTGATTAATAGCACCAATCTGGAAAGTGTCAGTAAGTCAAGTGTTTTTCTGACAAACAATGAGATGTTGACCTGCCTTAAAAAGCTCACTGGGCACAATATCATGAGGAAAGGAAGGAAGCAATAAAAAAGCGCCATGAATGAGGATGGAAAAAAACCACGTTTGCCAACTAGTTCCAGATCGACAAGATCTGGAGTGGATTTCAGTGAGATGAAATGTGAGTCAAAAGATATTCTCTTGAGAGCCATTTTCCTGAGAAAGTTTGTGAGATATATAGGCTACCTTAGATGAAGTGACTGGCAGCAGAAAGCAGGGAAATGCAACACAGTTTGTTCTAGGATGTGTCTCCTTGGAAGACAGTTCTGAGTTTGGGATGAGAACAGGACAGAAAAGGGGAAAGGGCAAGGAAGGTTCAGGTTAGCAAGAAAAGGGGAAAAGAAAAAATAAAGAGGAAAAGTTCTGTGGTCTTTCAGTACCAAAAAAACCCTTAAAAAAAAAAAAAAAAAGATATGAATTCCTTATGGAGAGCAAGGAAAATCCCCCAAACATGAGGACAACTCAACACACTGGGCTGGGAAGTGCCAAGATCTTGGGATGTAGCACATCATAGTGCACTGAGAAAATGATCTCAGGGATGAGAGAGGGAGTCTGAAATTACAGAGGGAAAGAGGCAGTCCAGGCCTGCACTCTCCTCTCTCTTTCTCTCTCTCTCCTGTCCAAGTCTTTTCTTGCCAGTGAGAGGTGACTTTGGAAAATATGAAGAATGGGATGGGGAAGCAAAATTCACTTGGCAACATCCAATTTCAGGGGCTAGAAAGGAGAACTGAAGAGGATCCAGAGGCTGAGTTCCTGACCTCAAGGAGAATCCTGAGGGATGTTTCAGCCACATTAATTCCAGCAGGCAGCGGGACATCCTGGCAGGAGATGCTGTGGGGAGGGAAAGACTGGAGTGAAGGGAAATGCTCTTGTCTAAATGAGGCCTGATTGATGCCTTAGGAACCAAGGGTCTGCTCTCTGGTTTCACAGTGCACAGTTATTCACCAGTCTGTCCATGGCAACAGGTGAAAAATAGGCAGCAGACAACAGCCTGTAGGATCCTTCAAGAAAAACTCAGACCTGGCATGAATCACCAAGTCCAAAGTTTCAAGGAATGACTGGTGTAAAAACTTCTGTATTCCTTCCCTCTAGTCTTATTTTTTAGGTCCCAGATTAAGAACAGAAACAGAAATGCTAGAGAAGAGGTTGCTCTTGTTGTGTTTTCACAAAGACATCACATTCCTAGCTTGCTAGCAGAGCTGGGAGTCTCTCCGTGCAAACCTCGTGCCTGAGCAGAACCAAGGCAGCAGATGATAACGATAATGTACCGCATCAGACGACACTTTGATCTTGACACCTGGCTCTAAGCTTGAGCTCTTTGGCCGACTGAAGCATCCTGGCAGCAGGAAGGGTACAACTGAGGCCCCACACCCTGGGGATCTCAGTCCACACTCAAGATCCTGTCGCACAGGAGTTCAGATTTCACCTGGGATGAAAGTTGTGAGGCCCCAGCGAGAACAACACCACATTCACCTTTCTGTGGCACTGTTCATCAAAAACACCCCAGAATAAGTGTAAGACCCACTTTACTTTGGCTAGGGAGAAGCAACGTTTGTCTGCACTAGGCAGAAGCTGAAGAGCTGAAGAAGAGCTCAGCATCCTATTGTAACGGAAGAGAGACTTTGAGTCACAAGGGTGTAAATCAGCAGAGCTGGAATGGAGCCAGGACACCAGAGTTGCAATCAAATGTACTAGAGAATTTCTAAAGACCAGAGCTGGTCAGGAGCTCAGATTTATATCTAGCAACCCACAGCAACCTTGAATACCAGGCAAGGGTGTTGGCTGACAGTTGATTCAAGGAATAAAAATGCCACCTTTGGTTACACTGCCTATAGCAACCAGGCAATGCTCTGTAGGTCTCCCACCCAAGCAGCTGTCCAGTGTTCTTTGTGGGCTCTGACAGGATTAGAAGACCTGAGGATAAGGGTAAAGGTCTTCTCTGAATCATGCTGGTGCAGTGGCAGAGTTCTTGGCCCTAAAATCTGGGGAGAGGTGGTGCTTTCTAACCAGAATGGCCAAGCTATCTAGAAAAGAAAATTAAACAAGTTTAAGGGTAAGCTTTCCTCAGATTTGAAAGAAATTCCACAGCTTCCAGGTTAATTACAGGTCCAGAACAGGAAATGGAAATCCCTGTTTTAGTTATTTTCCTTGCAGTTGTTTTTATTAGGGGGTATTTTGGAAAGGCAGGTGTTATCTTCCAAGCTTTAAAAATTGTTATCATAGCCTAAGTTTCACAATTATGGGATAGGGAGGATTTAGAGGCAGAGACTAGTCATTCTGAGACAACTACATGATTATCATGTACAATTTTGTGCGTGCCTAAATGATCTCCTTGGGTGCATTAGCTAATCATGTCTCCTTCATTAATGGATATTTAACAGCCCAGCACCAGTGCCAGACAAAAATCCTCACTATATGGATGGCAAACTCAGGTAAGGGGCAAAATAAAGTAGGGCTGCCTGCAAAAAAAAAAATACTTGTATTCACCTTGGAGAACAGCTCTTCTTCATCTTAGCAGAGTTAATGCTCTCCTGTAAGATCTCAACCTGGGAGATGTTGCAGTTTCTTCTGAGTCTCTAAAATGGTGACAACAGCAGAACAAGAGTTATCTCTCTGTAACTAGGAGGGAGGGCACTGTATTTACTGTATTTGCTGATACACATCAAGAGAAGAGAAGTGCAGGGTGGGGAGAAAGGGAAAGAAGCAGCTTTGTTCTTGCAGCAGTTTGCTCAACAAAGCCCAGACTGTTTCAGTGATAGTGGATGCTGCATGTTTATTCCGAAAATTTATGGTTTAATTAATTTTGGGGTGAGATAGCGAGCATGGTTCAGTGCCAGATCAGGTGAAATATGATCCTAGCATTTCAAGAATTCCAGCAGCTGAGGGGGTTGACTGAATGGCACCTGAAATCCAATAAAAGCCAGCACAATGGGAAGCCCTGGTATTTTAAAGGAAGATCTTTGGAGATTTTAAATATGTCAAGCAGGGTGGCAGGGGGGAGGGGAGTGGGCTAGATTCACCCAAAAGTTCAGACTGCTACAGTGCCTGATGAAAATATGCTGATTTTCCTTGCCTCCAGTTCTTCAACTGAGCTTGAGCTTCAGAGAAAAACTTTGGAAAAGCACAAAACCCATAGAACACAAAAGCCACCAAAACACTGAATTGCAGGGTGAGGGGTTTAAGAAAAAAAAATAATAAAAAAAATCTTTCAAGCTGCTTTTTGTTTGCTTTCCAGTGTGAGGAGCAGTTCCTAGCTTTTTTTTTCTTCTGCCAGGAAAGCTAGGAACATACCTCTGGCTTTTCTTTTTAAAATATTGATCTGTATTTTTAAAGGCCAGGTCTTCAGTCAGGGAAAATCGGAATCCTGAGATTTAAAAGAACCAACCCAAGTATTGAAAGACTGATTCTCACATCCCTTGTGCAAGTAACACTGTATGAATATATTTTATGTATGAACATTGCAATGTTTCACAGCTGCAGTACTCCATGGTTTCCACAGATGTATCCGAGCATCTCATAGTAGTTGCTTTACATGTACTTCAGAACAAGAAAGTGATATTTTTCATTGTTTATGAATAAGGAATCAAGTCACGGGACACAAAGGATTTAAACAGTAAAAGTAAAGACCAAAGCCCATATTTTAGGCAGTGTAAATACTTCACAGCTCTTCCCCTGGGCAGAGCAGGAAGAACCTGCAGTGATGCTGCAGAAACAGGTCCAACATCCTTGAGTTGGACCCCTGGCTTTTGCAGTTTGAATGTAGATGAGGCAAGAGCCAGAATTTAAATTGCTCTCCAGAAATGCCTGGATCTCCAGAGGACAGTGGGAGGAAACGAAGAGCATGGGATTACCTGCAGCATCTCCCTTTATGGTGGAAGGGAATGCATGGATCACACGGGCCAGCCCCAGTATCTCACCTCCTTTTTACCTTGCTGCCCTCATTTTTATGGTAACCACAACAGCTTGTCTCTCACAGAAGCAGGCACTGTGGCCAGGCATCCCAGTCCTGTCCTATTGGGAATGCTGATTTCTGGAGATGTTGCATCCCTCTGAGATGCCTCAACTTTAACTGGCAACCTCAGAGCAGGGATGTTAAGAACTGGGTCCTTGGAGAGTCTGTTCAGTTATCCACAGAGCTTGTCCCAGCTAATGACCCGCAGTATTTGGCAGGGAAGGGGGGAAAGTAAATAGAAAAATATTTCCTTTCCCATCTTCTTGTGGATTTTCCCATAAGCTGGTTAAGTTACAACTTCTGCTGCATCACACATGTACCTTTTCATTTTAGTGTTTGGTCCTGACCTTTGCTCATGGCATTCAGTCTCCCATGCACACCCTGCTTACTCTTCTTTTGTAATTTATGACACACACTGTACACCCATTTCCTTCTGCCCTTAACTCTCCTGTGTGTGTGTTCTTGTTATCTCAGCTGCTCAATAGATTTGCCATATTCTAGGTAGCTTCCAAGCCTGTTCTCATAACAGCCTCTTTCTCGTGCAATATTCCACTATTTATGAGGGATTCAGCCCAATCTATGAATTTGTACAGCTTGCTATGGCCTCCAGCCTTCCCTCTTGAGTGAGGCAGAGTGATATCTGTGCAGACTCAGGTCTTGCTTGTCTTCTGGGGTGTGTTGGATTCATCCACTTTTTGAGGCTGTCAGTCAGATTTCAGTTTCGACCCTCTCCAGATTGAAAAATTAGCACTGGATATGAGTCTTCCTCAAAGGTCTACTCCTCCACTGGAGGCAGGTGATATCTGGCTTTCTTGAGTTAATATTTCCCCTATTATTTTGGGTTATAAATGGGAACATTGCAGAAAACACAGTCTCTAGTCAGCCTGTGAATCTTTAGCAAGAATTTATTCCTCCTTCATGTTGGTTATGTAGAAAATCATCACAATGCTCCAATTATTTCTACTGAACTTCACTTCCCACCCTTCCAGCAGACTCTTCCTTTGCCTCCTCGCTACAACGAATACCTCACACTGCTTCCTTCCTTATGGAGAGACAAAACATGGAGGGGAGATCTGGAAATCCCTCAGCTGCTGCTTAGAGCCTGGGGAGCTGGGTATGAGGCAACCAGGAGTGACAAAGGGTTGCTATGTGAGGACAGGTAATGCAGCCAATGACTCCAGCAGGTTAAAAGCATCTCTTAGGTGAGCAGCACCAGGAGGAAGGTGGGTCCTGCAAGGATACCTAGTCTTGGCTTATTTAGCAGTGAAGGAGCTGGGGAAAGCGGGATGCTGCAGGTAGATTTCTGAGAATTCCACTTCCCCCTTTCTCTTGGTCTTACATTTCCAGCTGTGTCGGTCTGAGACCTCCACTGACCAGCTTTCAGTTACAAATCTTGTGCATGATACAAAGGATCTGATGAAGGAAGCCCAGCACTCACTCTTTTTGCCGCTAGCCTCAGAAATCCCAGTCTGGGCTTTCCTCCCCCCCAGTCTCCTGTTCTCCTCTCTCTGCCTGCAGCTGAAACCCTGTGTCACACATCTGCCTTTCCACAACCGGCCAGGAAGGGATGAGGAGCTGCACAATGGTTGTGTAACTCTGCCCTTGTTTATCCAGATGGCTTTTCTGTGGCACAAGTTATCTGAATGATGAATGCATTTTCCTTTTAGGCCAGGATCCATTTCCTGGGATGCATCACCTGGCTCTTTCTTCTCAGATCATTTCTCTGAGCATCTGAGCAGCTGTCTCACATTTCTGATGTCTTCTGGTATTAGGCTGAGGTTGACTGCAGGCTTCGAGGTGCGGGGGAGGAGTGAGGGAGGAAGAGGAGGGAACTCCCAGAAGCAAATCAAGACGCAAATACGTCTCCACTTCACTATAGGTGTAACTGGAACCTACAGAATGGTGCCCAAGGTAGCTTTGATCTTACTGCCTTATGTCTCTACATGAACAAAGCTGGAGTGATGCTGGTATCAGGTGATAGAGGACTGAGCATCCAAGGTGGGCTGAGGCAGATAATGGTGAAGACCAAGCTGTTGTAGCCTTGCTGCAATGCATATATCTTCCCAGCTTCCTTCAAGCTTCTGGCCACTTTCCTTCTAATGCAAATTTGCCTTATTTGCAGTGACAGTGCATGGCTGGAACATCTTCAATCTGGCATCCATCATAACACCCAAGTCCTTCTGGAGAAGGTTGCTGCTCAGCTAATTGCTTCCCAGATAGGACCAGTGCATGGGGTGATTCTGCTTTATGGGTACTTCTCCTTCCTGGGTGTTGTAAACTTTTTGTCAGTTGAGTCCTCAAATTTCTCCATCTTATCCAAAAATTCTGTGATTTGAAACATGAACCATTCCTCCTAATTCAGTATCACTGCAGATGTGATGGGGATTCATTCTGTGTAATCATGAAGGTCACTGATGAAAATATTGACCCCAGTACTAATTCCAGGGGTGCTCCTCTAGTTACCAGTCACCACTGGTGGACACCAAGCCATTGAATGTTCCTCTTTGAACTCAGCACTCCAGACAATATTTTTACTTAATAGATTGATCATCCAGCCCATATTTCTTCAGCTTTACAACAAGAATGCTGTGACAGACTGTCTCCAAAGCCTTAATAAATCAAGGTATATTACATCCACTGCCCTCCCCTTGTCCCCCTGTGTTAGACTCTTCATTAACATAACTGTTAGAGACAGCAAATTTAATCATTAACACATCTCAAGGAGAACTTCTAGAAACCTCACGTCTTCTCTCCAAAAACAGTTGCAGCATCCAGGTTTTACTCCTGTTTCTCCCTATCCCGTGTGATTATCGATGGAATAAATAAGATATTTTTAAATTTCTGAGGCCTGTTCTGTAAACACTACTGAACAAAAACTTTCAAACTCCTTAAGTGGTTATAGACAAAGGTGCTTACTTCAATATTGCTAAAATAAGTCACTGCAGCCCCTTCGGGAATATAATTCCCTGACTTCCTAAAAACATTTAGAAGGTCATTGCACGTAGGAAAATGGTGATTTAATGAATCTCACTGACAGCAGCCTTTTCCAGTCCATTTCCTAGGGGCATGTGATTGTCATGATTTCATTGCAGAGCCTGACAGCACCATGTGCTGACTCACACAAGAGAGGCCAACGACCTCTTCCCCACCCTTCTCTGGCAGTGGTGATTCAGGCCCCCATGTCCTGACTGCTGGAGCTCTAGTTCTCCATCCAGTGAAATCAAACTGATGTCCCAACAGCAGTTTTGTTGACCTTAAGCAGTGTGAAATTGCTGGACAAGCTTTACATTTTCTTATAAAGGTTTAGAATCATAGAATCATAGAGTGTATTGGGTTGGAAAGGACCTCCAAAGGTCATCTAGTCCAGCCCCACTACAAGAAGCAGGGACATCTCTACCTAGGGCAGGTTGCTCAGAACCCTATCAAGCCTCACCTTGAATGTCTCCAGGGATGGGACCTCCACCACTTCTCTGGGCAACCTGTTCCACTGATCCACCACCCTCATATTAAAGAACTTTTTCCTAATGTCCAACCTAAATCTACTCTTTTCTGGCTTAAAACCATCACCCTTGTCCTGTTGCTACAAACCCTTGTGAACAGATTTTCCCCTGCCTTCCTATAGGCCCCTTTCAGGTATTGGAACACAAATTTTGACACAAATAGAAAGATATTTGAAATTCACCAATACAGGAAGGGTTAACTCAGGCCTATTCTTTTGGAAGCAATTCAAAGTAGAGAAGAGAATATATGACAATACTAAAAAAGAGCATCACTTCCCTTCCCAGTTAGGAGAAGCTAGAAAAGTGTCTGTTAGCTGGGACTATTATTGTGAGTTTTGCCTTTATTGTAGACATTATTCTTCTAATAAATAAATAAAACCACAAAGAAGCTGTTAAACATCCCACCACTATTAAGATTGCTGTTTGCCTTACATTGTTGATGGCTCAGAGCACTGGTTTCTCTAGACTTTCAAGCTATGAAGTAATTTGGAAAAATCTGTTTTGGTTGGCATATATTCATATGGAATTTACTGGTGGCTTCGTATCTGCTGACTTGTAGATTTCTTACCTTTATGCAAATGTGTATTTGCTTGTATTTTAATTTGTTACTTTTAGTAGGGGCAGGAAAATCCAAGATGACTGACAGCACTTCCAAGTTGAAAAGCTTAGAGGAAACCACATTGCAAACAAAGTTGTGTCATCAAAAAATAACTCTCTGCAAAAGCTACAGGCTGGAGCACCAAACCTTCTAATACAAGGGTGACCACTGTTCCCACTAAAGCCATATGATGATAAAAAGGCCACCCCCAAAAGAATATGTTAGTTCCTCACCATAAATTCATCTTTACTATGGGTTGGTTCTTGCACAGGAGGGGAAAAAATGGATCCAGTATCTTCTGCTCCTATTGCTAAGCAACACACAGTACTGCTGAGGAGCCAGGTGGCTGCATCCAGGGGCTTGCTTCCAGATTAAAACCAGATATCTATCAGAAGTAATAGAGTCTGTACCTATGTGGCCTCTGGGAGATGTGCTCATGTTCTGGATCTGGTTTGCAGAGCCAAGTCCCTGGAACCAGTTTTATCCACACTCTCTGTAGAAGCACAGTGCAGATTGGAACCAGCCTTGGACCCAAGTTTTCTTGCCCAAACAGGCAGCTGACCTGCTCCAGACTGGAGCCAAAGGAGCAGCCATCATGTGGGTAGTGCAGACCATCAGCAAGTTAAGCTCTCATTTGAATTTCTAGCCTCATCCGCTCAAGAGATTACAGGCAAAGCCAAAATCTGCTCTGATATTCTTGCCAAGGGTGAAGGAAATCAATAGGCTGCAGTATAGGCTTACTCATGGAGACATACCAAGTGTGCTTGGATGCATGGTTCCCAAATTAAACAGGGGAAACAAGCAGGGCTCTGTTGCAAGCCTGAGAGCTGTTTGCAACACGCTTCTGGCTGTGCTTGTCAAATTGCCCTGGCTGACTGGAACAGCAGTTCCTCAGCCTCATTCTTGCCACCTTCTTCCGCTTCTTTGGGAAGGTGGAACTGATAAATATGTCCTACTTCAGGCTGCTTGTGTTCATGCTGCAGCAAGGACAGTTCTTGCAGCCTGTCTGCAACTCCCTCAGCTGGCTAGGAATGAAGCTGGTCCTCTAGGTTCAAGCAAAACTGAAGAGGTCTTCGTGGTGGTGGTGAAGCATCCTTCTTTCTATGGAGCCATAGCAGATGCAGATGTTTTCTACCACAGGAGAAACCCAGCCCGTGGCATGGAGGTCAGGAGTACAAAACCAATTAATTTTCCTATTAAGAGCAGTCCTGAAACAGAGGCAGGCAGTAAACTCCTCCCAAAAAATTAAGAATTTGGGCGTGAGGAGGAAAACTGCAACAAGAATCAGCTCCTGTTAGACAGTTATAGAAAAACAAAAATCCAACCAAGCAAACAAATGAAAACCCCCAAATTAAACCCCTTAGAGAGGAAGAGGAGGAAAAAGCTGCTACTTTTTGCAGCTTCCCACTCAGAAGAGGAGCTGACATCTTAAAACTGGCAATGTTTCAGTGTCCCCTTAAAAGAATACATTCTCTTTTCAGGCTAAGAAAAATGTGAAAGGCTGTGTGTAATAGCACCCTCTGGTGAATCCTGCCATAGGAGTAGCCCTGGCCCTATAGACCAAAAGAGAGATACAGCTCCAAACCATCCCAGAAGGGGGCTGTGAGTGTAGGTGACACTTTGGAGACAGGGGGAAATGGAGAAAAGAAGAGACACCCCCGTCTAGAAGGGAAGAGCACAGATCTATTTGATCCTGCCAGGAATACCCAGCTGTGATGACCTCCTGTGATCCAGAGCTCTCAAGGCATCTCTGATTCAAACTGCTGAGTCTCCTGCCTTGGAGAAAGAGGATATGCTAGTATTTCCAAAGAACTGGCTTGCTCCCCCTTTCCTTCTTGGCCCTTTGCTCCCCAGCCCACAAACTGAGAGACTACCCAGGTAGAGGGGGAGCATGGAGCATGACACATTCAGCTGGAGAATCAGTTCCACAGACCAAGGCATTGCTGGAATTATCCAGAGCTAATTTAGGCTCTGGTGAATGCAAAGTGTGTGCCAGCAAGGGAAGAGCACATGGAGTTTGCCACCCAAGGTGGATTAAACCAGCTTGGAAAGTTTCACAAGAGAAAGCATTTCTTTGAGACAAGCTGAGAGGCTGGCTGGTAATTCAACCATGAGAAGATCTGGCCTCTATGCAAGTCTGCAAATAATACATACGCTTACTCGTGCATTTCCATCTCAGAGGGGAGAAGAAAGTGGAGAATGAGGGCAGCTCAGTGCAGGAACAACAATATTTCCAGCAGTAGAAAAATGCTCTGACTGCATACCCAAATCCTGCACTTTCTAAAGGTATTTTAAGGCCACCAAAATTGTGTAGTATGGAGATGGGAAGCCAGCCCAATCCCTAACTTTCAAAGCCTCTCCCAAGTGCTTCTGCTGAGGAGCTATCTCCAGAAGCAGTAGGAGATTCAGTCCCCAGATGCAGGTCTGTTCTGCTGTCTCTGTATTAATCACAGAATTACAGAACATTAGGGGTTGGAAGGGACCTCGAAAGATCATCCAGTCCAACCCCGCTGCTAGAGCAGGATCACCTAGATCAGGCCACACAGAAACATGTCCAGGTCGGTTTTGAATGTCTCCAGAGAAGAAGACTCCACAACCTCCCCGGGCAGCTTGTTCCAGTGCTCTGTCACCCTCACCATGCTTGATCCTGACTCCTCCATGCTTCTTGCAGGACCTACCAGTGGCTCCGCCCATCTTCTGCTGTGCAGAGCTCTAGCACACTCAGCTTTGCTTGGACTACTCATGACAGGAGCACATGGGCCCACATTAAGGCAACAAGCTTGAGTTGGAGCTTTCTCCTCAAGACCACTTTATATCTTGGCCTGTATCTTCTTGTGTGCAAATAGTGTGCATGGTCAGCAAGTCCACAGGCTCAGACGCGCCCTTAATCCCTGTTGCAGACAGCTTTAGAGCCCAGGATTTGGCACCACAACTCCTGAAACACTTTCTTGTTTTTTCTGCCCACTGCTGCTTCTGGAATTTCTCCTCAGCATAGACAAATTCTCTCTGCATGAAGACAACCCCTTAGGCTAGCAGGACAGAACGAGATAGCATTTACCCTAAAAGATGATAGACCGCTGTCTCATAGAGGTGCAAAGGAACTTGGATGGCTTAGTGACTCACAGATCAAGCTTTGGATCTGAAAGGCAAGGTGTGCAGGGAGAGGAGATGGGTCCACAGGTGGTGGAACTAGGATGCTCAAGGAGTGGATGTTCCCAGTGATCTGCTGCCTGCCTCCTCTGCCAGCTTCCAGTTGGAGTGCAGCAAACAGCTCAAGCTATTCTCCAGGTACTTTTCTGAAGCAGTGTAAGGGATTATGTTTCAGGGACCCCTTCTCCTCAAATTTCTTCTTCTGCTGCTGCTGAAACCATGTGGGTTTCGCAGGTCTGTGGCCCTTTTTTTGTGAGGAAGGACTTTTACATTCTTTAAAGATAGACTTAGACTTGTCTGCACTCAGGGAGACAACAGGGACAGTGGCCAGAACAGATGCTTCAAAGGAAGACACCATCAGCTTGTTCAGGAGACAAATTGACTTCCAGTCCCAAGGAAAAGGGAGGATATGAAAATTGTCTTTTATTTTGAGGGGCTTTTAGGAACTACAGTGAAAATCGAAAGGTTAGTTGTTGCAGGTGCTGTACACACAGAGAAGACTCTTCTGCTTTGAGTTCCAGTCATATAGGAAACAAGTTCAGAAGGGAAAAGTCTTATGCAGAGTCCTCCAGGAGGTCAGGCAAAGAAACAGAAAAAGAAACTAGCTTCCTTGATTCTCAGTGTGATTTATCTCAAGGGTCATCTTTTCCTAATATCTCATTTTTCCCCAATGCATATTCCTAACTGTAAATGTTTCTGTTACTTACTGAAAGATTCATGCTTTCTCAAAAGCTTGTTGTGCTTGGCAGAAAACATCTAATAGCAGCAAACTCATCATTTACTCCTGATTGCTGCAAAAGCTGCTTGTGTGTGTACATCTGTCTACAGACTCAAGGAACAAGCAGCACATTCAATTTCCCACTTTTTTTTCAGTTTCTTCTTACAAGCAGATCCTCTAGATCAGGTCATATTACCATCTTTTTCCAGCCTCTGTCTTTCAAAATATGAGAGGAGACATTATAGAATCATAGAATTGTCAAGGTTGGAAGGGACCTTAAAGATCATCTAGTTTCAACTATTGCTCGGCTTCAATGGTTTTCCCCTTGATTTCCTGCACAGGATAGCAAGTAGAGGCACAGGAGGTCACTTACCTATTTCTAGCATTTTCTTCCCTTATACCTGCAGAAAGAGTAGGTGTGTTTGACTGAGATACCTACAACGATGCTGAGGTGGTTTGCAAAATCCTGTGGTTGACTTGATAACTGTTCTCTATTCAACTAAGTACACCGGTGATTCATGCAGAAATGCCAAAGGGTAGATAATATGGAGACTAACTTTGTTCTTTGAAGAGCCTGACTCCATCTGCAAGGAGAGGACTCGCAAAAGCCAAACCCCTCCCATACCCGGCAAACAAAGTTCTCTACTGAGCTCTATCTAAAAGTAGGTGGTATACACCTCTAACAAAGCCTCTCTCATCTCCTGCTAACTCCAGCCAGCTGCCAGAGGAGCTCTGCTGAAAGGAAAACTTTCTATCTACCTCTGCCCGCTTTTATAGATGCCCCATTTGCCTCACCTCCCTGCTCCCCTCTGGTTTTAATCAGCCTGCCATTTAACTCACCTGGGAGGCAATTAACCAGGAAACTCCACTAAAGAGTTCATTACAGAGAGAAATTCCCTATCTCCGGTTTTGAGCTTACCCAATCACAACATTGAACCTGCCACCAAAATGTCCTTCCAGCTACAGAACTGCTTGTCCCAGAAAACTATGAATGAGCCTGAGGTTTGGGCTCGCAGCACTTTCCCAGGTGGGGGAAACACTATCCTACATGAAATGAGACATGATCAATGACTACATGTTTCAGCTCTCAGGGGAATAATTTACAGGCACAGAGATCCAATTCAATCTGAGAAGCAAAACAAAAAGCTCCATTAAAAATCAATAGAAGGTTAACTGGCCCTCTGCATTTTGCACAGCACAGTTTCGAACTGAACTGAGCACTTAAGTATTTACTCTTCCAAACCAGCCACATCCTTCTCAGCTCAGAACTCCCCACAGAGTTGCAGAGCTTGTAAACATTTCTACCCAACTTTTATTCATGAAGAGGCAAGCTGAGAGGTGAGAAATAAATCTAGGAGCAGATCTCTGCCCTGCTAATATGTTGCCCACCATCCAAGGAACCAGACAATGCTGTCTCCTCTGTTTGTTTTCCCTTTGGTAAAATAAAATGTTTTTTGCAAGCGATCAATGGAAGGGAAAAACAAGCCCCAAACCTCAGAAGGCACAGCCTCAAACTCCACTGCGTTACTATAACTAGGATGGATCCTTCCAGCTAGAGAAGGGTCATATTGAAGCTGGCATAACCCTGCTGATGCTGTGCAGGAGTCCTTTTTTTAGGCTCTTTTGCCTGCATTTGGTAAGAGAGAATTGCATCAGCATCAATCACCCATATCCATTTCCATACTCCATGCAGCAGAGCTACAAGCTGTTTTATTCCTTGTGATTATGCTTTATTATTTCTATTACATCAGTGCCTGGAGGCCTTGGGATAGACCAGGTCTCTATTGTATTCACACAATGACGTACAATCATGGCAGCAGCAGAGTTCCTGGAGCACAGTGTGCTGTGAGCTGGAAAGGCATTTGGGGTAATAAAAAAAGGGGAAGTTAATGATAACATGTTCTCAATCACAGCACAGTGAAATCATTGCAAATTCCATTATGGGTAGGTGATTTAGCTTTGGTGGTGCATCACTGCGGGGAACAACCTTGATGTAAGTGTCATAAAGCTTGGCACAGCATCAAACCCACACGCAATAAAGCTACAGGGCCAAAGCAGATCCTCTCTGGGCTCTTCCTTCCTCTTCCAAGCTTTTTCCTCATCAACTCCCTATTGTGCAAACCATGCTTGAACATCAGAGCTGAGAGGTGAGACACCGCAGGGTTAGGACAAAGTTTGTTCTTAATTTTTATTCTCCTTTTCTCTTTTTCTCTTTTTTTTTTTTTTTTAAAATTCTCTTCAGTCTTCTACATTTCCTGGCTTTTGTGGCTTGAAGTCACACCCTTGATATAACTTCATTGTGGTTCATTTTTCTCGTGGTCTAATTAAATCTGGCTCCAGACAGAGTTGTGTGTTAGCAACGAGCGGAGGAGGAGGCAGTAATCTGGAGATCTAGGAATCGCCAGGAATGTCATGGCCTGAAAAGTGAAGAAACAAAGTGGAAGTAAAGTAGCCCAGGGAAAATGGAGGAAGAAAATAAGAGGTGGAGAAATGCCTTAACCAGTCTAAAGGCAATTGAGTTGCTTATCAGAGTATTGATAATCCAGGGCAGATTTGGGTGTAGTGAAGAATGGGAGTTCCTTCAGCCTGGAACACAAGGGCTGTACACAGGTTCCAGATGAGCCCTTGCCATAATGCCTTTGACATTAAGAGACCTACATCAAAGATATAAATCCCACAGGGGGGAAATCAAATTAAGTTCTGAGTGCTTATGAGGTGAAGACTTTGTGCCTTTAAGAGGTGAAGGCAATGGAGATGAGGCAAGGGTCCAAGGGGAGAATTTGAGGGCTCTCTCCAGGACTGAGTCTTTCTAAAGTGGTACAGTGGTAGCTCAAGCAGCTTCTGGTGATAAAGGACAGGAGATTATTCTGAGATAAATCCTCCACTTGATTTTGGACCCTGGTTCACAATCCTCTTGTTTCTGCCTGTGAAATTTTCAAAACCTGGCTGGAGAGGAGTGTTGTAAAAACCTCATTGACCAGAATTTTAATGCAGAAAATAGGTTTTCTGTGTCATGAATCTTTATATTTCATTAAACCTTTTTAACACTGCTCAGCTATGTTACATTTGTTGAATGTTCAGAGCTATCCTCCCATGTCAATAACTACTTGGCTTTGCCAAAAAATGGCCTCCTGAGAGAACATATTGTTCAGCTAGAATAAAGCAGGTGAGAGGGAGGAAAGCAGTGTGTTATGTTGCATGTATGGCTGAATCTCTTTAAATCAAGAGCTGGTTATTAATAAGACGCAAATCTACATATCAAGTCCTGCTGGACATGTCTACACTGTGCTGATTTCTCTGTGCAGCCCAGTCCAAGCATGGTGAAATACAGGATCCAATCCTTAATGGTTTGGGAGACACAGGATTTGTGATGGCTAAGGATGGAGAAGGCAAATAGTCTCCATTTCCCTCCCTGTGGTGAAGATAAGATGACAGAGTGATTTAAGCATTGAAGTGGGGTTTGAGACATTTCTTGCTATGTAATTCTCTGTCCTCAGTGTTTGGTAATGGTAAAGACTTGAATGGAACGTCTCCCACACTGGAGAATATTTCTGCTTCTCCATGATTGTCAGTATTTATCATAGAATTGTCAGGGTTGGAAGAGATCTTAAAGATCACCTAGTTCCAACCCCCCTGCCATGGGCAGGGACGTATCCCATTAGCTCCTAGGTGAGCTATCATGAATGGAAGTTAAAAGGTCACTATCACAGACCTACAATCCATGATCCCGCATCTTGTCTCAGAGAGTGGAAGGAAAAGAGGGTAAGAAACAGAGTCTGAGTGATCTGTTCCTTGGGATCTCCTCCCAGCTGCCACAGTTGGTAGTTCAAGGATTTCCTAAGCTGCATCTGAGACACTGTTCATTACACTCCTTGTTTTCCATGGATATTCCAGCAGAGTAGCAAAGCACAGTTGTAAAAATGTGGTGTGTTCTTGGTCTGTGTTGTTACCTATGATGACTGGTAAAGCTCTCACGGGTACTGGACACTTGTAGAGGAAAGTAGTAGGCATCACCTCAGCCTGAATATCTACAATTTTATTTTCTAAAGCTGAGCTAGTTAAAATAGGCTGTCTTTATAGGACAGGAGGAAGAAGATGAATGGTGGGGAAATAAATGGGTGCCTTCCTTCTTTCACCTGTCTCTGCGACACGTAGCCCAAGATGAGATGAATTCACCCTGAGCATGCATGTGTATCTCCTTCAGAGTCAATGCCAGTGAAACAAGATTGTTGAGTACCAATGAAAATAGATATTTATTCACCAGCAGCATAGCTAAGCCATCATCACTTCCACAGGTTGTTTACCTGGATGCAAAACACGACTGGAGAGATTTTAGGAAGAAAATACTTTTTCTGAAACACTACCTCTGACTTAGCAAAAGCCACAGAGGACTGGAGGCAGGAAGGGTGCTCCAAGGAAGGTTCACAACATGTTTGCAGGGTCCTTGATGTCCCTTGACATCTGCTGTTCATGGGTGCCAGCACAACTGAACCGGTGGTCTGGCCTGATGTTGCTGTTCTTATGCTCATATCTGGAAGCTCAAGGAGGGACATAAGGATCCTATCCACCATTCCTGAGCAGGAATGACTTCCTGAGCAATTCCAAGATTTTTAAAAAATGGTTTTCTTTTCTAATTTTGTAGGAAGAAGGCAGACAGAGTTTCCCATGCATTAGTCTAGTACTTAATTTTCCATATTTATTTTTAGAAGAAAAGCAGATAGGAGCAATGAAAAGACCTTTGGCTGTTTTCTGAAGTGAAAAACAAGACCAAAAGAAAAGAAAAGAAAAAAAAATTAAACAACCAACTGTCCCGAATTCCAGTGCTACTGTCTAGGATCCCAGGAAAATGTGGGGAATCCCTGCCATTCAGGGAAATCCCCCACTTCAGAGCAGTTTCCTGGTGCCACAGAGGATGCCTGGAGCTTGCAGGGTTGCCAAGAGCTCAGCTGCTTCCCACAAAGATGCTGAAGAAGCCAGGGAGATAAGAGTTCACTAGCTAGCCTTCTGGCTGCTCAGAGGACTTCTGTTGAAGGATGTTCTCAAGCAAGGAACAGTGTCATCTTCCCTGCCCCAGAGGTCACAGTTACAGTACAGAAGACAAGATCAAGAGAAGATGAGTCCTAAGAAAGGGAAGGAACTTGCCTGGGGTTGCACAGTATGTCAGGGTTAAAGTCAGGACCTTTATAAGCTGAGTCTGAATACAGCACCTTGTCCACTCTTTCTGTTCTCTTCATCAAGATAGTCTAGGGGCTGACTTAAGGTAAAAAGGGACAACGGTTTTCCTTTGAAAACCTTTCTGGTGAGTCCTGTTGCATTTCATCTAATACCTTTCGCTAGTTCTCTGGTTTTATTTTTAAGTTATGTTTTATTATCACTATTCTTCTGCCACTGTTTTCCTTTTTTTTTTTTTCTATGCCTCCTTTCATGACTCCATTCACTGAGGCAGTCTCCAAACCTCTCCTCCAATATTAGCACATAAAATAATTTCCCTTGTGAGGAAGCTGGGAATGTTCGATCATTCTAGTTAAAGAAAAAGCAGTAGGAATTGCATAGATTTTTTTTCTTTTTCTTCCTTTTGTTGTTTTCTTTCTCCTTGGACTGGTTAGTTCTGTTGATGTGAGATTGTCCAGTGTCTACTTTTTTAATGGAAAACGGGTTATTTGCTTTTCCTTCACCAGCTTCCAACATCAGCTTGGAATCCAGCTTCCTCAACACCATGGAACCCATCATCACACCAACAGGTTTGTTGTGATGATGCCTACAGCTTGTAGTTTAGTCTGACACTAGAGCTATGTGAGACATTAAGAGAGGCAAAGTGTCGTGATAGGTACTAAACAAGGTTGTGTCAAGTTGAAGCAACAGATGATAGAAGACGTCCAGGAGAACAAACAGCAAAATTCTTTAGATTTAGGTTTGCCATGTCTTAGGAAAAGAGAAGGGTAAAGTCTAATCCAGACTTCTAATTGTTGCCGTATGAATGAGATATGCAAATCCTTAAAAACAATTTTGCATCTTTGGAAGTCATTTGTGTTCCAGAAGGGAAGGGACGGATGTAAAGTTTACTGCTAGGCAAAGGATTGACATCTTGGAAAGAAGGCACATTCTCTTCACACGCAAAGCATGGAGAATTTCTCTTAGGTTAATGGGAAGGGACTGTTTGGGCTTTGAAGCATATGTCATTTTTGGCTTCCATACTGAGATGGCAAACTAGCTTGGGTCCTATTTCAATGTCTTCAGAGCTGGTGTCCTTTGAGTTTTCTGCTTGACTTTTCGGATATGTCTTTACTGTCAGCTAATGGTGGCCTCAAGACTGTGCTTGCCTCCTGCCCACATGCGAAGCCTTTGACCATGGCCTCTTGCATAGCTGGAGAGCATCCTTCCAAGCAGGTAGGACTCAGCATGGCCAAATCTGCCAGCTGGATAGAGCAGGACTCAGCACGCCTGCGGAGGCAGGCTGCAGGCAGGCCAGAGGTATCTGTGAGGCAACCCAGGGTTCAGGGCATGGGTGGGACCCAGAGCAGAATAGGCACCATCTAGTTTCTCTCTTCAGGGGTTGAAAGAACTGAGAAGGTGATTGTTTTGTCCCAGAGTGAGAGTGGCATTCATGCAAAGTAATGAACACTTGTAGGTGGTCTCTTGACAGGGAGTTTGCTTGTCAGGCCGTTCCTGAGAAATGCAATGGCATTTATGAAATGGTGATCCAGCCCCCAGACGCTTAGATTGGTGTAGTCAAGGGACCACTTTTAAAATGTCAGCTTCCCCATGAACTCAAGGAGGAGGGAAAGGCAAGTTCCTCTGTTTCTGAAAGTCCTACTCACCTTCAGCTTGTTCCTCAAGTGCAAGTGGGCTCATGTTCTTTTAGCTAGAAAACTCTCCTTGTGTCTTTCTTTACAAGAGCACCTAAAAGCAGAATGAAGTATCAGTACAAGCCCCTGGTAACTGTTGGGGGCAAAGCACAGCACTGTGGAGGTGGAGGAATGTTGGCCTTTTTCCACGCCCAGCTGAGATCAATCATCTATTTCTTCAGGAAACCAGCATCTGGCTGCAAAAATTTTGTGCATTACAAGAAGACAAAAATCTTTTCAGGGGACAAAAATTGTTTTTCCTAATATGAATGTGCAACATTGAACCCAGTTCATCCCACATCTCAGCGTTATTGTGAAATAAATAATAAGGGTGTAATTCTAGCAGCCTTGACATGATTTCTAGCACTCATACCTTGCCTATCATCTTCATTGCTCTGTGAAATACACCTTCCACAAATTACTCAAAGAACTGCATGTTCCCTGGGCACTCAAAATTATCTCCTCTGGGACTTTGTTGTTCAAGAGTTCAAAACAAAAATCCACCCGGGATGTTGAAAATACCTCAGTCCATCTTTCAGAATTGCCTTGTAAAGTCTGTACCCATCTGACTATTTTTGACAGTACATGTTAGAAATTCCTAGATGAGAATGTTCAGATCTCATCAGATCTGTTAACCCAGGAACATAATAAATTTCTAACAGGAGGTGAAAGCTACCACTTCTTGTTCAGCAAAAAGTCAACATCTCTCCAGGACCTTAGGCCATGATTAGAAGAGTTCTGTTAAATACAGAGGTAAAGCAACTTCATTTATATGATGGTACAAAGGGACTATTTAATCTCGGGAGGTTCAAGTGGGTGCCTCTTAGCCAGTTCTAGAGTGTAGGTGGTGACTCTATGCAGTGTCCCACCTTTGCATGGGGTGGGGTTGGCAGCAGTTACCAGCAAGCATAGAATGTCCAACAGCCCAATGCTTCATGTCACCTATGCTCAGAGTCAACAGCCCCTGTGGCCAAAAAGGGTGAGGATAATTCATGAAGGATAGGTCCACAGGTGTTTTGATGTTCTGCCACTAGAATGCTTGGATTATTCAGAATTAACTGAAAACAATGTCCAGCTCTTCTGTATTTCTTTGTCTTTTTAGTCTAGAGTCCGTGTTTGGTCATATAAGGAGTGGCTTTTTAAGAAATCCATGAAAGCAGTAAAACTATAAATCCTATTTTCATTGTGCCCATCCCCCATAAAGCAATATTCACATATAATCCTCTTGTAGCTCATTCCCACCAATGTATTGTTCAATGCTTGCAGAATCAAATCCCTCTAAGGATATTTGTACGGGGTGAATCGTGACAGTAATCCAGATTTAGGCTGCTTAATTACTCCCAGCCAATAGGGCATGTGACCACATTTGCCATACTTGCTGAGATGCCTCCAAGGTTTGCATTGAGTCGAGCTGTCCAAGATTGATTTGGGCTTTTTTTGTCCACCACAAGATCTCACTTAGGCAACACTCCCAATGACTTCAAGACAAGAGCTTCCAATTCTTTCTGATTTTCATGAATCAAGCCAAAACTGCATACAGACCAAAGAGAGTTTGTCTGCTTATAGAAGCAGTGAAAACTAAGTCAAGAGACAAGAACTTTTGTGTTGCATTGTGCCATCACCTTCTCCCAGTTTATTTGCATCAACTACCTGTTAATTTCAATCCTGAATTGGCCTAAAACATCACAGGGATGGGAACACATAGGTTTTTAGGTTCTTTTGAACATATGATCCTCTCTTTCAAAATCCCTCCCACCCTCTGAACATCCACCCATACTTCAAAGCAAAATGTAAATGCTGGGGCCAAGGCATTACACCAAAAACTGGGCAAAATTAAGAATTTTCATCTTGCAGCAAAACCTGACATTTCAATGTTTGTTTTTATCCCACATTGGAACAAAGAGCTTAAAAGTCAAGAGTTTTTCTCTAAGTGGAAATTTTGGGAAAAAAACAAAACAGCCCAAACCCAAACAAACTATTTTCTGGCAAAGTCAAAGCATTTTGCCTGACATTTTCAAACAAAACATTTCAACATTTCTGAAATCAAAATGTTTTCTTGTGGTATGTTAAAACGACCCCAAAACGCTCTATTTCAAGTCACTTCAGTTTTCAGAGTGTGCTTTCCCCTTGTGTTATGGCCTTCTGGGATATGTAGTTTGGAAGTTTTCTCTCTGCAGTCTCCATGCCTGGATTGTGTGTTGTTTAATGCCTAAAGACTCTGAAAACCCATATAGATAATCATCCTTGCACAAGGCAAAAAGAAAAACATCTGTATTGAATTATAGGTTAACCAATAGTGTCCCATTTACTGAGAAAATGTCCTGAACTGTAACCCTGCACTGTTACTGGAGAGTAATTCATTACTGAACTCATCTGATGCAAAACGTTTTGGGCCAATTCAAAACTAAAATGTTCTGTCTTGGGTCAGTGATTTTTTTTTTCTTTTTATCCAGTGTATATAGATTTTCCTCCAATTCCACTTGCCATTTCAACCAAACAGCAATAGTTCTACAAAGACTGATTTCCCTTCAAGTTTTAAATTAAAGATGGCACATCTGCTTATGACCAGGAAAGAAAGGGAAATTCAAAGTCCTGGTATTTTCTTGATGCTCAGAGCAGGAGGCAAGATTTAAGGTCACTCCTGGTTTTGGCATTTCCAATTGGAAACTTAAGGCAGTTCATTGTGGATCTAGTTGTTGATTCTGCTTGAGCCTACCTGCTTCTAAGAGGAGGCCAGGATCCACAAGTCCCCCTTGATGGGTGACATATCTAAAAATATGGGGGTCTGCTTCTAAGGAGGCTGCCCATCATCACATTTGAAGGTTGTAATAATACAAAAACTCCAACCTGGGTTTGCAAGTTCTAGGTTTAGCAGGGTTGTGTAGTTTTACCTTCTCTTTGTGACACCAGTCAGACACTCACCACTTTTCCTGCTTGGAAGATCCACCTTCCTTGTTTTCTTGGTCTTCAATGAGAAGGCAACGCTTGATTACCTTAACGTGAAAGTATCAAAAGCAAAGTAGTTTTGGTAGTTTCTCTCCTGAGATTTCATAAATTACTGCCTTGGGATTTGGAGCACTCCCAGGACTTTGACTATTGCCCGTTGACAGCTCCTACTCTCTGTTACGTCTTCACCCTACGAAGAGAGTCCAGCAGAGTCATGCAAACCAGTAAGGATTAAGCAACCAGAATAAGACACCCTTATTGCAGGGTAAGGCTTTTAAATGGACTGCTGCTGGGTTACAGATCTTAAAATTCAAGTAATCCTCTGAGCACGAGCTCTCCATTCTGCTTTGAACTTCTGCTTTAATACCCAGACTCATTCCATCTAATTTTAAGCACTTAAAAACCTGCCTCTGTAGTCTACAAATAGAATCATAGAATCATCCAGGTTGAAAAGACCATCGAGTTCAACTGCAAAACTAACACTGCCAAGTCCACCACTAAGCCATGTGCCTAAGTGCCACATCTACACCTCTTTTAAACACCTCCAGGGATGGTGACTCCACCACTTCCCTGGGCAGCCTGGTCCAGTGCTTTACAGCACTTCCAGTGAATAAATTGTTCCTAATATCCAAACTAAATCTCCCCTGGTGGACTTGAGGCCATTTCTTGCACCTTATTGCCCTTTCCCACTCTTTTTGCATTGCCAGCCATGGAATATGAGCTTTTGGCAAAGCAATGAGTGGGGCATATCTTTCCACAATATGGAGATCACTTAACACACCCTATGTGCTAGCACAATATAAATAACAAATATTAGCAATAATCTCAGACTTCCTGAGTATTCCCATGGGTGCTGGGCAGCTAACAGGTTCTTGTCTGGCACCCTAATACTGCAGGATATGTGTGAACATTGGCCCCCTTTTGAAAGGTGGTGTTTGCATGTCTGTATTTTCATTTCATCTGTAGCTGACCTTCTATTTTATGAGTTAAACACTAGAAACTAAGAGGTTAAGGTACAGCTGGTGGCGTGAGTAGTTTCAAGCAGATTCCTTCATTGATAGGACAATGATTCTGCTGGAGGTGAGTTGTAGGGGACAGAGCAGGTAACGCGGCCAGACTGATGACATGTTCATAATATCTAATGACCACAAAATAGAGATTTCCATGAGATCATAGTTAGTCTCACACATATTCATTACAAGGAACAATTTGGGCAGGAGATCACTTTTTTTTTCCCTTTCACCTCTGGCACTAGTCCTGAACTGAGGCAGGAAGAGCATAAAACATTGTATGTGCCCTCTGTGAACTTGGCACTGATTTCCAGAATCCAAAACATCATATCCTGCCACTTCAAAGGAATCAGGCACAACTGCCCAGCAGGAGGCACCTTGCACCTCTGGACATTTTTTCTTTGGTCAAATATGCAGTCTGGAGAAGAGAAGACTCCAGGAGGACCTTATAGTGACCTTCTAATACCTGAAAGGGGCCTATAGGAAAGGGGAAGATCTGTTCTCAAGGGTTTGTAGTAATAAGATGAGAGGTAATGGTTTTAAGCTAGAAAAGGGGAGATTTAGGTTGGACATTAGGAAAAAGTTCTTTCATAGGAGGGTGGTGGATCAGTGGAACAGGTTGCCCAGAGAGGTGTTGGAGGCCCCATCCCTGGAGACATTCAAGGTGAGGCTTGATGGGGCTCTGAGCAACCTGCCCTAGTTACAGATGTCCCTGCTTCTTGTAGGGGCTTGGACCAGATGACCTTTGGAGGTCACTTCCAACCCAAAACATCCTATGATCCTATGATTTTGGTAGGATCTCAGATCAGTTCTCAGTGAAGTAAATAGATGATGTTTACCTGTAAAGTGGAACTGCTCCATAATGGAAAATGCCCGGAGCATTTGGAGTGAATGAAACTTCACAAATCTTGTGGCTTTGTCAGATCTATATCCCATGTGGAACAAATATTAACAAATACTTGAAAATGAAAAAAAAAAACCCAACCCTAAAAATAACAAATATTTTTTAAATACTGAATGTTTCCTGGCAAAAATATGTCCCTGTCCTACATATGCTATTGTCAGAACACATTCATCTGCCTAACTGGCTCTCACTCTTTGTTCTATGTAGGACAGGCAGAAACCAAATTTATCACTGTAAAATGTCAAATCCAAGGAAATCATAAAGTTGCTCTTCCAAGTTGATCTATTACTCTGATTAGCAGGGTATCCTGTTCCAAACCCCCAGAAAAGAGGAATGTTTTTTAACTGTCAAGATTTCTTTTCACAGTATCATGGCTGAGGTTTTTTTCCCCTAGAGAACAAGATCTGCCTTCATGAGCAAATGAGGTCTAGGCTTTTTACTCACAGGGAAGAGAAGTGTTGTTCCTATCTCCTTTAAGGATACGGTTATACCCTGACACAGGAGAAAGTAAGGTTCATAACAAGTGTCAAACTGGAGGGAAGGAACTAGGATGTGCTCATAGATCCTCATGGATTATCTCCACCATAGAGAAGAGAAATAACCTGAATACAGGACATATTATACAATGAACCCCACTGTTACTTTAGCCTTGAGTGAGGCAGCAAGCCTTTGATGCAGAGCTGCTGGAAATAATTTTATTATGGAGCCAGAGATTATTTTTCAAACTAAACTCAGATTATGGCCCTCTGACAATGCAACTTCTTTTTTTAGGTCCATTTGCCGTGTCGTAAAGAACTTGACCTTCCTAAATGAACTCTGGAGCTACTGCAGAACTAGTAGTTCTAATTATGCAGCCCATAAGAATTTAATTAAAAATCCAGTTGAACTACTTGCCCCAAAGAGCTTTCTTCAACCCAGACAATGCAAATTCTCCATCCCATTGTTTTTCCCTCCCCAGCATTCATTAGCCAAGAGAAACACAGTGGGATTGTCCCTACAGTGGCACCATATTACCTGGGGTGATGCTGGCTGAGGTCTCTTTCCTTATTAATCTTGTGGAAAATAGAGAAATATGCTCTAAGATTAATTCTTCCAGGGTTCCAAGATGAAGTTGAGTTGTCTTAACCTACCCATCTTCCATAATTAACTCTCTCAAATATTTATCCTAGAAGACACTTGTTTAAGAGAAACTAGAGAAGAAATAATGAAGGAGTGGGGAGCAAAAGTGTTTTCACCTCAATTTTTGACATCTATTTATCTGGTTGTTAACTTTGATCCCTTTTACAGCCAATTGGTCCAAAATGAGCTCCTCCAAAGGGCAACAAGGAACAAGGTTGTCACTTAAATTACCATTTCTCTGTATTAAACTCAGAAGTACTTGACTATTTTGGGTAGACAAAGTTGGATGGGTTGCCTACCATCAATGTCATCCCTTTCTCCACCATGCACGCACATTAGGACAAGTGTCTTTCTACAAGAGCACCCAACTTAATTGGGTGTGAGGAGACACATATGAATGAGGGCAGAAATGTAAATGATATCCAGCCCAAGGGTTTTCTCACATGATATTTTGTGCAAACCAACATGTTCCCTGCTGACTTTCGTTCTGCGGTTAGGAACAAGTGTGTGAGCTGCTCTAAAGAGGATTCTGGGGAAGTAGCCCTCATTACTGGATTCAGATGATTGGAAGCTGACTGATGTTGTGGCCACTTTGGTATCACTTGAGGAATTGTTTTATGCAGAGATGAGTCATGTTATTGGTGGAGCAGAACCTGACCCTAGGGCCTGCAAGCAGTGGGAAGAACAACGGTTGCACCACCCTCTAATAACACACAGACCCAGGCAAGAGTGCTGGCCAGCCAAAATAAATTAATTGCATCATCTAGTGGATATTGTGTTATATCAAAGCCTCCTTCTCCCTTTAATAAGGGTAGTAAAAATGTCTCCATTAATTGCTTTCACTTCAACCAGCCAGCTTGTGCCTTCCAAGTCTGCTGAGGACAAGAACTGACCTGGAGAGATATCTCATTCCAGAAGCACTACCAGAATGAGTTCTTTGCTCTTTAAAGTCACAGGAACTTTGTGATTACCAAAGATGGCTAAAGCGTGTTCAAGATTTTCTAACCTTAAAGTGATTTTCTGTCTCTATCTCTGTCATTCTACCTGCTGCTGTTCAGTAGCAGAACCATGAAGCTATGATGGAGAATTAGACATGACAGAAATCATTTTCCATTTCCATCTCCAGGACTGGGAGTCCACAGCATCATTTGATCTCTCAAGTAGAGAAGAGAAGTACAAAAAATGAGTCCTTGGGCTTTTGGCCCTCAACCAGACAGATTTGAGCAAATGAATAATGAATAAGAGTGAGAGAGCCTCGCTAGGGTGAACTGAGAAGCTAGTGCTAAGCCATCTTGGCATTCAGTAAGGCAAGAGACCAGAAGGCTAGAAGCACAAGTAGGTAAAAGGCTGCAAAATAAGGTGAAGATGGATGTTCTGGTGCAGGGACAAATGTAGAGCTCTCAAGAAGTGCAGAAGTAAAGGAATGGGGAAGACAATCTTCTGTTGGGAAATCTGTCTCTTCCTCCACCCCAAAACCTTCAGAATATGGCTGAATCCCATCACTGCTCATGGTATTCATCCTCCAAATTTATTTTATGCATGTCATAAATCCTTGTTCGGACTTTGATCCACCCAGTAACTTTTTCCATTTTGACTTCATCACCCCCTTCCCAGCTGCCCTCCACCCCACCCAGTCTACTGGCTTGTCTTGAAGCTTCCTCACTCCCCTGTACTTCCCTCTCAAGCCTTTGTGTCTGCCTTGAACTAAGATCCCTGATTCCCACTTTCCAGTCCTGAGACCCAGACTATTCTATTGACCTCTCTAGTGGTTTCTTCTTATGTACTCAAAGTCAGAAGTTCCCAAAATTTTGCTCTTAACAGAGATGAGACATCAGGGTGTGAAATGAACAAAGCTGAATTCATATTTAAGATGTTTTTTATAGTAGAGATAACATGATACTGCTGAACCAGTGTAATGGTATCATAGGCAGAACTAGACACCATATCTGAAATTCATGCTGGACTGGGTCTGGCACAAAGGGAGATTAATAGTACCTATGACTTGGAGAACAACTATTTCTGTCAGTGCTGGTTAGCATTTTAAAAGTCCCTTGATTTGGGAAACCTGGGCCAAGAAACTGAGACACGTGATTTCTGTTGAATCACTGTGATAGGTGTAGCTAAACTGTGTTGATGTCTCAGCGTATTGGTATCATCCTCCCAGACTAATTTCTCATTCTCTTTAGGTCTTGGGATAATGTTCTCCCTTCTATTGTGCCAAATAAGATCCTCCTGCAACTTCTTTCTGCAAGACCTTCCAGCAGTTGGTTCTTTCAGATCCCTGTGCAATCTTGGCTGAGATGCCTGTTGAGTACAATAGGATGGACCAGGTGCATACATTCGGTTGCCATTAACATAATGGCAGTAGCAAGTCTCTTCTTGCATGGTTCCAGTGGGAAACAAATATGAGATGAACTGCAGAAGAATCCTACAGTGATGGAATCAGCTAGGCCAGACACCCAGGACAATACCATCTGCCTCACTCAGAGACCAACAGTTGTGGGCATCAGCATGTGAATCCCTGGGAGCACAAAAGAGCAGATGCTTCAAACCCTTTGAGGTTGACCCATCGCTGAGCAACGTTTCTAGTGTTTGGCTCTGTCTCAAGACAAGCCTTGAGTTTCATGGGTGTAAGGGTAGAAGTCAGCTCTGATAGAATCAGAATGGGTCGCCCAAAATGAAAGCTCAGCATTGGGTGTGTAGCAAAAAACATGCCAGATGTCCAACTGGGCAAAACATGAAAGAGATGTGAGTGGGTAAGAGGCACGAAAACCTTTCCTCCTTGCTTGCTACACAGCTGGTTGAAATGTGTCAATACAGGTATTTCAGGGATTTTGCAACTCTCCTCCTATCCTGGTAGGGGCCATGAGTTTTGGGCACACCTGATTCCCATTCAGACATATCTGTGTTAACCCACGTCGGAGCTGGAACCATCTGGTGTGTGACAGAAATCAAACTGTCTCAAAACTTGGAAGAACACTTCTTGCTGCAGAAGCAAAGGGAAGGGACCCCTGATCATGGCTGTGTGTAGATACGGACTTCATGGAAGACCCAATATTTCCCATTCACCTCTGAGACCAGTATAAGGGAAAACAGGCTTTTTGCAAGTAGAACATGAATGATACAGCACATTAGCAGCTATAGGCAAGGAAATGAGGGTTTATATAACTGATTCCCATGTCTCATGAAATGATAGTGTCATACCAAAGGGGTGAGAGTCCTCCAGATGGAAGGTACACTCATAAGAGCTGCTGAAACCAGAGACCAAACCTGATACACAGACTTGGGCAGGGTATATTCAACAGGAGCTATTTGCCTTGTTTGTCTTCTCAGAGCAGTCAGATGGGGTTGAGCAGGACAGAGATGTTAAAACTGAACTGGAAGAACAGGCCCAGCAGTCCTCTTTCCCCCACCCTCCCCAAAAGAAGCCTTCTTCTCCATGATGCTCTCATACACATGCCCAGAGTCTTTTCCTCAAATGGACAGAGATTCTGCGACACCAGAATAAATGAATTGCATCATTTGATCAATTTGATCTTCAATCAAAGCGCACCTCTCCCTGTAGCAGAAGAACTGTAAAAATGTCTTGATTAAACATGGAAGCTCCAAGGTGATTCTTCTGACTGAGCAGAGAAATGGCTGGAAAAGTGACCTCCAGGTAAACTCCTTTTAGGTTCCTAGCCCTGACGCTGATAAAAGAGCAGAGCATTGTCTTTTGAAACCCAGTAAAAAAGAAGATAAACACAGATCTTTTCAGTTGTCAGGAGGGAGGTGACAGGTTAGATCTAGAGCATGTGCATGATTTCTTTTTTGGGGGGAGGGGTTAGTCCTACTCTTGGATTGGCATTTTCTTATCAGCAAACAAAGGACATGAGAAATACAATCCAAGGGAGTTTTCCCCTGGGTGTTTTAGCACTCAAACCACTGCCTTGGTTTACTCACTGCAGCTGGTGCTGTTGACACAGCCTTGAAACGTGTACTGAGCACACTATGCCTGGCAGGCTGGGCCAAACCTGGGCACATGAATGAAACCAGGAGAATAAACTCTGCCTATCTGACACTCATTTTAAGAACATCCAGGTGCTCCTTGCGCCTTGGAGAGATCTCAGACCTCAATGGGTCAGAGAGAGGAATCATCGTCACATCACAACCTCGTGGGCTTCTTCTGAGAGTAAGCAGAGAGGCTCATACCCTAGGGCTGTGAGGTGAACAGTTTTAAAATCCATATAAATTCACTGTATTTAGCAGAAGAACACTACAGAAGCTCTGTGTTGAGCTGCAGTAGGCTCTGCTGGTCTCAATGGCATAGCCAAGCCACAGATGTCTTCCCCCCAGGGTGATGGCTCTCAGGTACATCAAAAGGGCCACCTATGGCTAACAGAGCACATGATGGCACAAAGTGCCCTGCTGTACTGCCCCAGGTTGTCCTTCCTTTCCACACAGGCTTTGCTGGCACCTGAACTGACTTATCACCCAGCAGAAGTGTGGCCAGCTGAGGGAGTTACCCAAGCTGGAAAAGTTACTGTTCATGCTCCATACCCAGCTGACCATGCAAATGCTCCTTCCTCACCCTGCTTGTAAAACAGTTGCTCCAGTCGCCTTCCTATGAGAGATGTGGGAAGCAGGCAGCCTCCAGTGGCCTGCTGGAATGGCTGGGTAAACCTTTGTGTTTGTCTTTTCTCCTCCTACCCTTTTGTCTGGCTTGTATCTGTAAACCAGAACTCCTCAGTGTGGGAAGTCTCTCCTCCTAAACACAGATCCCAGCACAACAGGGCAGAGTGCAGCCCACAGGTATGACTCAAGTGGTAAAAGCCCAATGACCCCTTCTGAAAAAGTCCAAATATTACATCTTTCATCCTAACTGGATTCTAGTCATGCAGTCATTAGTTCAAATTATTCTGTAATTTCAGATGATGACATCTACCCTTTTGGCCTTAAACTGTGAGAATTATGTTGCCAGCTGGTATTCACAGGGTGACCCCCTCCTGCAGGTGGACAGACAAATGACCAAGAGCAGCCCCATGTGGATGAAAGGTTATGTCCACTGACAGCTCTCCAGGGACCAATGCAAGGAAGGCTGCATCCACACCTGTAGTCTTCTACATCTTCTCTGGAGACCACTTAGGCTGGAGGTACAGGTATAGATACTAACAGCTGTCACCCCCCACATGAAGAGAAGGCTCTAACTTTGACAGTCATCTCTCATTTGGGTTTTCAGCCATAGCTCTCCCTCATCAGGCTATTGCTCATCACAGCTGGTAGAGCAGAGCTTAAAAATGAAGCTTAATCCTATGAAAACAACAACAACAACAACAAAAAACTTCCCCACCTTAAAAAAAAAAGCATGACAAGGATCTGCCCACATGTATTCACCGTTTCCCTAGAGCCCACAATGTCCTTCCCATTTCCAACAGTTCATGGGATGTAACATTTTTTCTCCGGGAGCTCCAGCTGTCAGTATCCAGACAAACAGACCTAGCCCCTTGCTTCACTCCCCCTCTTCCTTGATGAAGAGGCAGCAACACTATCTAACATAAAACCCCGGAAAGACAAAAGAAAGAAATAGCTGAATTCTGCCTCTCCCAGGCTGTGGTTGAGGGGGTAAGACAGGTAAAATACTTCGAGCCACAACGTATGTGAGATCAAATTCTAGCTCTCATCTGTCTTGGAAGGGCTGACCCTGACAATTTCTCTCCGTGCTGGACTCTCTGTGTGTGTAGTTTACCTGACCATGCTGTGTTTTATTTTATTTTGTTTTATTTGATTTTATTTCACCCGAGCTCCTTTGTTTGTGAATGTTCCCAATGAATGTAAGACAGCTCCTAGCTCAGATTTACAGCTGCACGGAAAGCAAGATTGTTACTATTTATAGTCATCTCAAAATTGTTTCATCTGCCTACACAATCAATTAACTTCAGCTCCAGCTAATTTTGCAATCAGCCCAAGAAAAATGTCTCTGGCATAATAGCTTGTTTTCTCCTTCTTTTCCCTGGAGCTATAAAAAACTCTGTTCCCCTTCCTTACACAAGTTCTACACCTGAGTACATCACTAACTGGACTCATTCTCCATGTCTTTTGTCTCTTAGCAGCTTCTTGCTGGCTGACTTGACAGAAGAACATTCACTTTGCATGATGGAGATCTTTTTTCCCCTTCTCCAATGGAGGTTTGGAAAGAATACCCCACCATTTATTTTTCCATCAGCTAATTGCAAATATTGAAAGCGTCTAGACAGGGGGAAAATAGCTTTATAAATCATCAGCAAAAGGAATTTCAATGTTATCTTAAGTCCCACACAAATACTTTTTAAAGATGTTCAGTAAATACATATTTGTACACGTAGAAAAATTATGCTAACCTGGAACTCAGGTTGAGTGCAAGTCAGGAATTTAAATGCGTAGGGGAGAGAATCAGAGAACAAGGATGTTGTAACCGTCCCACAAACAAGCAGTAAAACACAGTAGATTAAAACTGAAGGTGTAGTGAAAAGCAATGCTGAAGATAGTCATTTGGGCCAACTTTCAGCTCCTCATTACTGGAGTCTTGGTCTTCAGCAAAGCTTTGTTGATCTCATCTGAGCTACGAGTCCTAAGACTAACAGGGCAGTGTAAACTCGAGTCCCACTGCATCTATGAACTTAACCATTAATTATACAGTAAAGAAAGGAAAGACAAGGAAAAGGAAGGACAGGGAAGACTCTACACCCTTCCAACTGGATAGCACTACAAACTAGTAGCTCACAAGTGGTTCAAGTGGTATAACCTGTGGAGAATCATTAGGAGTCTTTGAACAGCAACCTGGCACCAGAACTCCTATCAGAGTCACAAAGTGGAGGGAAGTCTTCTCAAGCCCCCGTGGTGACAAGACAGTGAGGGCAAGCTTGCAATTCTGCCTGGTATTTAATGTCAGTATAATGAGGAGGGCTCAAGAGGTGTCCTCTAGTCCGTCTTCTGCCATATGGTAGGATCAGAAATGCTTAAAACACTCCTGACAGGTGCTGCATAAATCCATACTTTAAAACCTCCAGCTGTGAAAGTTCTCTTCTCCTGGGCACTAAAACATACTTTGTGGTTACAGATCTAAGCTGAGTTGTAAGCCCAGGACTCTGAACACTTCCAGAGGGCCATGGACTGAAAGCATTGCCCTTTGGGAGTCCTGTCTCAAAGGATCTCTCAGCTCAGACATGACATTCTTGTGGTTGTTCAGTAATTCTACATGCCTGAGACTACTTATTTAGAGAAACACAAATATTGTTTGTCTTTGTGGCATAAACTATTTACTCAGTCCCTTTAAAACTGTCACATCTCTTTCAAAATGCCAGAGGTTTGGTTTGGTTTGGTTGTGTTTATTTTTAGTTTCTTGCTTAGAAGAAGATAGAGGGTCTTGAAGAGAAAGAAAGGTGCATGTTGTATACTCACCAAGGATGGAAGCAGAAGGTTTTTCCTTTAAAGGGAAAACAACCTCAGGATAACCTCTTTCCCTTTGGGTTTGGTAAGAGTTGAGGGCAAAACATGGAGATAAGGATGGAGGAAAGACTGTGAGAGTATGGAATACAGGGAACAGAAGAGGGATGTGCTTTAACAGCATACAAGAAAAGGTTTAAAATTATAAAAGGTTTAAAATGATAAAACCTTTCACTGATAATCTAACACAGTCCCCACTAACCCATCCGTGATGCATAGAATCATAGAATCATTTAGGTTGGAAATGACCTCTAGGATCATCAAGTCCAACCTTTGTCCAACATCATTCTGATCCCTAGACCATTTCCTGAAGCACCACATCTACTCGTTTGTTGAACACCTCCCTCTGCCTCTTTTGGCATCTTGTCTCTCCTTTCAGTTCCTGCCATCCTTGAACTGTGGTCCATATATGGCTGAAGACACACAGGGCTGTTGTGAATGATATTTTTCCTTTAAGAAGGTACATAACAGCCTGCAAATGTTTTAGGAATTGTTCAGTTTGTTGTCTAAAATCGTATTTGCCTTTCCTTTCCCTAGCAGCAATCCTCTGATTCCTTATGGAACTGGGGATCTCTTCAGCTTCTCTGGAATCAGGATCATGTCCTTGTCACATCCTGCAAAGTTCTGCCTTTACTAAATAGTGCTAAATAATGCTATAGGAACTATGACTTCTTCTTCTTCTTCTTCTTCTTCTTGGTAATGGTAAGCAGGAGCAAACACATTTTATTTCCCAGTGCAGTGGGCTCCCAGGAGTAGCCATCACTCATCAGACATCTGCACCAGCTGTCCTTCCTGCTAGGCTCTATTCCAACCAGTGACAGCAAAGCCCCAGCCCTTAAAAACTTTGAATTTCAGGGGAAGTTGACACTAACCTCCATACCTATAACGAGCCAGATGGAAGTTTCTGACCCTTGAGAAAAGACAGGCTATGACGCAGGTTGTATCCGAAGACGTGGCTGTAGCCCATCTTTTACTCTTGGGATATTTTCTTTCTACGTGGAGAGAGAGAGATGTTCTGAGATCTGAGGATCACTCCTACCACCAACTTGTGCTGCTGGAAGTTAAGACAACACATGAATGGAAGAAACCGTGTAAGCTGAAGGAAGCAATAGGAGTCAGTGGGGACTTTGTGGCATTCTTGGATGAGGACAAGAGGTGTTGGCTGCTGCTTCCCTGACAGAGAGCTGGTAATTTGGCTGCTGGCCCTACTTCTGTGACATTGTGTTTACAGAGGTTGCTATAGGAGTACTCCAAGTTCCTTTGAGCTACAATTGCTCCAGATCTTCCACTAACACATTAGAAAGGCTGTGGTAGATAGACTCCCTGGCTGACATCTGTGGCGGATGGAAGAAGTCAGAAGCAGCATTTTCTGCTTTGCATCTCAAAGTAGTTTCCAAGCACCATTCCACTAAAGCCCAGAGCCCCCCACCCCCTCACTCCCAGCTGTTTGCTCCCTTTGTCCTTCTTCATGATAGGAAAGAAATATGCCCTAAACAACAACACAAAGAGCATGGACCTCAACAGCAGTAGTGATATGACATGGAGGGAGCAATGGTTCAGAGGCTGGGATGAGCAGCCAAGGCTGCATGGTGCCACAGGAACCATATATATCCAGTACCATCTGTTTTATCAAACTGCAGGCTTAGCTGCTGATGGCCTCTGACTCCTGTCTTACCTTTACCTCACACTTTATCTTGCCCTTTACACTTGGGTAAAGCATCTTAAAACCAGCTATAAAAGCTCCCGGAAGATGTAGAACTCATATTTCATTATCCCAGAATAACCATCTTGTGCAGAGCCACCAGAGCTTTTCTTATCCATTTATATGTCCATGGGCATTATTAGACACAACACAGCTGGCATTGCTCCATTGACTTTAACCAGAAGACTGATTTGGTTAAACATCTTCAGAATTCACAAGGCAAAATGAAGTTGTTCCTGGCCTGGTGGTAGAAGTTGATGAAAGGACTCTCCACGACTGCATACATAATCCTTGCTGGTTTGCATTAAAAATCTTTGATGTTGATTTTCCTTGATCTTTTCTCAAGCTCAGTCCAGCTCCAAGAAATTTGCCATCTCTGGAACCCACCTTCTGAGACAACCCTAAATACTGAGTCTGATAAGTCAGAAAACTAATGCAGCTGATTTGTGAGGCTGTATTATTTCAAAGCCTGTTGTTTGGCTTTTTGCTGTCTAAACCAGTCAGTCTCTTTCAACAGGAGAAGGGGAAGAAGGTCAGGTGAAGTGATGTTAACAAGTCACCTGAGAGAAAGACTTCTTTGGCTGATGAGCCTTAACTGACTTTGGCTTGAATAAGTCTAGCAACCTCGTATATTAAGCCAGGATGAGCATACTTAAATCTTGAATGAAAGACTTCTGAGAAGAGCTATGCAGAGGTTTCTGAGCTATCTTGGCATTTGTGTAGCACACTTTAAAATATATTAGGAAACTAAAGCACACTTTTCACAAGGGCTGAAGATGTGCTTCAGATCCCTGGCTAGCTTGCTAATGTGGTAACTTCTGTCTCCTCCAATTTCCCCCATATTTTGATCTTGATACAACATTCTGCTTCACTTCCTGCTCTGGAGTACGATGACCATTTATCTCTGCTGTACAAGAGCTGCTGCTTCCCTCACTGAAGATAGCTGCATGATCCTTGCAGATAATATGTTTCAGGATGAAACACAGCTATCTCCACAGGACCACACATCTGCCTATGCTTATCTAGGTCCAGGACACCAGAGACATGGTTTGAAAGGCAGTAAGAGTGCTTTGGTTGGAAAAGTTACAAAGGCATATGGCTAATTCCTGTTCCACTTCCACAGGTTCATTTTGGTTGTAGAAACTCTGCTCTTAGGTGAGATACTGCCCTCTGCTAGCAGGGATTTTTTTCTAGCATTTCCGTATTTCCCCTTATTTCAAATCCCACCATAATCTCCCCAGGACATCCATCTCATGAGAGAAATTTCCCCTGGAAGGCAATCCAGAAAGTCAGTCAGACCTCTCCCATGACACTCACCAAGGCAGGTGGATCAGCTCATTCATGTGCCCGAAGAAGACCATGGGACAGAATTTAAATAATAATAATAGAAATAAAAATTAAAAAAAAATAACTGGCTACTACAGGCTGTGACAGGGGGTAAGAAACTTTATACAAAGGCCTCAGGGCCATCAGGGGCTTAGTCAGCTCTCCTACAACAGGCTGAGCAGGAAGGAGGGATAAAGAGCTCAGTTTTCCCAGGAGGGATTTGTTACATACCTCTATCGTTTTCTTTCAAAGCTTTCTTTGCTTTACCTGGTGCAGGCACTGGACATGGGCCAGGTGCCCTCTGTGCCCCTGGATGTGATTCAGGCAGGAGATGGGGGAAGCCGAAACTGCAATAGAAGCAGAGCTGCCAATGCACTGGGCTGAGCTGCCAGTGTCAGCCCTGAGGACGAAGGTTATTCTTCTAGTGTGTTTTTGCCAACTGGCACAGCCTCCCTCTTCTTCCTTCACACAAGTGTTGCCCGATTCCCCCTCCCTCCCCATGGTATTTTGCCTTTGAAGTCATTTCATCAAGAAATTCTTCCTCTGTCAGAATTAATCTTCCACCTGCCAGGCCATGAATAGCCACCTTTTTGTGTGTCTGCAGCACGGTGCCAAAGAAAGGGAGCAGAAGGGAGCGGGTGAGCCTGGCAGAGTAAATGGTACAAAGGATCACCAAGAAATCCTACCAGTACCTTTAACCCTATAGCAACAGAAGGTTCTCGCCCCTCCAAAGACAAGTCCCACACAGAATTTTCTCTAACCTGGTTAGTTTTCAGAAAGGTCTCCAGGCCAGAATCCTATGTGGCCAGATGCCTCCAGAGGAATTTTCCTCTGACTAAATCCACGGTGAGAACAAATGCCCAGGTTCCTGACATTTAAGGGAACCTGAATACATATTTCCTAGAAATAGAAGCATGCCTGAACCAGGACCTCAGCTGTCCCAGGGGATGTCTTTCTCAGTCCTTCACATGCAAGCTGATCTACAGTTCCTAGAAATTTCTGGGGTTCAGACTAGTGGTTCTTGGCTTGGCAAATTCCATGATGCTGTATTCTTTCCTATAAAGCTCAACCTAGGAAAATTAATTCCATGGGGTATCTAGATCATCTGGATATCTGATTGCTGTACAACCACGTAGGAGATATCTAAGAAACACTTTGGAATCATAGGAAAGCCCAACCCTTAGCTGGAGACTCACTCAAAGCAGACTGAATTAAAATCTAATGATATGGAGCATCCTCTACAACATATGGATCCAAGATGCTCAAATAGGAGTTGGATTAATACTTTTCATTCTTTCAGTGAGTATTCCAGAGAAAATACTATTGATTTTTGTGCAAGTAAGCTACCATGGCTCCTAGCACAAAGAGTCTTTCATGGCTGCATATGCCAAGCAGGACAAGACATTTTCTTGGTACCTAGTCAGATGCCAAATTTCCTCCAACAGGTGAGATCAAGCAGCTGTATAAAACATTTCAAAGCTGAACTTGTCTAGAGGCAAGCAGGAATAGGATGCTCAGCAATCCTGTATCAATCTTACTAAGGTGGATACATAAAAAATTCCAAGATCAAGGCATTTTTGCCCTGAATACACTGATGTCTTGACTCTTGCCTTCATTTAGGTATAGACAGTGAGGTGGCTTTTCAAAGGAGTTCCAGTTGGAACACTGGGCTGGGATGCAGGGAGATTAGATCCTTTTCTTATTCAAATTGATAGTTTTGACTCTGAAAATTTGATATTACTTTTATTTCCCATTTTCACTCTTGGCCGTTGACACAGCTGAAAGAAGGGCTTTGCATTCATATACATGGAATAGAACTGAACAATTTTTGGGTGGGGTTTGGTTTGGTTTTTTTTCAGAAGCCTTTTAAAGTTCTCAAGGCTTAATATCAGTCCTGTCCCTTAGTAACCCTTACCTTTGAGAGCAAGGGAAGCTCAAAGCACCCCGAAGGAGACGAGATAATTGAGTATTAGACATCGAAATCTCAGACTGAATCTCCCCCCCTGATTCCCACAACCCTTATATGAAGCCAGGCTGCTTCACAGGAAATATTGCCCTGGAAATCTGCCTCTTGTTCCATTTTACATTCCTGCAGCTCCAAATACAGCCAAACCAATCTCATTGTATTGTTAAAAAGGATCTTATTCTAATGCTGTTCCTCTATGGTATAAACATAAAGGCTCATGCCTCCACTTTCTCTGTTTCCTTGAGACACAAATAAGGAGTCTTTCTAATGGTGTTCTGGTGGTGCAAAATCAGGGTGGAGTAAAGGTTTGAATTACATCTGTGGGTACTCCCCAGGCTTCAGGCTCATATGGCAAGTTGAGCTGAGAAGCAGGCTTTTATGGCTAAGTAATAAACTCATGAAAATTGGGGGTTTATTAACAAAAATGTTGACAGGCTTTTAACTTTAGTGGTGCTACTGGGCACCACTCTATGTAAAAAAGAAACCTTTCTGCACTTAAAAAAAATTTATTAGCTGTAATCTCATTTTATTTTTTTGCTTTCCACATATAGAATATGTGCTAGGGAAACAAGAGCACTTTATGCACTGTGAAACCAGAGCTTTTTTTTTTTTCTAGAGGATTTAAGGGTATTCTTTTTTAATACGTGCTTTGTTTCTCAAGCTCTGGCATGTCTGAAAGTCCAACCCACTCCTGCAAAGTTCAGTGGGATTGTTGGCTAATTTCAGTGCAGCCCTACAGTAAGTCTGGGAAGTCACTTGCTGATGAAAGGCACACACTAGAACAAATGTCTCAGGCAGAAGGAGAGAGCCTTGTTCCCTTCTCTTGGAACCACAGCTTGCTCCATCCCCACCATCAGCTTGTGCACTTTCCCAAATTAGATCAGATCCTGACAGAAGGAGATTGACTGACTTTTATCCAATTAGGAATCAAGGAGTTTGCCTCAGGGTCTCAGGAAGCTGTTCCCCAAGGCTGACCCTTCCTGTTGTTTCTGTAAACCCTTCTCTGCCTCTGTGGCTCTTCCAGTGGCCCGTGACACTTGACAGTGGTTTGGAGCAGAGACCAAGAGCACTCTTGCCCCAGGAGATAACACCACCCTCTCCACCAGCTTCCTCCTACAAACACATCTACTTTGCTAATTACTCTGGAGTAGGAAGTTCCATGAGGGAATCAAATTCATCTTTTGGAAAGAGACACCATCCTCTCCTCACTGCCCTCTCAGAAGCTGACAGCCCTTGCCAACCAGTGGTTTGCCCTTGACAACTGTGTTCTCTTCGTGTGGAATGAAGAAAGCACTGGGAGATGTTTCTTCATGCTAGCTGCTCACCAACAGCTTCTTGGCCACTGTTGGTTGTAGCCAGCAAATGGTTGTAGCCAGCAAATGATAATGCCTTGGACAACCAGTGCCACCATTCTGAGACCTCTCTTCCTGCACAGACAAGGCTGAACTTCTCTTTGTCCCTGTCTGTGACCACGGAGGGGCTGAGGGATGCAGGGCAGCCTGCCCAGTGTTGGGAAAGCCAACTTTGTCTATGACCAATGGTAACAAGCATTACAGGAGAGGAAAAGAGCTCCCCTTGCTATGAACAGGATTCTATGCATGATATTCTACCCTGATCACCAAGAAACCTTTTGATTTGCAGGCAGGAGCCCACAGCACAGCCAGGAGGTCATCACCAGAGTGATCAGAGAAACTTCTGGCTTCAAACTCCAGAAGGAGCCCGAAACACAGTGAAGCTCATGCCTCAAGTCTTGCAGGCTCGCTCAGGTCACTGTATGGAACAAATCAGCCTGAAGTAACACAGGCCACATGGAAGATCTGCAAGTCATTATCCAGAATGATTATTCAGAAAGAGAGCTGGCATCAAAACCCTCTTCCTTGTCCTCCAGTTTAAATGTCTCCCCCTCCCTTTTTCTTTAACTCCTTGGTGCTTTCAAGCAACAAAGAGCATCTGAAGGATGTTTCCATCCTGTTGTGAGTCATCAGAAAGCAGCTCAGGACCAAGGCACTGTGAAGCCACAAGGCCAGGCTAGCAGGAGCCAGGGAGCAGGGAGAGAGCTGGTCCCTTTCAGCTGTGCCCATCCTCTTCCTCATGGAAGCATGCACCTGGTTGGGGTGGGAAAGTGTGGAGACAAACGCATGGGGAGACAGGAACCATGAGGGCATCTCTGTTCTGCCTTGCTGACACAAGCAAGAGGGAGGGTGAGCACTCACAAGAGTGAAAACATTTCCTTTCACCCAAGAAAGCAATGAATGGTGTAACGCCCAAGGTCCTGCAATTGCCTTCTGATTTGAAAACATCTTAGATCCCTCCCTCTCCTTTCCCCAGATGGAAAGTATCCACTTGCAGAACCCACCCCTTCCCCCCAGCCACTCATTTCATTTGCAATAGCAAATATATTATTTTTCTTTACCAATAAAGCAGGAACGTGGGTTAATGCATTTGGAAACCTTTACATCTCCTATTATAGTGCCATATACACAAAGATACGTGAGAATAAAGGCAACACAGAGCTTGAGGGAGCAGAAACTTTGGCTGGGGGTGGTGCAGAGCACAGAAGAGCCTGCAGAAATGTTTGACTGTACCTTTGACTGAGAGAATGAAGAACTCTTCTCTGGGACTTGTTAGAAACTGTAATTGTCTAATTTAAAAGAGCAGGATAGGATGAATATTTTATGAGGGTATTTCCACAGGGCTGTTAACATTTAGAAAACAAAAGACATCCGTGATTCATTTTCCTTCTCACAGGGGGCAAATGAGTTAACAGATGTAACAAGGGAATTAAAAAAGGATGCTCCCAGCACTGAGAACACAGTTGCCTTTAACAGGTACTTGGAAAACTGGGAACTCTGAGATTCATGAAGCACCAATAAGATGAGGTGGGTCTAGGGTAGAGTTTGCAAACTGATTCAAACTTGTTTTGTGCTCCAGGGTCCCTGGGTAAGTGCTATTGGTCCCAGGTCTTAGATGTCTAAACACCAATAACAACCTATGGCTGCACTACCTTTCTCTAAAAAGGTGAAGGAAATCTGCCATCCGTCTCCTGATCTACCTAGATGATAGCTCCTGGGCTGTGGTCAGCATAGCCCAGCTCGTCATGACCTGACTCCAGGTACTTCCCCAGCTGCTCATCCCACAGAGGAGGCAAGAGGCTGTGTCTCAGAGAGAGCTCTGACCACACCAAAAGATGGAGCAGACAGCCCTGTCCACAACAGCTGCAGTCTCTCTGCAGGGTTGTGGGGCAGGGGATGAGCAGCGGTGGAGATACAAAGTGGTGGCTGCCTCTCCCATCTTCTCCTGCAGTGACTCAGTCCCTCTGCAGTACATCCCATCAGCACTGTGGGATTTCATTGGGCGAAGAAATGCTTCCTTTCCACAGAGAGGTGTGCTGCTCCAGAGCAGGCAGCCTGGGGCACCTTGCCCCGTTCTGCCAACCCCACCAACCTACGTAACTGTCCTGAAATTAGCCCAAACTTTTGAATAGGTTGGTCCACCCTGTGCCTGCTGCATTGTTAATGAGTGACTGAGCACGGCAAGATCTCTCTTGCTTCTGGCTGCTCAGCTGCCTTGCACAGAGCCTGCAGACAGCCTGCTTAGGCTTTTTTGTAACATATGCTCCAGAGGATGCTCTCCACCAGTCTCTGTCATGGATCAGTGTCCAGCTTCAGTTTACAATGTGCAGATGACAAAAAATCCAGCTAGCCCTAGATATTGTTTCTTTTGCATACATGCAAGAACTGCCCCCCATACATGCACTGCTTATGCAGACACAGAGATGTGCATATAATAAAACACAGTGTCATAAAAATAATACTAGCACTCCAGTTGAGGCACATCACCAGGTTCATCACTGGACTGGTGATGAGCATTTCAAGCCTTGCCTCTTCTAAGCCATGCCATGCAAGATCTGTGTCCAAGGGTATGTGCCCATTGCTGTAGTGCATTTACAAAACTACATAGGAGCCAGGTGCGCTAAAGGGCTCTAAGAGAGTTAATGTTGGTTTTTTCCTAGTCCTTCCTCCACATTTTGCCTCCTTGCTCAGAAGTTCACGTCTAGCAAGAGCTGCAAAACCTGTTCTTGCAGCCTTCTTTGCAGAACCACATCAAAGCAGAGCAGCGAGATGACGACCAGATATACTGGAGCAATCCTAATCCTTTCCAATCTCTAGGCTTCCCCTCCCTCCCACGAAATCTAACCACAGCTCTCTGCTGTGGGGCCAATGCTGCTTAGCCCTATTTTAATCCTATTTTGGAACTCTATTACTACTGGTTCTAAAATATACATTGGGGACTAAACACAGATCACAGGCAGGATGGAGCTTTTTGGATCGGTAGCAGGAGACAGACATGATGCAGAGTCCAGGTCTAAAGCAAGGCAAGTCCCTCTTTTGATTGCACTCTTTGTCCCTGGAGTGCACTTCATATTTCAGCAGGGCTCCCACACCTGTCTGTGCTGGCCTCTGCTTTGTTTTTCTCCTGGAGAAAGTGAAATATTCAGGCTCAATACCTGTTCTGACATGATTCTCCACAGTGATTTTCTGCAGGCAGCTCTCTTCTGTTGCTGGAGGTCCAAGACTGGGCTTCTTCCATGCCTGAGGTCCTAAAATCATGGCAAAAATGTCATCATATCAGATATGTCATAACACCAGTGTCTGCCAAGTGCCACCCACTTTGACCAGTCTTCCAAATGCCTGTAGATGGAAGCTGAAATAATGCAGCTTGACAGTTAACTGTCCCAAACTTGTTTGGAGCTCTGCTGTTTCTTCAGAGAGCAGAATTATCCTGGACTTCCCCTCACCTACAGCCACTTCCCTGGGGCACTTTCTGTGTCCAGCCTTGACAGAAAGCTCAGCCCAGGAGCAGGTTTTACTTATGTTCTGGAGTATGATGGTGGGAGAGCCTGGGCCCACATCATCCCTTATGGTGGTCCCAACTACTATCTATATGTGACCTCTCCTACCTCCTCACAACTTTAGGAAACCAGAAACAGGCAGGAAAGGTTTCTTGGCTCCTTCCTAAGGGAATATGATAACACCTAGAGCAGGGTAGAAGAAAAGATGCAGGCAAATGGCTAAAACTCACGCTGACAGTGATGTGCTCACACAAAGCACAGATGAAGAGCATGCCACATCTCAGCCAGCTGCCTGGCACACAATTCTGTGGAAAATACAGAGGTAGCTTCCAAGCCTTTCTGCTTGGATTGCACTGGTGGAAGGCATGCAGCCTGCTTCTGTATCCTCTGAAAGCAAAACATAGAAAACATCACAAGTCTCAGGTTCAGACTCTTTCAAATCTTTATGAAGCTAGTGATTGAGAGGTGAAGGGGAAGAGGACCCAATATGAACCATAGAAATGTACAGAGAAAGTCTCTGGGTAGTTGATTAGTTTTGTGGCTTTGAACCAAATAAAAATCTCTTTGTTTCTCAACTGATTCATCTGTGAAGGGGGAATGGAAATGTTGAGATAAGACTGTTGATTTTATTTAGTGAAAAAAGCAACTCTATATGGCACAAAAAGGCAGTGTTTGTACTGATATTTGTAGTGATAGTAGAATGTATTATTATGCACTAATTGTCAGGAAGCTGGATGGTATGTGTTGAAACAAATTAGGAGGCTTAGAAAGGAGTATTTCAACAAGACCTAACACAAGTGGCTAAAGGACATACAATAGCAAAGTACTGAAGACAGAGGTGAGTGGCTCTGTTTAGGTTGGAACGTGTTCAGCCTTTTCCCTGAGATATACCAAGAGCCCCCAACACAAGAAGGACATGGACCTATTGGAGTGTGTCCAGAGGAAGACCATGAAAATGTTTAGAGGGGTGGAGCACCTCTCCTGTGAGGACAGGCTGAGAGAGTTGGGGTTATTCAGCCTGGAGAGGAGAAGGCTCTGGGGGTACTTTATAGTGACTTTCCAATACCTGAAAGGGGCCTATAGGAAGGCAGGGGAAGATCTGTTCACAAGGGTTTGTAGTAATAGGACGAGGGGTAATGGTTTTAAGCTAGAAAAGGGGAGATTTAGGTTGGACATTAGGAAAAAGTTCTTTAATATGAGGGTGGTGGATCAGTGGAACAGGTTGCCCAGAGAGGTTTTGGAGGCCCCATCCCTGGAGACGTTCAAGGTGAGGCTTGATGCAGTTCTGAGCAACCTGATCTAGTTAGACATGTTCCTGCTTCTTGTAGGGGGGTTGGACTAGATGACCTTTGGAGGTCCCTTCCAACCCAATACACTCTATGATTCTATGGTTCCATGAAATGGCTAATATATTTCAGCTTATGTTCCAGTCCTTTTAATAGGGTGACGTCCTTTTACTATTTGGCTTTGGGATGTCATCATTATTGAAAACGGATTGAATGATGCTCATGAAAATGGGAGAGCATCAGGGTTTGTTAAGGGTAAGCCTGATGGAGTGCTGAACATTTCTGCCTAAAAACAGTTCTCAACTGGTTTTAGGAAGCAACTCACTTCTGACTCACAAAATGTATCATACACCAGTGATAACTCACCCTCAGCTCCACATTTCCCTGTCATGATTTATTGGTCTCCCTAAGATTCTGTGGTTGAGTTTCCAAGGCCACTGATGCAGAAAAATCTTCTTCAGCCCTGAACTTCCCTGGAGTACAGTCTGCTGTTACTTAGATATACAAAGAGATAGATACATACGTGTTTATATACTTGTATATGTGTATGTATAAATATGTATATATGCAGCAGGTACTTTTCCAAAGCTCTCACACATTAGTTAATTAACTGTGTGGCACAATTATCTAACTCATTGTTTGGAAATTCCAGTAGCATTAGATGAATGATTCCAGCAGGAACTTAGCCAGAATGACAATTTCAGAAACTTCTCTCCATGACTTTATCATTCTGGGAAACAGGTTGGGGGTTTTTTTTGCAAAAAACTTCTCTAGAACAGATGGTTCATGTGAAATTCTTGAAATTCCACCAAATCAGAGCTGATAAAAACAGATAAGTAACTTGTAGAGGAAATCAAAGGTGTGTGAGGTTATAGTTTTGGATTTTGCTGTGTCCCTTGTTTGTATGATTTGCTTTTTAATTAAGCTTAGGCATTTACACTGTGCTGGATAAAAGAGTCTTTCTACTTCATTGCACTAACACAAGCCTCAATAATCATCTCAAGCTTCCTTATTCATTCCAAGAGCACAAGGTGAGACTCACTCAAAGCAGATTTGTAAAAGGTGATGCCCTACCAGTTGCTGTGACTGAAAAAGGGAGCAGAGCATGATGTGTTCCTCTGAAACTGGAACAGTGCAGGGTTTAGGGGAGAAGAAAGGAGGAATTTTCTTTAAGGAGCTTCTCTCTGTGAGAATAAAAAAGGCAGGTCTGGGTTAAGATTGACATTTTATTGACTTTCTTTCTCTGAACTATCATTTTTCTGGGAAATTCTACCACTACATTTTCAGTCTGGAATTAACTTCTAGAACTTTTGAAGGCCAAAATGGAGGGAAAATATTTCAATTTCTTTCAAAACAACAATTTCAAACTCTCTAAAAATTGACACTTTATGGGGAAAAAAAAAAAAAAGAGAGAGATAAAAGGAAAATCAGAACTATTTCTGTGTTAAACTGATATGAAGCTGTGGGATTTTCTTTTTGTTTTGAATTCCAAATTTGAAATGCACTTAAAAGTCATGTTCCTGTCACAGTCCCCCTTTTTTTATTTAATTCATTCACTCATGCTGGACTGGTATCAACAATAAGAACAGATATGTTATATCATATATAACATATCAATATGATATATATATCATATATATCATCAATATGATTTGGTTTTACTTTGGTAGTGTTCAAGAAGTACTTCTGCTTTTAGGGAATATTTGTCACTTAGAAATATCCCACAATGATACCAAGCAGCCAAAAAGTAGCACTCTCTCCTAGACTGGGAAATCAGTATCAAGCAGTGATAGCTTTTGCCTGAACTACACATTAACTTCTGATCTTTGATCTAATCCATGTAAATCTCATCAGGAGGGGCACCTTAAATTCCTCTAGGTATGAACACATGTAGGCACCTACATACAGACATTAAATGTCAATGTCCAAACATTGACCTTTCTGAAGGAGAAAATTCAGAATGACAACCAAGGGTTTGTTGATGACCCTTTCTCTAGGCAATCTTTATGCTATCAATTATAACATATATTATATGTGTGCATTTCCTCTCCCTTAGTACTTCCATTGGTCTCCATGGACCTCCTTTCAGAGTTCCTCCACAAAGTTCTGGTTACTCCTGTACTGTAGATGAGGTCCTGAAGGACAGAGAAAACATGTTCACAGAGGAGGAAGCTGAGCCTATAACCAAGTAACTTCTGGGCAACCTGGAGGTGAGTTCTCTTGGGTAAAGGATACCCACTTAGATAAATCCCTTCTAGAGGGATTCGGTTTGGAAATGTTCTGATCTGCCCAGTTACGAAGGGAATTAATGAGGAAATGGACAGAGACAAGTTCTGCAATTGTGCCATGCTGCAGGAACATAACATTTCCTTCTCCTCCAAAAAATAACATAAATGGGATAGCCAGGGAGCTTTCCTAGCCAGGATTTTCCTCAACAAAATGTTTCCAAATGGAAAACAAGTACATCCACTGGTTAGCAGTAGGTATCACGGAGGTTTCCACTGCCAGTTCCTTGCCAAAACCACATGAAATGTCCTTTGCCTCGGTAGA
>VYZX01009033.1:49834-91067 GCA_013401335.1 Brachypteracias leptosomus | reverse complement strand
GAATGGAATGGAATGGAATGGAATGGAATAGAATAGAATAGAATAGAATAGAATAGAATAGAATAGAATAGAATAGAACAGGGCTAAACTATTTCAGTTGGAAGGGACACACAATGATCATCTAGTCCAGCTGCCTAACTACTTCAGGACAGTGACCAATACTGAGTCAGTGTAGTTCCCAGTCCAGTCCTAGAGGATGCTGCAAAGCTGAAGTTTGTCCTGTGATGAACTTATTTCCTGCCTCAAATTGAACCTTCTTTTTATCAGTGACCTGCTCTGAGCAACTTTGGTATATTTGACAAAGCTGGGCTCATTCAGTGTTAGTGTCAAGATGAAACTCTGCAAATAAACCTTCTTTCCAGCATGATAGCTTGATTCTTTTAACCCAAACTTTCACTGAAAGTGTAATGGTGTTTGTCTCCTGTCATCTCACAGCAAAAAGTTGCTGTGCAGTCTTTCAAATGACCTATAGGTCATCCCACCCATCATGGCATTTCACCTGTGGTGGTATACCTAGTAGCAAGATATGACTAGTTTTTTAAATGTTTTGCAATGGATTACATGAAATTTGGAATTATACAAGGGCTAAAATCTGGCATCTCCATTCAGACAGGACTCACATGCAAGCCAATAGGAATTTGGCTTAAGAAAGGAATCCAGGCTCTGACTCAACAGTAAATGATTTTAAAAACACTAATAGTATATTAATACAGTTCATGCAGAATACAGATTGAATTCCCATTTTTTAAGAAAAAATTAGAAGACCTGTATAAACAAATAGATTAAAAGCCTTCATCCTAAATGGATGATATTTGGGCTAGAAATCACTCTTGGTTTATATCTATAGAATTAGATACAGATATATTTGTGAAACTGAAGATACGAAGCATTTGAACTTTGTTCTGGTACCTGCAAAATCATAAAGCAGTGCAGATAAAATAGCATCTATGCAGGCTGAGTGTTTGAGTTCCTGCTGATTCACTCTGATCAAGGCCAGGAAAACGGAGTTGTACTGAAAAAAAGGAGAAAGCTACAATAATAGTGATAAAAATCAACTTCACATGTACCAAAGCAGATGTCTAATCAAGTCCTGCTCTTAGTTGTCCAAGCTGGCTGTTTCCCAAAGTCCTGCTAGTTCAGAAATTCAACTGGATCCCTCTGTATTTTTTAAGATTACTAAATAAACATAAATACTATTGCATAAAATATAATCCATGGCATGGTGCATTTGAGCTCATGAGATCCACATGGCTATGGGAATCTATTTTATTCACTATCAAACACTAACAGTCTATGGATCATCTTTGTCTCCTTATTGTTTTTCTGGGTATAATGTATATAATTTCACATTTGAATGGATTTTAAAACAAAAAATGAATACAAACACAGCATGAATATAGTTTATGTGACTTCCTCTCCTAATGAATGTGTTCTTAAGCAAAGCTACATAATCCTCATCTGTAATTTGGAAAACAGGTTAAGTACCTATGAAATGAAAAATATCATCACGTACTTTTACCAGTTTAGTAAGAGAAACTGGTTTTCTCTATATGGAACAGTTAGAGGAAATGTAAGAGTTTCTAAAGAGACAGGGAAGATGATGACATCTTAATTAGGTTATAAATAAAAATAATAGCATGTAGACATTTTAGTGACTAGGTTTGAAGACTGATCTGCCTTTAAGCTACACAAAAGGGTATCTGTGCTTCTCTGGGTGCAGAAATAGATTTTGATGAGGGGCCATGGGAAATATCTGCTCCTAGGGAGGATGGAAATGGGATGTTGCTCAAGTTTCTGCACAGCATGTATTCCCATTGAGTGAGGTGGGAGAGATTTCATACCACATTCGTCACATCTCACCAGCACAATTTTGGAGATGGGTGCCCTGTTTTCTGATACATAACGGGTAAGTAGTCCAATGGTCACTGCCCAGAGCTGGTCCCAAATCCTTGTCTTTGCACCAAAAGCACCTAAGTGCTATGAGGAAGAGTGGCCAACAAGAACAGAAGACATCTGCCCTTTGTGAACCTATCATGTACAGCTGGGCAGCTATTTTTCTGATAGTCACAGGACACTGAAGTCAAGGAAGGGGAAAATGTATTTGCTCTTATTATGCTAGAATTAGAACTTTCTATCCATATCTGTCCATATCTATCAATATCTCAGGCTATTGGAGAACATTTAATGCACTTTTAGGTACTTTTAAACTACACTGATGTTTTTGCAATGGAGGACTTCCAAGAAAAGGATGGTTAAATCAAACCAATCAACTCTATCCAGTGTTACTAGGAAAGGGAGATGGTATCACAAGTCAGAAACCCTGTTAATGTCATTTACACCAGAACACAGGCTTGTGGGCATGTGGCTGTAGAGAGGTGCTGAAGTCTTTGCTGGAATAGCTGAGTACCTTGTGAGCTGTAAATTGTAACAGCATCCAATCTTCACATCTTCAAATTCTTGGCAGCATAGGATCCACAACAATTAACTGATAATTATGAGGAACTCACCACAAAAGGCTGTCTTGCAAAGGCAGGCAGAATATGCTGATTTTTTAGTTTGCATAGATTTGCCTCATGAGTTCCACAGAGATAGGTCTCACTCTGAACTGGTGGCAATGCAGCTTGTGTGCCTTTATAGAACAGGCAGAAGTTGTAGGTAAAATTCAGGAATCACTGCATGCTACAAGCTAGTTTAAAGAAGAAAGAAAGAAAAAATGAAGTTAGAGAAAGACACAATAAATCGTCTTTAAATGTGTGGCAAGTTGTTATAAAGAGGTGGATGGTGCTCCTTTTACTGTAACAACTGATGAAAAGAAAAATTCCAATCTACAGCAAAGAAAATTTGTGTTGGAAATTAAGAAGAAAATAACTGCAATTGGAACATGAAATTTAGGAGGACATCTACTCTCTTTTTGCTGAAGCATTTTGAGGTTTGACTGCTCTCTGTACAATATGTTCTGCATATACATCAGTAGAATAGCACTTCTCTTGAGACCTCTCCCTATTACACAGTACTGCAACCCCTGGTATTTTACAGAAAATAAATAATTATCTGTGACTATGTAGGTATCTAAACTGAGGTCTTGATTTGGCCCAGAAAATGCCAGACAGAAAGCAGTAATTGGCAGATTAAGTCCAGAACAAAACCTCCCAGGAGTTTAGATTAATTCAGATACGGGACTTTGATTCCGCAGGTATTTTGGCTGGCTGGAAATTAGGTCATTAACTATCATTATAATTTTAAAAGTTGTTTATGGAAGCTCCCTAGGTGCTTTCCAGGGATTCAGCAACTCCTGCACTCTGCTTAGAAGAGCTGACATGCTGGGATGGAGCCTTCCCATTCTCCACAAGCTCATGATATTCCAGGTTTTTGGAGAGTTGTCTGGGAAAGCCATACTAAGGCTCACTCCACAATAACTGCATTTCAGCAAACATTAAAATCTAAAGAGAAGGGAAAGAACTCACACTGAGCATGAAAATCCCAGATGTGAAAGCAAGCCTTGGTGTCAGGTAGAATTTGCCTTACCTTTTACACACTTCCCATAATTGCCCTTACCACATTAGATAATTACCTTGTCCTTCTGTGTTTCAGCTAGTTGTGGGCAGGGCTGCCAAAAGCTTGGAGGTTATCTCTGCTTAAGCATCCAAGCATTAAAAGGCTTAGCCAAAGCTTATCTCAGATTCTGGAGGCTTCTACTCTGCCCTCTTCCTTAATTTCCCTTACAGGATCCAAACCCTTTTCTCTCCTCTGTCAAAGGTGGCCACTGACTTCGAGGAAATCCTGATATATCCTATCCTTATATCATCCAATTATTTCCTGCTGATTACAGCAGCAGTACTATCACTAGAGATGGGCTTTACCTCTTCATCTGAGGCCTGGGTTGAGCCTTCCCTGAGATGTAGATCCTGATTTTGATTTGATTTAAATGGATTACATAGTAGTGCCTTGTCAATGTTCACATCTATATCTGAACTCTGCTAAAGTTCAAAGCTGTTCATTTCTGGCTCGCTCCTGAAAACTCGTGTTCCTGTATCAGTCTTCAAATCATAGAGGGTTTTTTTTTTCCTGTCTCTATCTTCTTGGTTAACTGATAAAATGGTCAAAATGGAACTCTACCAAACTTCCCGGCTTAAAATCATTTTTCAGGTGAGAATGCACCAGGCACTTATCTTCAGCAATGAACAGTTTTGGAATTGTTTAAAAAGAAATATGCAGCTGCCTGAGGATAGTGGGAGACGAGCCAAAGCGAGCTGAGTTTAGGTGGGAAAGAGAAATTATCAGTATGGTACCAGAAGAGAGAGGCACGTCCAAATTTGTTTCTGGGCCTTCAGTCCTGCCATATTTCCTGCTTGAAATTTGATATTGTGAAGTCCACAAAAGATTTGCAGAGCTGAAATCCCTCCTATCGCTGCAAATATCTCCTGTTTTCAAACTGTTGCAGGTTCCACTTCTCGGTAATACATTCCTCATGTAGCAGCATGAATCCATCGAAATACACAGAAACCAGGCTGGATTCCTTATAATATTCAAAAAATACTAGTCTGAAAATACTGGAGAAGCAGTTAAAATCTTTGTGAGGGTGGGTTTGTTTGTTGGGTTTCTTTTTATTTCTTTTGTGTTTTTGTTTTGGTTTGGTTTTTTTCCCCTCCCTGGACTTCTTCTGTTTCCTTTTCAATGTTATCTTAAGCTTTCGGGTTCTCTTTCCCAACAGTCTTCTTGGAAAATGGGCTGTCGTTTCCACGCCATCTCCCCAACGATCAGTGGTTTAGAAATGTTTGTTTTTCAAATACCTTAATTGTATGGTCTACCCAGAAGTGATCAGCGCCGAAAATTATATTTCAGAGCTAAACACAACCAGATGGAGAGGGAACAGCCAGACATTTGAAAAAAGCCTAAAAAAACCCCCTTTCTGAGCTCCCCATGTGATTTGGTTGATCACTGGTTAATTTCATAATGATTTCTCTTACAGATGAGTGAAAATAATCTGAGGTTATATTTATCTATCAGAAGAGCCAGGCTTTCAAAGACGACTCAGACGTATCGATATCAGACAGGCTATGGAGCTGGTACAAATGCAGCTACTCCTGGCCTCGGGGAAACATAAAACCCTTTTCAGAGGCAAAGTTTTTCTTTGTAACACGCTCACACTCGACTTGGTTTTCATTAGCACTCGCTCATCCTGTTTGAAGACAGAGATTGCTTGCACCTTGCTTTTGCTCTCAAGTGGCTTGAATTACTTGCTTTTTTAATTCAGAGAGAAAAGGAACAGCATACAGTGTCATAGGAGATATAAATTATATTGGGGAGAGACATTCTGTGCCATCTACTGTATTCACATAGACTTTAGAATGAAACATATACACCCTGTCCAGTGCCAGATTCATCCTCAGGAATTCTTTTGCTGGCCTGGGTGAGCTTGTTCTTTCCTCTTGAAGCTGTTCTGGAGGACTATTTATGCCCCACTTTACTCAAATAGAGTTTTACTTCATTGTCACAGCTTGCCTTGTAAGGTCCTTGGACAATTAAACTAGATGATTGAGGACAGGTGGACAAAGTGGTCCTGTTGTAATCCAAACTCATCTGTAATCTTGTGGTTGAGAGTGGGACATTTCTCCCAGAAGATAGTGCTGGTGGTAGAAAATAACCTTGATGATCTGATACCAGTTTCTTCTGCTCTGGACAGTCAAAGGTGTTTGTTCATTCTTGTGTCTTAGCATGGTTGCAATCTGGGAGAGACACAAACTTCATGCCCTGATATCTTAATCAGGACTTCAGATAAAACTCATACTGTGGAAACACTCAGAAGTAGCAAAATGCAGTAAAGACACTAAAGACAAGTAGACAAGTGCAGTAAAGACAAGAGCCACTGGAATTACAAGTCCTTGCAGATATTTGGAGTGGAGCTTCTTCTGTAGTCGACGCCCTGTTGGCCACCAGAATAGGTTATTTCCATGACGTGAACTTGGAGGAATCACTCAGAAAATACAGCTCTTGACAGCTCCCGGAGCTGGACCTCAAAGTGGGCTAGTTGTCAGAAACCTTCAAAACTATATCCTTTCCATAATTTGTAGGACAAGCTAAAATAAACTGAGGTCATTGAATTAACAGGCCACAGAATTAAATGAATTAACTTTAGGCTTTGATTTGCTTGGGAAGGTGATACAGATAAGTATGAATACAGGGTAAGAAGGCTCTGCAGAGGGATTTGGACAGGCTGGATTGATGGGCTGAGGCCAATTGTATGAGGTTTAACAAAGCCAAGTGTTGGGTCCTGCACTTCAGTCACAACAACCCCCTGCAATGCTCCAGGCTTGGGGCAGAGTGGTTAGAGAGCTGCCCAGCAGAAAAGGATCTGGGGGTGCTGGTGGACAGTCGGCTGAACATGAGCCAACAGTGTGCCCAGGTGGCCAAGAAGGCCAACAGCATCCTGGCATGCATCAAAAATAGTGTGTCCAGCAGGAGAAGGGAAGTGATCATGCCCCTGTACTTGGCACTGGTGAGGCCACACCTTGAGTCCTGGGTTCAATTTTGGCTGCTGCAGTATAAGAGAGACACTGAGGTGCTGGAGCAGGTGCAGAGAAGGGCAACCAAGCTGGTGATGGGTCTGGAGAACATGTCTTATGAGGAGTGGCTGAGGGACCTGGGACTGTTTAGTCTAGAGAAGAGACCTCATTGCTTTCTGTAACTGCCTAAAAGGAGGTTGTAGAGAGGTGGGTGTAGATCTCTCTTCCCAATCAACTAATGATGGGATGAGAGGAAATAGCCTTGAGTTGCACCAGGGGAGGTTTAGATTGGATATTAGGAAAAATTTCTTTACTAAAAGAGTGGTCAGGCACTGGACCAGGCTGCACAGGGAGGTGGTGGAGTCACAAGCCCTGGAGATGTTCAAAAAACATGTAGAAGTGGTGCTTCGAGACATGGTCTAGTGATCATGGTAGTGTTGGGTTGATGGTTGGACTTGATGACCTTAGAGGTCTTTTCCAACCTTAACAATTCTATGATTTTTTGAAATACTTCTTTATCTGGTATATCTGGAATATATATTTAAGCTGGTATACCTAGAGATGCACAGAGCATGGTTCTGAGCATGTTTACGTTGGTTTGATATCCCTAGAGCTTCACAGCTGCTGTCATTGAGTCCTAGTGCAAGCAAGACCTAACTCAGACACTTGACTTTACATGTGTTGCCTGGGAGAAGTCAGGCACCTTGTACTTCAAAAAAAACAAAAATAAATAAATCGACTACAAAGAGTTGCCTCAAGCTGTTGCCCTCTTCAAGGCTCACATTTAAAGGCACAAGTGAGCAACTGCAGAAATAAAATAGTCCCCAGAGGCAACACCCCACAGGGTTTTGTACCACCCACAAGATGTGTATGATGGAAAAGAGGGAAGAAGGGAAAGAATATGTTGACAAACCATAGATTCATTCAGCTGGAGGTCTAAAGAAAGTACTGCCATGCTTTCCTAGGTATCAGACCCATACATTTCATCTGCTATCTTCTTTATTGGCCCATCAAGGCCCTTGTCTTCACCCTTGCCAATGTTTTCATTGCTTTTCCTGCCCCTGTGTGATATGAAGGTGTAGAGGGATATACTAGCTAGCTCCCTGCTGCTGCAAATTAATAAGAGACAAAGTCTGCAGTCTGAAGGAGAAAGAATAGTCTTAATCAAGACTACCCTGATAGAAGTAGTTGAAATGGGCTGGTGCACAGCTGCTATGAATCAAGGCTCTCCTGGGTCTCAAAAGGCTTGATAAGTAGAACCAGGGAATAACAAGCTTTTTCTGTTCTATCACCAAACAAAATATTGCTAGAAAAAACATTTTATTTTGGACTGAGATTTTTCTCTTTTTGTTTTTTTTTTTTTGTTTTTCTAAAACAATATCCCCAAATTCATTCTGGATCAAAGAAAAATAGTAGGCTTTTGAAGTGGTTCAACACTTTCTTAATCTTCTGTGAAACTTTTGTCTATTAAAAGATCAACTTTAAAACACAATATCATTTCAAAACAAGAAATAACATATTTTTATTTGATTATGTCAAACCAAAATTATTCATTCATTTAAAAAAATATTCCCACTTCCTTTGACCGAGACTATTACATAAAGGAGAATCAAGTTCACAGATATCTTACACTTCCCCTGCANAAGATGTGTATGATGGAAAAGAGGGAAGAAGGGAAAGAATATGTTGACAAACCATAGATTCATTCAGCTGGAGGTCTAAAGAAAGTACTGCCATGCTTTCCTAGGTATCAGACCCATACATTTCATCTGCTATCTTCTTTATTGGCCCATCAAGGCCCTTGTCTTCACCCTTGCCAATGTTTTCATTGCTTTTCCTGCCCCTGTGTGATATGAAGGTGTAGAGGGATATACTAGCTAGCTCCCTGCTGCTGCAAATTAATAAGAGACAAAGTCTGCAGTCTGAAGGAGAAAGAATAGTCTTAATCAAGACTACCCTGATAGAAGTAGTTGAAATGGGCTGGTGCACAGCTGCTATGAATCAAGGCTCTCCTGGGTCTCAAAAGGCTTGATAAGTAGAACCAGGGAATAACAAGCTTTTTCTGTTCTATCACCAAACAAAATATTGCTAGAAAAAACATTTTATTTTGGACTGAGATTTTTCTCTTTTTGTTTTTTTTTTTTTGTTTTTCTAAAACAATATCCCCAAATTCATTCTGGATCAAAGAAAAATAGTAGGCTTTTGAAGTGGTTCAACACTTTCTTAATCTTCTGTGAAACTTTTGTCTATTAAAAGATCAACTTTAAAACACAATATCATTTCAAAACAAGAAATAACATATTTTTATTTGATTATGTCAAACCAAAATTATTCATTCATTTAAAAAAATATTCCCACTTCCTTTGACCGAGACTATTACATAAAGGAGAATCAAGTTCACAGATATCTTACACTTCCCCTGCAAACTTTAAACTTCAATTAAATGTCTCCATCATAATTTACATCATTCTGCTGAAGAAAGCAAGAGCAGTGGCACCATTTGCAGACCTTATCCCTGGATTAAGAGTCATGACTCTACCTCTAATTAACACTCCTTTCTGTACTATTATAACATCTTTCTCATTGTTTCTCTCATTAAAATGCTCGTAAATTACAGGGCTTTTAACATCCCTTTTCAGCCCATCTCCCTGCCCTAATTCAAGGTCAGTTCCAACAATTTTATCCCTATAGATGTTTCTCTAATTTGCTCTTAGAGACCTCCAGTAATCCTCACAGAGGAACAAGACCCCAGGCAAGGCACTCAAGTGATTGTCTACCTTCTAAATTAGAAAACTTTTTTCCTCATTCCTATCTAGGATGTTGTCCTGTTGGTTAAGCCATGACTTAGATCTGTCATGAGCATGGAGAAACAGAGCATCTATTCCTTTCTGCAGCATCTTTTTATGTACCTATAGTCAAGGATAAACTACATATCTTTCTCCAGGTCATGTTTTCTAGACCTCCAACCTCATCATTCACATCACCACTTCCTCCAGTCAATCTACATCTTGTAGATGTAGACCGTCACAGGTCCAAAATTACCCTTAGGACTTTGGAAAAGCCTCCAGCTAAGGCTTTATTAATGTTGAGCTGCAAGAAAGGATTACTCCAAGTATTTAGCAGGCAACACTCATGTTTATACATCCTCCACACTATCTTTTTTGCAATATTGTGGCACTGTTGACTCATGTTTGAATTATGCTCCCCTGTAGACCCAGATCCCCACTACCCAGAAAGCAGTACCCACCCTACACTGGGGAAAATGAGAATTGCTGCCTAAGGAATGAATCTTTGTATTCATTCCTACTGAAGAACACCTTATTTTTTCTCAGATCTTTTCTCCAATTTGTTGCAATCATTCTAAACTGTCCTCCTGCCTTCCAGCATTTACAGTTACACCCGGCCTGGTGTCATCTGCAAACTTAACACATCTCTGTATTCCATCCTTCAGCCATTAATGAAAATGTTGAATACCAGAGGAAGCAGGAACAAATCCCTGTAGAACTTTACTCCTATATCCTTCTATTTTTTCAGTGAACCATTGATAGCTACTCTTTAAGTACAATTTTCCCACATGTTCAATTACTTGCGCACTATGACCTTTTCAGAGCCACCACTTTTCAGAAGACAATCCTGTTTTTTGAGGGCATCTCCAAAATTATTTGTTTGTTCCCATGTATGCTCTTCACTTGAATAGCTCAGTTTATCAAGCATCTTGATTGTTACATCTCTATCTTTTTAATTTTACTTCATTTTAAAAAGTTATCTCCAGAACATCTTGTGAGGGAATGGAATACTCTTTTTCTTCTCAACCGAGATAAAATTAGGCTAGGATTCAGATTTTCACCTATTTTCCATCTTTTTCATTGCTTCCCTGCATGGCAGGAATGTTTGTGTGTGGGAGGATTGTTCTGTGCTTTTTAACAAATAAAAATAAAACCCAGTGAACACTCCTGCTAGTTCTTTGCAGTTTTATCTGATCAAGCTATTGGAGAGTACTAGGAAAAGGTTTGATTCCCACATCTTCTCTTTTATTTCTCCAGAAAACTTCCATTTGTAAAAGTGCCCTAATTCATAAGTTTTTGTTGTACAGCTGTTTAATTAGCTCCCGTTTAGTGTGGAATTCATTGGAATTAGACTGAGCAACTTGTTTTTGAAATGAGCATGTTGGGCAAGATAAAGTCCTTACAATGGTCCATTATCTTTCTGCAGTGACATTTGCTAACCAAACTTGTGATCTCATCAGAGAATGAAATTGTGTTAGTTCTACATGGCCCATTTCTATTAAACCATGTTGACTGACATTAAGTAGACTTGTTCTCTAATTTTTAATTGACTCCTGGATTTGTGGGGTTTTTTTTTATTTTACCTAAGGCTGATGTCAAGTTAACTGATTCACTATTGGTTTGGTCATTTAACTTGGCCTTTTTTTAGTATTGGCACAAAATAAGCTCCTCTAATCTACTGGAATTTATTGGGTAGGAGAAGATTTATTCAAAACTCAAATGAGTTGGCTACAGATCTCCTCAGACAACCTTTTTAGGACACTTGGGTGCAAGTTATCCAGGCCTACTGATTTCAAAATGTTTATTCCTCACTAGAGTTGTTTAAAACCATGCCTAGTTACTAATGGACTGGGATCTGAGTTCACTCTTCTCATGTCATAGGAGTGCAACATCCCATTTATCTCTAAATACAAGCTCTTACAAAAAATGTTTGATTTTTCTACATTGTGGCTAGCAAAATTTTTATAACTCAAATCTAGCCATGGGCCTCTGACTGTGAGGAATCAGAAGTGAAGTTGTGAAAAACCCACAATCCTCAGTGTAGAGAAAAAAGAAAAAACCACAAAGTTTGTTATTTTGTTCATTAAGTTCTTCATCTTTCATCCATTGCCACTTGTCCTTTCATTGTCCATCTAAATGGAGAGACGTGCTAGATCCACACTACTTGGCTGACTTTTCCAACTCAGAGCTAATGATCAGTAATATCCAGGATCCAGCTAATTTGTGGATACAGTGGTCACTGCAGGGACCAAATCTCTCCTCTTTTCCACCCACCCGGCCTCATAAAGACATGTAAATTCCTTGTGTCTTTCAACAACTGAGCTGTTGGGACAAATGTTTTTGTAAATAGATGTCTCTGTTGCAAGATACAGATCAAAGCAGATCTTCTCAGAGAGGCTGTTCTCTGTTGATTTGTGTTTTCCTACTCTGACCATTAGAATCCGAACTTAAAGCCTTAGGCAAAAAGGACAACGTGGAGCAGAGACACTAAATTGGCCTCCACATATTAAGGACCTTGCAAGAACAGGATGGTTGTCACAATTCAGTGTTGGAGACTAAGTAAAACAAAGTCACGAAACCAGGCTAAAAAGCATCTGCTGATGAATTTGTACAATCAGATTAGGTCATGTAAAATCAGTAGCATCTGTCCCTGATCTATGCATGACCATGGCAAACAAGAAAGAGGTGTGTGCAGCCCTTTGCTTAGCCCAGAAAGTGAAAAGTGCATGTCCAGATGGCATTCGCTGGTTTTACACATTCCTTAGTCTTGGGAGATGCTGTAGTCACAGTTACTCTCACCCAGAATGCAAGATATTCCTTGACTTTTTTTTTTAGTTACTCTAGCTCATGAGATTTTCTAGGGACATGATGTTACTGAAAGCAGATCAGAATCAAGTGTCTTGAAATTCCTTCTGTGCCATGCATATCCCTGTTATTTTTTTAACCTCTGGATATTCTTCTATCCAGGAGCAACTCCAGGTGCTTTCTTAGGGCAAACTGCCAAGTGTTTTGTGCTGTCTGGGCACTATAGGCAGGGCTGAAGATTTAGTCCAAGAGCTGTTATTCTCCATGAGGAAAAGAGGAGGTCTCTCTCTCTGGGTTTGGACTTCACATTAAAGATGCTGCTGAAGGCTCACCTGGCTTTGTTCAGCCAGCCATGCTATTTTTGCAGGTGCAGAGTACTGAGCCCTGAAGGGTGGAAGGATAAACAGTTATGACTTCGAGCAAGGAAGCAAAGGAAGGGTTAAACAAAGCAAATTCCCACGGGGAGGAGTGGAAAAAAAAGGAAGCTACATGCATCGAAAATTTCTCTTGGTGTTTTATACATGAATAATGGGTCCCCCTGGGGTTAGCTCCTGGGTTCAGAGAAGGATGTTATCTCGTCTAGACATACAATCTGAACATCCCCAAAGATCTGGCGCCTGAATCTCACAGGAGACAACGTTTCCCCCACTGACTCCCATGGGATGCATCCAAAAGATTTCTATTTCAGAGGCACCTGCAGGTATACGAGGAGAGAAAGGGGAGGTGGGAACAACAACTGAGACTATCTTCTATGGGTGTCATTGCTTTTTAGCCTAAGTCATATCCAAACTCCTGGATCTCTGCATGCAGGGTCTGTGAGGTTTTAGTAACATAGACTGTGAGGTTTTAGATGTATAATATGAAGAAATAAGACCAGGATGTCCTCTAGGGACCCTGGTGCCAAAGTCATATGAAATCAGTTCATGTTTTGGGTGAGCCTGGGACAAACTTGAAGTGACTTTCAGCCAGTTTATGGTGTCATAAAGACAGAATGCAACCCTCCATGGATCAAGTGTGTCCTAGTGTTTCCCAGGATCACCTTTATTCAGCAGATAGCAAAGCCTGGGACTAGGAACCCCTGGGTGTGATTCCAGACCTACACTCCATACACTACTCTTGCTTTTAATTACTAATTTTTACATATAAAAAGAACCTATCCATCAATTTATTTGAGCAGTACTACTAAAAACTGGAATTATTTTATTTTCTTTCTCCTCAGTCCACTTCAAAAAATTGCACAGGAATAATTTTTCTTTGAACTTCACAGATGCATTTGAGAGGATGACATTTAAGCTACACACCAGCATGGAAGGAAAATACAGAACAATATTCCCCTAGCTTTCTTACAGTCCTTTTCCTCCACCAACTTGGCTCAGTGGAAAGACTCCTTGGTGCTGTGAGGATCACAGGCTTCAAGGACTTGTCTTGCTCAGCCTGCCTTTAACACTACCCTTGATCTTGTTTTGCCACTAGCATCCTGCATCTGTCCAGCTATACTCAGAAGAGAATTCCTTTGATTTTGGTGGATATTGTGTCTGTCTTCATCATTCCACCATCAAAGCTTGTTCGCAGGTACTTGGTTGCTCCATGTGCAAAAGGCTGCTTTGATATTTGAAGCAGAATTCTGATTAAATCAGCCAGGAGCATGCAAGGCATGTACATATCTCTACACCATATTTCACCTTAAACGTTGCACATAGGTGAAATTATTTAATGCTATTTGAAAAAATCAGCAGAAGATGAAAGGGTAAAACAAGGTATGGACCTTTCAAGCACCACATTAAATGTTGCCTTAATATAGGTGAGTACCAGAAACATGTCATTCATGATTTGCTGAATAGAAGAAAATCTTGGTGGTCACATTTAGTATATCCTGTGACTTTACAGTTTGGACTTGATGTTGCATTGTCTTTGAGTGACTCATGTAGACAGTGGCTCTCTTACTCTTTCCCTCTCTCTGCCTCAGTTCCCTAAAATGGGTATAGTAATTACTTGCCTGCTTCTTGCTTTGTTGCCAGAGATACAGACCCTCAAAAAAGGCCAACAGAAAGATTTATAGCCCTTAAAAGAAAAATAAGTCAAGGTAGGTTCTTTATATTCAGGTCATGGAACCTCATGGGAAAGGTCAGAGAAAGGACTTTTTGATACTGGGCTGAGAAAAAGATCCCAGTGGATGTGATAGGATAATGCCACACAGATATAAAAAAGCAATAAACCCAAGTGAAAGACGTGGTACAACAGAGAGAATACAATGAGTAATTCTTAGGAGTAAGGATTCTGGAAGGGTACTGTAGAGATGTGAGCTGAGTAAGTGCAAGAAGAATGAAAGTATTCTCAGATATGATGGAAAAATGGCCAAGTGCTTAAAAGTTTCAAGGTGTCTCCCTCCCTCTGAACTTAATACAGTTTGGCTAGCTGAGTACTAGGTCCAGTCTTGTCCCACATTTTCATCAATAACCTGAAAGAAGAGACAGGGTATACTCTCAACAAGTTTGCTGATGACATAAAACTGGGAGAGGTGGCTGACAGAAGGCTGTGCAAGACCTGGAAGGACCAGAGAGTTGAGCAGAGAGGAACCTAAAGAAGTTCAACAAAGGCAAATGTAGGGTCCTGAATGTAGAGAATAAGAAAAAATAAAAAAGAATGTCAGCTCTGTGTGATTGTGTTTGAACATTACCCTCAAAGTCTTTTCTCAGCAATGAACCCAGTGTCTGTATCCACATGGCCTGGGCTTTGTTACATATACAAACCCACCAGTGATGCTGTGAAATGAATTAGTGAGCTCAGCACAGTTCCCACTGAGCAGGTGTCCACATCAGAAGACACACCATTAGGACAGAATGACCTTAAGGGCAACTGACAAAGGAATTTTCTCCTTTTACTTTTTTTTTTTTTTTTCCTCTGCTTCTTTTTTGATAGTGAAAACAGGCTTAATTTTTCACCTCCTAAGCTCACAGCAAGATCAAGCCTGACCTTCCTTGATTTTTCCCACATTTTATGTAACTTTAAGCTGTTCAGCCTCTATCAGAAATGCAGAGACATTAGTTCTTTAACAATGTTTTCTCTGTTCAGTTGAAGACAACAGTATTTAAATATTGTCATCAAGTCCACTCTTAGTTTTCTTCTCTTTGGGGAGAAGGGTATTCACAGAGTTGATTGCTGGGAAGCATTCTGTATAGCCTCCTGAAACAGTGTAAGGGTTAATTTTTGCTTTACAGCAAAGCTTTTTTCTTCTATCTACAATATGTATAATTCTCTACATAACCCTGCATATACATTTGTGGCTCTTTACTATTCGTTCCCAGTTCCGTTGACTTTTTTTTTACCTCTTTTTTTTCCTTATAATTGTAGGCTTCCCTTACAGACTTGGTTTTCAATAACAGGGGTACAACAATTTTCCCCAGTCATGCATCTTTCACTTTCATATCCTAAGCTGTGCTTATGAAGATCAGATCTTTATGCATTTGGAAGATATGGACACAAAACCAAGGGGTGTATCTTAACTTGTGCATGAGAGATCATTCATGTATGCCATTCATCTGACTATCACGACCAGTCCCAGGGGAGATACATAACTACAAGTTCTTTCTTCTTCTTTCCTCTTCCTCCTCTAGGTTTCTAACCAACCACTGAAGCTTCTTTGCATCCAGTATATTTGTATTTTCTAACAACATGGTTGGGGAGCAACCTCTGACAGCTAAGAAGAATATGCAAACAATCTATGACTCCCAGAGCCATAGAAACACTTAGGAGGATTCTTGGGGGAAAAAAACCCAAACAAACCACCAAAAAAACCCCAACAAACCAACATTCACAAACCAAACATTGCCCTTTATTTGTTTTGCAGAACACCACTGTCCCTTTTGCAATTTTCTTTCTCTCCTCCCTTCTTTGCTTGATCAAGGAAAACATTGCATTGCAAGAAGATTCCTCCCAACCATGACTCTTGGAGATTTAACAGCACAAATGCAGATAGGGCTTAAATAAGGGAAAAATTCACAGTGATGAGGCTATTTTGCAGGAATGGGTTTTTCTTAATCTGTTTATGGTTTACAAATGCAATCCCTGGAGAAGCCGTTCACTAAACCCATGGCCCCAGTCTAACTTTGGACTCTGCAAAGAGATTGAATTTCCTGTCTTTGTTCCAAGACGGATTATTACTGAATGGCTGTTTTACTTCTGCATTGTAGGATTAGCTTCTAAATTTGCCAATTAGTGCTTGCCAATTAGTGCTGTCATATAGTCCACAAAACCTGAAGGCTTAGTTGCTCAGTTGGAAAATGAATGTCTTTGTATTTTGCAAAGATGTCTTCCCACACTTTCCATCCCTTCTAGGTTCTCTGGGTGGTTGTTTACATTGCAACTCTGTAAAAGGTCAAAATCTGGGCTGGATTGATTTATTTACTGAAAAAATAAAAACAGCAACAGCAAATTATTCTTTCTGGTGAGAGTACAAATGAATGCCCTGGAGGTCAAGTTCAAAACAGATTTACTAGAAAACAGTGTAAGTAGCCATCTTGTTGTGCCAGCCCATGTGTTATCACACATACATAAAAGTCCATGCAGAGTTGTCTCCAATCCAAGCCCATGACACTCTGTGAACTCATCTCATTACAGCTCAGGAGCACTGTGGGGAAAATTTTCCATTGGAGTTTATGAAAAGAGGTCATCTCCCCATTTGACCCCATTGCCTGGGAGGATTGTTTTTTTTCCTGTGTGCAGCTTATGCTGGGTAGGAAAGGCAGGGCAGGTATCAAGATCAAAACTAGAGGTGGGTAGATTCAGATCAGACATCAGGAAGAAGTTCTTCCCTGTGGGGGTGCTGAGACACTGGCACAGGTTGCCCAGAGAGGTGGTGGAAGCCCCATCCCTGGAAATTTTAAGGCCAGGCTGGATGGGGCTCTGAGCAACCTGATCTACTGGGAGGTGTCCCTGCCCATGGCAGGGGGAACTAGATGATCTTTAGGGTCCCTTCCAACCCTGACAATTCTATGATTCTAGGATAAATTAGTAGGAGGCAGGTTTAAAACAGAAAAATGTGGCTCCTCTCATAATGGATAACTCAGCTGTGACTCAAGACACAAAATTCAATAAATGATTGGTTCATGAGGAAGAAATCCATGCAAATCTATGACATACAAAGTCATCCATGTGACTGGAAACTGAGAACAGTCAGGGGAAAGGCTGCTACAGGATTGCCTTCTGCCCATGCTCTTCTCCAGGTGACCACTGGTGTGAGGTGTTAGGGAAGAGCTTCTGTGGATGGGGACAATTGTTTGGCCTGAGCAAGAGCTGTTCTTATGTTCACAGGTTATTCCTTTGAGTGATAGATCAAAACATGAACAGCAGCAATCCCAGTCCTTCAAGGCACAAGTCCTACAATCAGTTTATACATAGTAGGTAAAGACCAAGGTGGAAATGGCTCCTCATAGCAGTTCAGATGGATTTTAATGGCCTAGGAGGAAAGCTCTTTGTCTTGCATAGACCTTTGTCCTTAGGAGGATGAACATGCCTTACAGATGACTTTCAGTGCACTCTATCTGCTACTGACTTTCTTTTCTTCAGATGTCTCTTCCTGAAACAATCACTGCAAAGGCATAAAACAAAGATCATCCTAGGTTGGAAACATTAAAAAAAATAAAATAAAAGTAATATCCAACTAATGAGGCAAGTCAGAGCAGTTCTTTTTTTCATGTTTTGCCAGAGCTGCACTAGTGTTCAAGCCTCCCCCCCCAACTACACAATCTTCTAAATCCTCTTCTCTAAACACTGAAAGGGACCCTGTCATAAAGCACAGAACCAGCTACAACATTAGCCAGCCACCACCTTTGCTACTGGTTTATTCAAGCAGAATATGGAGTTATTACTGGAAAAAAATTTAAATCCATGGAGCTCGACGTAAGATTTTACCCCAAAGCTGAAATCTCCCCAGTGGGCCAGGAAGTTTAAGTTTAGCAATCTGGTTCAGCTCCCTTATTAAAACAAGTCTGAACCTGGGAAATTCTAATCTTGATTGAAATCTAGAGCTGACCTTTATTTTTACTTCTTTTTTTTTTTTTTTTTTTTTTTTCCAAGGGAGGCTGAATTTGGGTGCCCTGGCTCCGAATCACTCTGCAGCTTCCTTTGCCTTCACAGGTGGTTTTTCCTTTCCAAGGTGGGCTGGACACTTGGTCTCCAAGGGGTGGATCTGGAGAGTTGGGACACCATGTTTATCACACAGCAGATCTGTGTTTCTCATCGCACTGGGGATGGATGGAATGTCTCAGTGAGAAGGAAATCAAGGCCTCAGATCCAATATAAAAGTGGGGAGGGGCTTTCCCACTGGGGAAAATACCCAAAACCAACAAAAAAACAAAGGGAAAAAAACAACCATATAAAGGAGAGATCATTAATATTTTTAAAACATTCTTGGCAGGTATTTCTCTGCATCCCCTCCACCATTATTGCTAATAGGCATGTGTGAATGTGTTGTTTTTTCTCCCTTGGGCCTGACGTGTCTTTTTTGCTGAATTCTACACTGAAGTCTGAATTCAAGATGGGCTCAAACCCAATCCCACCACCCCTGAGCTCTGGATGCAGATTCTGCTCTTGTGGCTCAGGCCCCATCTCTCCCTATAATCCTGGGTTAATGATTTCACCATCTACTGTCATCACGCCCATGCCTGAAGCTCCCTCCCTCGCTCAGCGTGCCAGACACACATACTCCTTCTCCTTCTCACAGCCCTCCAGCCATAAAGCCCACACAGGCAAAGGAGTGACAGCAAAATCATTGTCACCTACACCCTGCTGGAAGGAGCTGGGGGGGGATTGTGTTGCACTGGACCAACAAATTGAATCAGCATCTCTGGAGTTGGGAAGGTCACGCTACCTCTCTGTGGTACAGGGTTGCCTCTTGCTGACCTCCCTGCCTGCCTGCAGCTACAATGAGGAGGAGGATTAGGATGTGGAGGGTGTGATCAGGACTACATGTGCCCCAGGATCTCAGATTACTTTAGCGTCTCCTGGTGGATGTTGCTAGCCAGTATCATGTAAAGTTAAAGCTCAAGCAGGAAAAAGGAGATCAAGGTTAGGTCTCTTGGAACATAGATACTTCAGTATGGCTGAAGGCTACATTTCAACGCAAAATCTGTGCTCTCTCTCCTTCTGTTCCACAATCATGCTTTTTATGGTATGTCCCTGTGTATGACCATCTAAACAGAGTAAGAAAACTTATGCCACATCACACCTGCTCTTTGGAGCTTAGAAAATAGACCTCGGGTGAAAATGAGAACTTTTATAGTAACAGAGGCAGTCATATCACATCAAATTATCACAACAGTATCATTTTATTTTATTATCATTTTATTTCATTATCATTTTATTTCCTACCTCAGTCACTTCCATGGTTACTAACCTATCAATAATCCTTGTGTCTTTGCTGTTGCATGGATCACCATCTTCCATGTCCACTGAGACAACAGACTGAAAGGGGGAAGGTCTTACTGAGGGTGAGATCCACCAGAGAGATCAGCTCTTGACTGACATTTTGAACATGTGTGAAGGAGACGTTCTGCTCTCATGGACAGTCCCTCCACGGACATCCCCCAGGTAAAAAGTGAGCTGCTTCCAGATGCTAGAACAACTAAAGTATTAGGCAGGACTGTTGTGAATTTCTTGAGAAGATTTGGAAAGCTGATAACATGAAAACCCTCCAGGGGTATCACCCATCTCATGAGTCCTACAATATCCTCATCTAAGTCCAGATGAAGATTCCATGAAAATGCAGGGAGAGGAAGTGTTGGGAATCAGACAACTGTTCTAAAAATCCTCTGTAAATGACATAAAGGATATTAATCAGGAAATAAAATGTTAAAAGGGCCATAGAGACACTGCTTATCTTAATTCCACCTTTGCAAGTCTGTTCCAAGGAACATATATACACACTTTTATATGTATATATTTACTTGTGGTGATACTTCTTTGGTTATTTATGTAGCTAGATGGACAGTTATCCTGTTGTGCCTATTGGTAGAAATTCAATAGACTACCAGCATTAAATGTCTTTCTAAATCTGCTCTTCCAATTGAAGAGGTTTCAGAGAATGCCTTGCCTGATGCATGCATGTTTACATCTGTTTCTCATGCCTTTCCCAATGGAATTCCATTCATTTCTGTCTTTGTTAAGGAGGGGGTACAAAGAGAGAAAAAGTAATAAAATAAAAATAAGTGTAGAATCCCATTCAAAAATAGCACTTCAGCTTTTGACTTGTCCTCAGAGCTGCATATGTGTTTTAGAAAGGAAAAGAAACAATTTCTGAGGCATTGGAAAAGGTCAATAATAAAAAAGAAATCCTGCAGATCCCATCAGCTGCCAATTTCTGCCTCCTCCATGAAAAGAAAAAGGGGAAGGAGGAGAGATTGCAAATCAGCTCTCAAACTTTGGGAGGAATAACAATAATCAGAATATTGTCCAGCTTTTATACAGTGCGTTGTGTCAGCAGATCTCACAACAGATCTGCAAAGGAGATTCAAAATTAATTACATTTATTTTCCAGAGGAAACATCTTGGCACAACATCACCAGCTTGGTGGCAGAAAGGGGAATAAAATTCCAATCTTTGAAGGCTGAAAGCATGTCCAAGCCAGGAGGGCACAGTGTCATATTTGCCAATTCTAACTCTGGTAGATTATAGGAAAGTTACTGAAAAGGAGGCAAAATCAGTGGGGAAAAGTATCCTCTATTTTTATAAGCATTTCAACCATTTGTGGGGAAAGGCTGAGACATTATTAAGAAACATAATGGCAGGGGCATTACTACGGAAGAAAAGCAATGCAACTGTCTCTTCTTTCTTTTATCCCTTCTCCAAAAGCACACTGTGCTAAATCTTTCTATGACAGCTGTAACATCCTCCAGTAAAACATCTTTTCCTCATATTTTAAAATCAAGAACCTGCTCTGTGCAAATCAATACCAAACAGGGCAGTCCTTGATGCAGAACTTGGATGTCTGCAGAAAGTCTGTCAGTGTGAGGAAGCACCACAATGAAGAAGCAGAACAATTTGTGCTTAATTTAATATCCGGCCCTACAGAGGAATGTTTTGCAGCCATGTGGTGAGCTGGATTTTCAGAAGACAGTTTAGAGGAGCTGGTGATTTCATCAGTGTGCCTGTGTGTGTTTAACACAGAAAAGGGAAGAGGCTAAAGAGAAAAGGAGACAGAAAAGAACGGATGCCACCATGAAATGGCAGAATGAAGGCTCTCATCCAGTGCAAAGACCTTCTACACTTCCTAAATTTTGAGTTGTCCAAGGAATGCAGCTGCTAGGAAGAGGACTGGAAGATAGATTCTCCTGGCAATTTCAATTCTTTTCCCTTTTTTGAGTTTTTTTTTGCCCAGGTTGTCAGGGCAGGGTTGCTTCCATCTGGACATGAAGCTGGCCTTGGTTCAGTTGTAAACCATCTACATTATGCTACAACATGCCTGGCAAATAAATGTCTGGTTCAAATTAAAGCAGAGGTGAAAAATTACTTTAGCCAAAGATGCAAAATGCAGTTGTAGACTGCTATGTGAATGAATATCAATGAACCACTAATCTGCTCAGGTGACAGCAATCCTGGCTGTGGTTAAGCTGGATCTCCACTACCAGATGAGCTGCTTCTCTGCTGTTGATCAAGGATTTCAATTCCATAAACTCAGTTTTGATGAATGCAAAGTAATACAGACGGGGGTGAGGGGAGAATCACTATCTGGATGATCTATAATACAATTATTTCTATTTGCAAAGACATCTTGGAGCCATGACGGGCGGTTATCTAAAAGTGTCATCTCCATGCCCGCTGGCAGTCACAGGTCCACAGAACATCAGGAATGCAACTGAGACCAAACCAGAGAATATGGTTTCGCCATGGTATAGACCGAGGGTGTGTCAGTGGATTTCTGTTCGCAACCCACTAAAAGAAGATATTATAAAGGTAGAAAAGAGATGGTACTGCAGTTTTGCCAGGAGCCATAGAACAGGTTAGAGAGCTTCTACTTAGAAAAGATGTAGCTGAGAGGTGTATGATAGAATCATAGAATCATTTAGGTTGGAAAAGAACTCTAGGATCATCAAGTCCAACCTTTGTCCAACATCTCCCTGACCCCTAGACCATGTCTTGAAGTGCCACATCTACTCATCTGTGGAACCCCTCCAGGGATGGTGACTCCACCACCTCCCTGGGCAGCCTGGTCCAGTGCCTGACCACTCTTTCAGCAAAGAACTTCCTAATATTCAATCTAAACCTCTCCTGGTGCAACTTGAGAACCCTGTAGAAATATGAACATTGCAAAACAAGTAACTAGGGAATAATTAAGCTACTTCTTTACTATAATAAAGTTAGCAGAACACCAGTGAAGCTAACAGGCAGCGGATTGCCATTGGACTCATAGAAGTGCCTTTTTACATCACATGTGTTTAAATCAAAGGACACGTTCCCACAGGGTATTATGGATCTTGGCTTACACACCTACTCAAAATGTGATCAGTCCATCAGCTATATGTCCTGGTGGCCACTAATTCCGCTCGAGAAATAACCTTTAGTCCAGGATGGCTTTAAATCACACAGAAGCCATGAGAGGACTACTCAGAGGAAGATCATGCTCTATTTGCCTTGACTTCTCTGCTTCTTCCCCAGTTATCCCGTGTCCCTTTGCTGGATAGGGTCTTGTGATTTAATTTTATATGACTGTTGCTCTGTGTTGTGTTAAATGTATGCTGTCGGTTCCAGGTGGCACCTTCGCAAGAACTCAAGGCCTGTGCCAAAGTTATGTCAGTGCAAAAATATTAATGCACATGACCCATGTTATTTGCTGCCTCTCCAGGAAGAGAAGCCAGTGGGGTTTTTTTTTTTGGAGTTCATCAGCAAAGGGTACTTACAATTAGTTAACTTTATCTTTTTGTCAGAAAGCACAATTGCTGATGGCATTTCAGAGACCTCTTGGCAGGAGTTATACTTGGTATCCAAGTGGAAGATTGCTTTAGAAGAAGGGATCATATAATTAACATGGCAGCCACTCAGCAGTGCCCATGGTATGGAAATGCTTTCAATTATAACTCCCTTCTGCTTACAGCTTAATATAAAACCAACTTCTGGCTTGACGTTTCCTATACATCATCTATTCTTGAAGGTAGCAACTAGTGGGAAATGTGTAGAGAGACTATTTTGTCAAGTTCAAATCTGGCAAAAAAATGAAAGTAAATTTATCCTAATTTTAAATGCTTAACTTATCATTTCTACTTCTGGCCTGTACAATTGTTAAGTGTTCTCTAATAACACAGTTAAAGTGAATTTAGCATGGCTGCATCTTTGTTCTTTGTACTTAAAGTTGGGTGTGAAATGACCATTCAAAATCAGGTTCCATTGCTTGCTCTGACCATCTTTTAAAATTCTCCCTGAGCTAGTGTAGCTGTGACTGCTTAAAGAATGAAAAATGTACTAGGGCAGTAGAGTGTGTTTTTGCTGTCACATTATAAAGAGGCTTTGGGGACATGTATGTCTATTTGAGATTGCACTTTCTGGAGAGGCAAAGGCTTTGAAGATCTTTTGGGCCCCTGCTTTTGCAGGCAAAGGTGATCAGCACTGCATTATTGGAACTGTAAAGCAGCACTTGTTTATGATCTAACCCATAGCATCTGGAAACCCATGCAAAGATTCTCCTTGCCTGCATGAGGTTTTGAATGAAGTCCTTGTACTAGTTCAAGGAACTCAGTCTCTAGAGATACCACCTAGACAGAGGTGAAGAAAGGAACTTGTTAGCCTCAGGTAAACGGGGCAAGATGAATAGTTGTTCTAAGGCAAAAATCCAGCGAAGAATTTTGTTTCTTCTTATCTGCTTAAATACCTACAAAATTAAAAACAAATGATTAGAATTCCAGCAATCAAGAATGTGATCTCCTTTATTGCTGGAGGTGCTTCCCTGCATGTTAATTGATAATTACAGGTTGATGCAATTATCAAGGTCAGTGTGAGCTTTTGGCTTTGGAAGCCTCACATATTTGTAATGGTGACAACTAAGGGGACAGCTGTGCCATGAGTTTTCCCTGACTGAACATGCTTCATTTTTCTCATACATTTTTCTTTAACCTTCTGCTTTTTGTTGCAAATGCAAACAGCAAAGCAAATGGGAGATGCAATGCACGATGGCTCACATTATCAGGGGAACCTTTTGTTTGGTAATTGGACTTTGGAGCCAATGACCTCGTAAAGCTGACATTGCATTAAATATGATTTGAACTCATATTATAAGAGAAATACATGTCTCAGACTTTCCAGTCTCAAGTTTTGGAACCTCTCCCCTTCTTCTCCATTCCTGGACATTCCCCTAATGGAGCAGCTGAACTAGTAATCTGAGAATGACAAGACCGATTCTCCTAAAACTGAATGTGAACCAGGAAGATTCTGTCCAGCAAGAAAAGATCAGCCAAGAATAATCAATCTTTTGCTCTCTCTGGCCAAGGGTAGCCTCTGTGATAGATGATGAGGAAATAGCACATGCTGTTTATGATCATACTGGTTATAGGGCAGAAGCCATCTGTGCAAGTTCTCTTAAACCCACATGGTCTTTACACCCAATGGCTCTGTGCCATTGTCTTAATGCCAGGCAGTCATGTCTGGGTTCCAGGCTGTCCTCTGAGCAATGTGTCCCATGGCTCTGGATGAGATACGTCGTTCTTTGGTGTGCTTAATGGTAGCTCAGCAGCTGTTACTCTTATCAGTTATACTTGGATGCTATACATCAGCTAGTATATTGTTTCCAAACTCAATCCTCCCTTCTCCATGCTGCTTCTCCTGCAACTCTTGGAAGAGTTCACCTCATGAAAGTAAGGGTTGCCTGTCTTGGTGTGGTGGGATGCATTCCCTCCTAGGTGAATCATTCAAATCTAGCCTAGCTTATTAATAAATGCAATCAGATAAGGCTTTTGCAGTGGATTCCCAAGTGGGGCCTCCTTTGCTGGCACTATCAGTGAGATCAAAGAATGAACAATGCCATTCAAAATGAACTCCCTGGTAGACCCTCCAGGCTGGGGCAGAAGTACACTTGTGAGTGACTGTGCGTGTGTTTCATGAGGTAATGTTGCTGTTCTAGCTATGAGGACACAGAGGCCTCTAGGCCCCATATCAGCAGGAATGCAGATATCAAGATAGATAAAAAGCTCACAATCTTTCCATATTCCTACAGGAGGAACTTCTTGATCAAGGTTCTGCCAGGAGTTACTGACTATAACCTATCTAATTTAGCATTGGGGAAGGATTGTTAAAGGAAAGTGGCTTATTAGACTAAGTTCATTTGAAGTGTAAACTATTGACAGCACACCAGGAAGGAGGTGGCTCATTTTTGCTTTTCTAGCTTCAGCAGATAACAAAGGGAGGACTCATGCTGAGGACTCTGTGAATATTATCTCTGATGTCCTCCTGAGGGACAATCCAGTGACAAATAAGCTGGCCAATTAAGGGAAATCAGAGAGTGCAGCAATAGATAATGAATATTTTGATGGAGTTGGAATCACATCTTCAGAACATCCCCTACCCTTGCAGGGAATCCTTCCAGTGGTAGTTTCTGTTAATATTTATCTCTCACAGAGCCAAAGTTTGAGAGGACTGACTTTCTGTCTGTCCCAGCAGAAGTTGCCCTTTCTAAAAAGGAGTTCTGGCTGAAAAGACTTCACTCTAGAAGAATGTTTCCGTCTCCCAAGGCAAAAGCCGTTCTGTTTGTGGATCATTGGTGAACAACACTTCCAGCTACACTAGTACAACCCCTGAAGTCGGGCCCTTAAAAAACCTCCTCTAATTTTCTTCATGATATTTCACCAGCAACAAGTCTCATCACTAACGGATTAACTTCAACACCCTTTCCAAAGCTCTTTGGTTGCTCTTTCAGAGCTTTGGAGTACAGCACAACACCTGCTCCATTCTGTAAGCCTCCTGATGCAGTGATGGAGACCCCCAACTGAATTACTCTTTGCCAAACCATCTCCTGGCTCCCTTCCATTAAAGGCAGGATTGTCCCCAGTAACAGCTGTTACAATAATGTCTGGGCAAGACAAACCCTGGTGTAGCTCAAGAAGTGTCTCAAGGCCCTATACAACAGCCAGATACTTGCTTTTATCTATAGGACAGGGGTCTGTGATCCTTTGTATAGACATATACCAAATATTATCTAATCCAACCATTATTCCAAACTGCCACTGACCCCATGAAAGCTTTTGGTCCTCTTGAAGAGTTCCTTATGCCCTGGAAGCAGCTACTGCAAAGGAAATTAATTCTGGTGGACAAAGCCAGTCTGATGCAGCAAATCTTACGTGCCGATCTAGATACAGCTTCTCAGGGTTCACAGGCTGTACTCTAGCCCTTCTCCCTCAGCCAATCCCATACTTATGGGTACTGGTTTATTTGAGCCTATTCTCATGGCACCTCTCCCAGCTCTGCCCTCCAGGTCAGACAACCACCCTGACGCCAACCAAATGGCCTGAAATCCCTCCAGTCTGGATTCCTGTCTGGAGCTACACTCTTCTACTACATCAATCTTTAAGGACATTCACCATGCCCAGCCCAGCTGCCTCCGCATTTCCCAGCTGCTTTCTTGGCAACTAATGTTGGACAAATAAGCCCACCCCAGAATCCACTTTAGGAGAGGCTTGAGATCATGTGCCCCAGAGGCAGGTGGGATTTGCGGGCTGTATGAGTTCAGACTACACTTCTGCAGTCATATGCTATCTATCAGAGAGAGGATGGATATCTAGACAAGATCAGAGGAGAGCACCAGAACTCAACCCACTCCTTGGCTTAGTCTCCCTGAAGAAAGTGTTGATGCAACTTCACTTCTTCCAGTGGCATTTTGTGATCCTTCTCCATTTTATGTCTGCTTTTTGCCAGCTGGGAAGGCACCATGCTGGCACTCAAATGATCCACCATGACTCTGCCAGCATGGCACAAGAGGGATGGGGTAAAACCAACCTTCCTATCCCATTCTGGACAGTGGTATGACAGCAGGTATATATGCCAAAACTCAAGAAAAATGTGTTTATGTTTTTCTGTAAGGTTTACATTTGCACAGTTGAACTTTCAATGGAATACGAGCTTCAAATCCCCTCTTTTCCCTCTTTCTCTGCAAACTTTATGTCTTCTACTTTTCATCCTATATTTTTTCTGGGGTTTTTTTACCTCTATGTCTTCTTTAACAACCTAAAGCAAGTGGGTTTGGGTTTAACACGAGGGTGTGGATGTAGCTGATGTCTTTGATCCCCTACCCACCCTTTCCTTTCCCTTCCCCAGAAATCAAAGCTGGAGAGTATCAAGTGAAAAATTGCACAGCACAGGCCCTGATCTGTCAGTGTTTGGGTTCAGATCAAACTTGTCCAAAGCCATAGATGCAGCTGGAGATTGCTGGTGGTTTCAGCCACTTTTTCTCTTCCCCTCTGAGATCACTAGGTCGAAGCTGTTTAGAGGATATAGTTCAGCTCTGAAACATCCCTGCCTGGCAATCATTTTTTAAAATATTCATCCAAGCAATTAAAAAAAAATGGAGAAGAAACAACAGAGGGGAGTGCAAAAACTCTTGCTGAGCTGTACTTTACCCCCTATTTTACTTTTGTTGAGATAGGCAATTTGTGCCCAGTTCACCAGAACAGTAGACCTCAAGAGTCTGCCATTTCAAATGAGTTAACGTTTGTTAGTATAATAAAAAGTAATGTGACTTTGGAAATCTTTGGAGAACAGTTTTCATGCCAGTGGAAGATAAAACTTAAAGGGCATCCATGTCAATGCTTAATCAGACAACAAGAAACAAGAGACAAGAGAAAGGCTTTATTCATACCAGATTCTATCCTGCAAGAAAACTAAGTCAGTCCCTTGGTTATCACCATTTTTCTCTGTTATTAGAGGCCTTCAAGTTAGAGGACCATTTCTGAAGTCTTCTGGCATCACCCTGTCCAAAGATGCATGTCCATGTAAATGTACAGCTACACACACAAGTTCCCCATCTACAGAGCACTAAACAGAGGTCTTTATTTCCTGGCAAGGGGTGAGGAGAAGCAATCCCACAAGGAGACCTCAAACCCTTGAGGCCTGAGAAGGTTTGTAACCAGGGCTCCCATGTGGAGTTGAAACTGGAAAAGACCCCTGAACTGGAGCATATGAGCCAGCCTCCACACTGGAGCTCACCTCTGAGGGTGTGTTCAAAGCCCTGCACCAGCACAGCAGCCTCACTCCTCTCACTCCTGCTCTATTTTCATTCATTATTTCAGGTGTGCAAATTAAACCACAAGAGGAGGGAGAGAGATCCCTGCCAGTAGGGAAATTAATTAGGATTTTAGAGATAATGCTTCAAATCACAGCTTTCTTAGGTGATCTTCCTCCCAACCTCATGCAAAACACTTTGGACTCCACCCAGGCTCTACACCACAGTGATTAGGGCAGGCTTAGGTAGCTGCAAATGGTGCATGCATTGAGCAGAGCAGTGGACAGGAGACCCCAGGGCTGCCAGACAAGGTCACTGGATACAGGCAGGAGTGGAGCTTCAGGTAAACACCTCTAGGAGGTGGCTCCTCGCCATTATTGCTTATTGAACTGTCAATAACTGGGACACACCACGCTTGGAAGATCACACTTGCATCCCAGATGCAGGTGTGAGTCTGAAATGTGGCAAGTCTCAGTTGCTCTGCGTGCCCCAGGCCATGCAGTCAGCACTTCATAAACAAACAACAACATGTGGGGGTGTGATTAAAGGAACTGCTGGCATGAATTTGGGAAATGCGACTGCACAGCAACAGGGGAGGCTTGAAGATCGTAGGAAGGGAGTTCTGGATAAAGTTCACTCTCCTCCTATAGCTCTCACGTGTCCCATACTCGCCCCACTTGCTGCAAGAGTGAAGAAAAATGTACACACAATATATGTGCCCATAGATAGCTATAAGCAATTCTTTCTGGGGGAGCTTGTTTCAGAAAAAGATATTCTGAATTTCCACCACTGTGACCGTTACGATGATGTTATCACTTGCTGCAAGGAAATGTGGAACTGTTGGAAAGGAAGTTATGAGAAACTACTTGGAAATACAACGATGAGAAACGATTTGGTTTTGTTCTGTCCTGGATCTTCTGCATTTTCACTGCCATTGTTTCTGAGCCCCTGCCAGCAGGGCAGAAAATAAGATAGCTGCCATCTGCCTGGTGATGTTTGCGCTTTATGCTGTTCCCTAGGGGAGATGCACATAGAGTAGAAAGCTTTGTCTAGGTGGGTTTGTTTTGCTCTGGGTTTTTTGGGGAAGAGGAAGTAAGAGTGAATTAGTTCTTTGGACAGCAATGTCACCAGCAGCCATCATGATACTTGTGGATAGGCAAAGCTCTGATAATTTAATCAAAGAGAGTAATCTATCCCTTGGTGGGACTACATTGTCTCATATGATGTCCTAGCTGTAAGTGATCTGCTAAGCTTTCCAGAAACCAAGTCACACCTACTTGTGTTGCAGAAGACTGAAGCAGGTGAAGGAAAACCATCCCTAGTTTGGTGTGGCCTTTGACACTCCACATTGACAACGCTTGCTAGTACTGCAATAACCCTGAGAAATTCCTCTGACCAGATGATACATTTTTGGCTGTTCAGAAATTATTCCTGAGATTCTGCTCCAAACCCATTGCGGCTGGCTTAGCTATAAACATTGTTCCACGGAGACAGATGTGCCTACTTGGTTTCTTGCAAGAGTCTCGTTTAACATCTTCATTAATCTCTGGAAATTGAAATAATCAGGCACTTGATGAAATTTACAGACAGCAATAATTTGGGAGGAGTCGCGAAAACAACCACAGCAGAAAAGTAGAAGAAAGGCAATTTGGGGAGTATAATTTGGGAGTAAATGGCATAAAGGAAGGCAACAGAATTCTATTCATTGGTGCCCATTAGAAAAGAAAACACCACAAGGAACTAATAGGAAAGTAAGATTTAGAAGGCAGATAAAGAAAAAAAAGCTGAGGATTTATGGTTAATGTTGGTTTATGGCTTAAACTAGCAACAAGACAGGTCAGTTGGAGTTGTGCAAAGTGATCTAGTCACTGAGCCACAAAATCTAGAAAGATCAAAAGCCAGAACAGTGAATTTGATTCTTGAAAGGAAGTCAATGACAAAATCATGAAATTCAAAGAAAACATCTTTAAATGATGAATGGGAATGTATGATATGTGTCAAAAGGATAAAGATCTTAAAATGAAAAAAAAAAACAAACATGTTAAAAACAGAAAAAGAGGCATTGAGTAAGCAGGGAGGGTAGACAAAACACCCAGACTGGAGAAAATAGGAAGAGAGTTGCTAAGAATACTGTAAGAAAACATAAATGAAGGAGAAATTTGGAGCCAGTTTTTTCCTTACAGTGAGATTAATGGCACTATCATCAAGTCTACTAGGATGGCTTTGGAAAACCCAGCATTTAGTGCTGTCAAATTCTGTCCTGAGATGAAGCATGAATATCTATGCATCAAACAGTCCTCTGAAGGCAGGGAAGCTGCCAGACACCCAGTGCTGATTTTCTAACTTCTATGACTTCATATTTGCATGGAGCAGCCCCCATCTGTGTCTTTGAACAACTTGCAGGAGATATTTCCTCCTCAATGTATTCTAAAGAGTCATATCTAGACAGGGACAAGCTGGTACCCATAAACAGTCACCTATTTAATCAGTGATGGGTCTAGTCCTGTTGGCCTTACCTAAAAATGGCTTGTCCATACTTCCAATCTTTTTGGCCACACCTTTGTCACAGCTCACTACACATTCTACTATGGCTAACCATACATTAGACTAAAATCTTCCATTAAAGTTTCAATTAAGACATTTGTACAACTTATGACTAGAGGAGACCATGAGAATTATCTGTCTGATGTGCTGCACAACAGTCCCCAGTTCATTTCTCCCATTAACTCAAGCCTGTATTCCCAGTTTGAGCTAACTTATATTTGTATGTATTAAATAATTACATGGTAGATGCAACTTTGCTAAGTGCCTGAAAAGGATATTAGGTAGATAGTGTCCAGAACTGCCAGAATCAAGGTATTTATATTTTCCTGAACTCTTCTATATAAACACTAGGCTTTGTGCTGTCTTTCTGTCAAGGACATACAATAAACTCAAATTTGGCTTGAGAGCTGCTAGATAAATATCAAGTCATTTCCTCCTAAATGTCTCTATTTCTTGATTATATGTGTCATTGTGAGTGTGTGAGCATGCATTTTATTTTGTTGGGTTTCTTTTTATGCTTTAGACTTCCAGAGCTCTTCCCCCCTCCCCTTTTTCCTTTTGGATGGAGGCTCAACGTTTCAGTTGCTTGTTTTATAAGGCAATGCATCATCTCTTCTCATTGCCATTAATTAGCCAGTGTAATATTTTCCATGTGAAGTCACAGGACGTGAAATGAGCATATTTCGGCATCAATTAGGTCTCCGCTCATGTGAGGGCCCAGCTGCACTTTAAATACTATTTATATAATGGTAATGAGCCAGTCATCACCACTGCTGGCTTCCAGCAGGTTTTATACAGTGCCTACTTGAATATGATTAGAAGTGTGTTTCCCCCCCACCAACTCCTTTTTTTTTTTCCTTCCCAGAAACTATGCTGACTAAAACTGGCTATTTTTTTAAAGTCATAAAATGGGCTGGCAGCAGAAAATCAGATGATATTCTTGGTGTCTGTTATATTTTCTTCTATTTTCCTTGGAAAATGCACACATCAAAGGCAGGAGTTTTTCCTTTTAATGTTCCTCAGACTTCCCTGAACACCACCTCACATTTTTTGGGGGGTAGGGGTGGTTTGTATTTGGCATCTTTCCTCTCGTATACACATTAATCTAGGGAAAAAATCCCTTAAGATATCTAAACAACCATGACCAGTAGATGCTGTTACCAGAGGGATCCAAAGAAAAAAAATAAAATTAGAGAAGCTCTGGCAGAACTCGATGAGGATTAGGTAAAATCCACGGGGATAGAACAAGACCTGACCCAGATCCTGAGCTCTCTACTCAGTCAGGCTGGGAGTTCAGAAAAGTTTCTTTTGCAAGAAAATTCTGTGTTGTGGTGTGCACAGAAACCCTGCCTGGTGCAGTTGGGGTAAGTGTGATCATTACTGGGTAATACAATTAGATTGAACTATGTGGTCCGTGTGTGTCCTGTAGACTCAATAGCAACAAATCCTTTGCAGATAAACTACAACAGTCCTATCTATTCTCTCCTTTGCTCTTTATGAACTAGGATCTCCCTCAACATGATGATATCCTCATCCCTCCCAAGCAGTCCCAAGGTGTAGTCTTAGCAGCCACTCCATCTGCCCTTTCATGGTGCAGGAGAAATATCTAGCCTGCTTGTCTGTGCCATTGTGTGTATGGGCAGCTGATAAGGGGAAAGGCAAGTCATGAACTGTACTTTTCTTTCTTGGCACAGCAAGGTTCTCAGTTTCAGCTGTCTATTAAGTTGCTCCAGATCCTTAGTTCAGTCCCAGGAAAGCTTTGCCTCCAGGGCTTCTCTCCTGTGAAGCGACAATGTCATGATCCTGATGGACTGCAGCATAGAGGTGGGATGAACAGTCAGGTTCCAACAGCTCATGTGCCCTGGGCAAGACAGAAATGAGCTCATGGTCTCAGCCATTTCCTCTGCTGGCTGGATCCTAGGAGTCCTACCATCCTGGCAATCTCTTGTATGTTACTTGCTCTCAGATAAACCACAAAAACCACTTGCTCCTGTGGCAGGCAGTGTCAAGTCTTTTCCTTTATGCAAAGGGCAAAAGGGCCTTCATAAGAAGGAGCCTCATCACTTTTTTGATCAATGTCATCAGCAGTAGATGGTCTAGCCAGATGCTGCACAAAAAAATGGTCCTATCATCCCCTGGTGTGGGTGATGGAAAAGTGGTTTGTGTGCTGGGAGGTTTCCCCTGGGAATACTAGGAGGATCCTAGAAAGTCTCCCCTCAGAGGTAAATTCTCAAAGGCTAGCAAACAGAGGCTGGCCACCATGTCATCACTAAGGATATTCAGAGCATGCTTCTGAGAAGCACAGAAAATCTGTAGCCCAGGTCAGGTCTGGAAGTCACGACCAGCTCTGAAGCTGTCAGGACAGGAACAATGTGGTTTTATTCCCCTCTGATTGGAGGCTTTCCCAAGAAAATCTGCTATCCAGTCTCCCAGTCAGCATCTCCACTTGTGGAGACACAGGCAGGCACTGAGGTCAAGAGGAAATAGCATCTAAATGTGGCCTCCCAACATCTTGTTGGTTTTTCTCTCCAAGTGTTTCATCTGCCCGTAGTGAAAACAAACAAACAAACAAAAATTAATTCCTAAATCCCAGCCATCAGCCATCAAAATCCATGAGGTAGGGTAGGGCTTAGAGAAGCTAAGGACACTCACACTCAGGTTTTGTCTTCTTTTTTTTTTTCCCAATCTCACACATTTTTATTTTAATTTTCATGCAGCTTCTCTAACACTGAAGGGAGAGGTTTAAGGCCTGAGATGTACAAGGAACATGAGCATTGCAGAACAACAAAGGCAGCTGAAAAAATGGGGGCTGGGAGGGGAACCTCATCTTGTTTTGTATCAGAAATAACTGCTGGCTGTGATTCCCACCGGGAGGAATGAAGTCTGGGCTATTTTATCAAGTTACACTTCCCAAACTGCAATTTCAGCTTAGTTTTTCTCAAGGCTTTAATCACCAAATTCGCAAGAGTATCAGACTCCTCTTCCTCATCCTCCTAGTCTCTCAGCCCAATTCCCAGGGTAGAAACCACTAAGGCTAATGTGAGATATGGAAAAACAAATCTCTGAGATGGAACAGACCCAGTGCGAATTCTTAGAAAGCATAAGAGAGCTTAACAAAAAAAAAAAAGCAGAAGTTGTTTCATCCAGCTCTAACTGAACAGTTTTCTGAGCAGATGTTTTGAGCTGGCGAAACCAAGCCACGTCATTGAGTAAGAACAACACTAGTGACCACCTCTATACCCCACAAAAGAAGAAAAACAGAGGGTAGCAACAGGAAAGAGGCCAATCTGGCAGCCACTTTGTGGCTCTGCTCAGAGGAAAGAACTTGAAAGAAAAGCCAGCATTTGGGGATGGGTTTGACCAATGTCCAAAATATCATGATGTGGACCAAGCTCTATCAACAGCTCATCTGAATAAACCTGGGTTTTTTTCTGTCAGATCTCTCCAATCCTCTCAGTGTTTCTCTCAGAGAAACACCATGATTAGGAAGGGCAGGCAGTTTGATTGTCTATTACCAGCTACTGGAAGGAAGATATTTATAGTAGTTTGGCTGTGATGCTATTGTCCTTTCTTTTCCCCTATTCCACAGTCTTGCCACCCATAAACAATATTCTAAACATCTGTAACTTACAAAGATCTCCCTGCAGTACTCTAGGAGATTCTCAATGCATCAGAAAAGATCCTAAGCAGAATGTATTATATAAAGCAAATAAAAGAATGGAGAAACTAACAGTAATTGACATAAATCAGAAGCTATGAGGAAGGCAAGTAGAAAGCTGCAAGGAGAAACACACAGCAACGAGCACTATGGGCAACACAGATAGCTTGTTTTAAAATAAGCAGCACCAAAGGAAAAGTAGCAAAGGATCTGGTACCAGTAGGATGTGATCAGGGTAGGAAAAAGTTTTCAGGAAATGGGTCTCTTCAGTACTTGGAGAAAACTGTGTTGTATGAGGTCTAGCAAGAATGAGGATGATACTCATTAGCAAAGGTAAATGGTAGATGTTATGATTAAACAACTTACACTCATAAGATTTGAAGGAGCTAGCATGCACTTTTTTGGGATTATTCATACCCCATTTCAGATATCCAGAAGTTAGTATTTTTGTTTAAACCAACCTTTGAGACTCTGTGGTAATGAATGGTATAGCTAAGGTGATTTACCCCATCGAAGATAAGTATAAGAAGGTGTCTGTCAATCTTCATTTGCGGTAGGGAGTGTATGAGACGTAGCCTGGGATGCATTCCCAGTTGTTAAAGTACTGAGGTACGTGACATAGTCAACAACAATTTTCACTGCTGCAGTTTAGCAGTTTTCAGTGAGCTTTCAGGGGCCAGAACACAAAATGTACAGTGGGAAGCAGAGCAAGATGGATTTGTTCATCCTGGAGAGGGGAAGGCAAAGGGAGGAACATATTTCTATCTTCAGCTGTCTAATGGAGTCTTATAGAGAAGATGGATCTAGAAAACTCTCCGAGATGTACAGCAAAAGGATGAGAAGCAATGGGCCCGGTTTGCTTCTTGAGAAATCAGGATTGCAAATCAAGAGCAAAATCTGTACATCTGTATTAAAGCACTGGGAGCAGTTCCCAGAGAGGTTGTGGAATCTCTGTCCTCATAGAGATGCAAAATTGGACTGGACAAGGCCCTGAGCAGGCTTTAAAGCTGGCCCTCCTTTGAGCTGTGGGTATTGGAGAAGATGACATCCAGAGGTCCCTTCCAAACAAAATTTCATGATTGTGTGATTTCCCATTATAGCTGTAAGTCTCACAGCTTGATATACATCCCGAGAGAAATCATGACATGATGTGGGCTCAGCTAATAAACAATTACGTTAGGAAATATAAATTAGGCCAATCAACAGGGTTTTATGGGAAACAGGTCCTGTCAAACCGACTTGANTTTTTTCTGTCAGATCTCTCCAATCCTCTCAGTGTTTCTCTCAGAGAAACACCATGATTAGGAAGGGCAGGCAGTTTGATTGTCTATTACCAGCTACTGGAAGGAAGATATTTATAGTAGTTTGGCTGTGATGCTATTGTCCTTTCTTTTCCCCTATTCCACAGTCTTGCCACCCATAAACAATATTCTAAACATCTGTAACTTACAAAGATCTCCCTGCAGTACTCTAGGAGATTCTCAATGCATCAGAAAAGATCCTAAGCAGAATGTATTATATAAAGCAAATAAAAGAATGGAGAAACTAACAGTAATTGACATAAATCAGAAGCTATGAGGAAGGCAAGTAGAAAGCTGCAAGGAGAAACACACAGCAACGAGCACTATGGGCAACACAGATAGCTTGTTTTAAAATAAGCAGCACCAAAGGAAAAGTAGCAAAGGATCTGGTACCAGTAGGATGTGATCAGGGTAGGAAAAAGTTTTCAGGAAATGGGTCTCTTCAGTACTTGGAGAAAACTGTGTTGTATGAGGTCTAGCAAGAATGAGGATGATACTCATTAGCAAAGGTAAATGGTAGATGTTATGATTAAACAACTTACACTCATAAGATTTGAAGGAGCTAGCATGCACTTTTTTGGGATTATTCATACCCCATTTCAGATATCCAGAAGTTAGTATTTTTGTTTAAACCAACCTTTGAGACTCTGTGGTAATGAATGGTATAGCTAAGGTGATTTACCCCATCGAAGATAAGTATAAGAAGGTGTCTGTCAATCTTCATTTGCGGTAGGGAGTGTATGAGACGTAGCCTGGGATGCATTCCCAGTTGTTAAAGTACTGAGGTACGTGACATAGTCAACAACAATTTTCACTGCTGCAGTTTAGCAGTTTTCAGTGAGCTTTCAGGGGCCAGAACACAAAATGTACAGTGGGAAGCAGAGCAAGATGGATTTGTTCATCCTGGAGAGGGGAAGGCAAAGGGAGGAACATATTTCTATCTTCAGCTGTCTAATGGAGTCTTATAGAGAAGATGGATCTAGAAAACTCTCCGAGATGTACAGCAAAAGGATGAGAAGCAATGGGCCCGGTTTGCTTCTTGAGAAATCAGGATTGCAAATCAAGAGCAAAATCTGTACATCTGTATTAAAGCACTGGGAGCAGTTCCCAGAGAGGTTGTGGAATCTCTGTCCTCATAGAGATGCAAAATTGGACTGGACAAGGCCCTGAGCAGGCTTTAAAGCTGGCCCTCCTTTGAGCTGTGGGTATTGGAGAAGATGACATCCAGAGGTCCCTTCCAAACAAAATTTCATGATTGTGTGATTTCCCATTATAGCTGTAAGTCTCACAGCTTGATATACATCCCGAGAGAAATCATGACATGATGTGGGCTCAGCTAATAAACAATTACGTTAGGAAATATAAATTAGGCCAATCAACAGGGTTTTATGGGAAACAGGTCCTGTCAAACCGACTTGATATCTTCATTTGATAAAATTACTAGTTTGGTGGCTAAAGATAATCTTGTTGATGTAACAGACTTCTGTAAGGCATCTGACTTTGCCCTGCAGGATGTTTTAATTAAGAAACTAGAAAGACACAAAATGCATTTGGCCTTCACTCAGAAATGGCTGAAACTGTAAAAGAGAGAACTCTGTAAAAGAGAGAAGCATCTGTGGAAAAGCCCAGCTGGCATCCATTCCTGTCCCACTGCTCTTCAGGGATCTCAGCGACCTGGAAGGAACTGCAATACCACTACCTGCAAGGTTTTTACAGTGTACAAAGTCTTAAGAAGAGAATGGGCTGAGGAAACAGAAGATGGTAAATAGTGATAGGATAATGAATATGGATAGGATAAGGAACTTCAGACAGAAGAGCTGCAGTTTGGATAATGATTTGAGGGTTTCTGTGGACATGATGTCAAGAAGGGAAATTGTGACTTGTTGTCNATTCTATGATTCTATGACTTCTGGACATATAAAAAAGAAATGGAAGAGGTAGTAGACAACTGTATTTGTCATTGGTGCAACCACTGAAGTACAGCTTTCATATCTAGCATTCATAATTCAGGCAGCATATAGATAAATTGCAGCGGGTTAATGGTAGAGTTGCTTGGTTATTTACATTCTTGGAAAACATTCCTCAGAGGGAAATAATTAAAATAAACACATCAAGAGACATCCAGAATCCTATCGAAGAGGCGGCATGATCCTTCAGATAGATCCTCATCTGTTCCCTGCCCAGTGTGGGATTAACAACAGCCACGTCACTTCTGACAGATGCTGTAAAATCTGCTCTTAAAAACCTTGCGTCTATCATGTTACAGTCTTAATACATAAAAGGCAACTGCAGTAAAGAAAGAAATCAGCTGTGCTATTTATCTGCTGAGGCAAAATAAGAAATCATAGTTGAAAGACAGTTATGCAGCCTCTCATCAGACTTAGAATCGCAGAATCATAGAATGTATTGGGTTGGAAGGGTCCTCTAGAGGTCATCTAGTCCAACACCCCTACAAGAAGCAGGGACATGTCTTAACTAGGGCAGGTTGCTCACAGTGAGTCTGACCTTGAATGTCTCCAGGCACAGGGCCTCCACCACCTCCCTGGTCAACCTGTTCCAGCGATCAACCATCTTTATATTAAAGAACTTTTTCCTAATGTCCAACCTAAATCTACCTTTTTCTGGCTTAAAACCATTACCCCTTGTCCTGTTGCTACAAACCCTCATGAACAGATCCACCCCTGGCTTCCTATAGGCCCCTTCTCTTCTTTAGACTAAAATCTCCTATTTTCTCACTCTTTTCCCCATAACTTTTGAAGACTCTGACAGCCCTCGGCTGGACGCTCTGAATGTTATTCACTTCTTAGAAGTGCGATGTTCAGAGGGGACAAAGACCTCTTTGTAGCTTTGCCACTTAAACAGAGCAGAATTTTTATTCCATACATTTTGAAGGTAATAACTCTCTCTATAGAGCACAATATGGTGCTTGCACTTTTCTTTGTGACCAGACATTGAGTTGTGATGACTAAAGAAAGTGGTGTCGTCTCTATCAGTGGAAAAAGCTCATCAAGAATGAACATTTTTCTTTCTTTCTTTCTTTTCTCAGTTATAATATTTAGTACAAATGAGAACTAACTCATAGAACTCAATGATATATATTAAATGACATGTGGATAATGGCATGAGAGGGTAAGAGTGACTAGTCATAGCCACAAAAATGAGAAGTCTCTTTATACCTGTGAATGGATAGCACAATCTCTCATTACTCCATTACACCCATTTGCTTGACCAGTGACAATACTCAAAACCTCAGGACGAATGTATCTCCAAGCCATGAACAGGAGGAACAGCACCTAAGGATCATGGCCTAGTTTACATTGCTTCTGGGCATCCAGATGAAGAAGCAAAGGTCACACAGTCAGTCCTTCACTGAGCTGTTCTTCCATGCACTTTTCACTAGGAAATAGTTTTCTCCATAGTTCCTGTGCTCTCTTGGCCCTAGGTGTGTCTAGGGCCACATATTCTCCTCATATGATGAGGAGAAGATATACAGGGTTTTCTGCTTCCAGCAGTCTGCCCAAAATTACAACTCAGGGACAGGAAAGGGATAATATCACAAAAATTAAAGACTGATACCTCTAAAGGCATGGAAAAAGAGGAAAAAGTTGTTATTTTATCTGATCCAAATGCAAAGTGTAGGCTCAAAAGCCAGAAAGCAAACAACAAGAAAAAAAAATATGCATTTTTAACTAAGTATATATATTTCCTTTTCTTTTTTTTTTCCTCCCTTTCTCTTAATCCTATCAGGAAATTGGGACAAGCTGGAGCCACTCTCTTCTCTCCTGCTTCTACAACACTTTTATCTGGCTGATATAATCTATGTCAGATCTCCTTAGCCTGTGAGGTTGCTACCAAGAGGCACAGTCACCCCTATTTCTTCAAGTGCAGAAGAGGGGGTTTGCTCTGCTCTTCTTCTTACCACTGGATGTGTAAATGTGTGTCCCCACACAGTGGTAGGCACATTCTTGCTTCCTTCAGCAGGTTCTGCCTCCTCCTTGCAATGTAACATGGGAGTGCTAATGCCATGGCCAGGGGAGGTTTAGATTGGATATTAGGAAGAAGTTCTTTACTGAAAGAGTGGTCAGACACTGGATCAGGCTGCCCAGGGAGGTGGTGGAGTCACCATCCCTTGGAGGGGTTCAACAAATGAATAGATGTGGTGCTTTGGGACATGGTCTAGGGGTCAGGGAGATGTTGGATGAAGGTTGGACTTGATGATCCTAGAGGTCTTTTATAACCTAAATGATTCTATGATGCTATGATTCTATGGCTCTAATATATGCCTCAGTTCTTCCCTTGCTGCAGCTCCAGCAGCACCAGTGTGGAAATCTCGCAGGCAAGAGGGAGCAAAGGTTTGGATGTAAATTCAATGTGGAGGAAATGTGGTCAAGGTGCTTCAGGGAGGAGGAAGTCATGACGGAGTGTCTGCCTGTCTGTGTGGCTGATCCTGAAAAGACCTGTGGATATCAGGAAAGTTGTTCAGCACTTCTCACTGTGGAAATCTACTTGTAACTTTGCCAAGTTTTTGTCATTGGTGGTGTATTTACAGTGGATATCTCGCTTTAGGCTTATTACCTATATAAGTGTATGCATGTAAATGCTTATTCATGCATTGTGCATGTGTTGATCTAAACATCTTTCTTACTTGCAAGACAGGGACTTGGTGGACTAAACACTTAGACCCACAGCATTGATTTGCAAAGTGCCATTTCTCCTAAGTTACATGATTTAGGCTTTTCTAAGAGTCTCCTTTAAAATGATTCAAGGCACTACTGTCAATAACTAATGGCAGAAAGGTGCTGATATATAACACCCTATCATTGACAACTTTAGTGTCAAAGACAAAATAGCAATTGTTCTTTTGAGAGGCCTCACTTTCTGTGCTACCCATCATGCATTTGATGTGTAGAAGCAGAGATGACTGTCAACCAACAGCTGTGTCATTTTTTTTACCTCAATACCCTTTTTTATACCTTTAGATCCACACTATTTTAACAGAAAACCTGAATTTTACCAATACCCTGTCAGGATTTCTTAGATTTTACCACCTAATATCTCCACAGAGTCATTCCTCCCTGAGCTCAGGTCTCTCACAGCTCCTAGGATTACTGTGCCTTTACATCCCATCCCTATCAATTAGTGGTAGATTTCGCCTCCCTGCCACACACTCCTCATCCATAATTTCATAGGGAGCACAGACTCAGTAGGACATTCCTGGAAGACCACTACTCAAATGCAGCTGTTGAAGGGAAAAAATCATGAAACAAGTAAGAGAGGGTTTGGATGGCATGCAGTCAGTAATGACTAATAAAGTAAAAAAGGATAAGGATAAACCCAATATTGAGCTGTTCTCTGTATATAAACATGGTGCACCAGAAGGCAAGGATTATACTATAAAAGACTATGCTGTAAGGCAAGTCCATAAAAGGAGACCTAAAGCTGGT
>VYZX01009033.1:30395-49813 GCA_013401335.1 Brachypteracias leptosomus | reverse complement strand
GACATCAAGTGCTGAACCTTAAAGACGCCTCACAATAGCTGGTATGCTCATAGAGAACGAGGAGTGTCATTTGTCCTAAAAGCTTAAAGGACAGTTCCCCCTGGCTCTAGCTCTTGCTTGTCTCAAGTAGTAAAATCTTAGATCTTCTAGGCTTAGTGGAAATAAAAAATGTACTCCTAATGTATGAATTAAGCAGTTATTAAACAGCTTGGGTAACTCTTTCAAAAGCACTGATTTATATTTATAAAATCCAGACTCACAACTGGAATCCTACATTGGATTATTTCCCTTGGCCTGAAACCTCCCTTGATGGCGCATGTTTTGAGCCCTCTGCATTTCCACTGGTGAGAAAGGAACCTTGCAACCCACCATCTGCAGGCATTTAGGAAAGGTGTAATAGTTCAGTAGGACACACAGAATGTGCACTCTTGACATACCTCCCCTAAGTCACAAGTGAAAGTACCATCTCCATTAGGATTTAAGGCTTGGATCTCACCTTGCTTGGGTTTGGAGACTTTGTTCAGATCCGAGCAGCTGCAGAGTGGAGAAAGGGGGATGCTGTCCACCAAAAGCTGTATGCGAGGAAAAAGGACTCATCCAACAGTAGAAACAGTAGCACAGGATTGCACAGAACAAAGAACAAACCTGAATATCTACTTTGACCAAATTACCTTCAGACTAGCCCAGATTTTAATGTATTTCTTTAAAATCTGACCAATAGGCATCTGAAATCCATTAGGACAGAAAAACTGTGGGGTTTTTATTCACTTCAATCTATTTTTGTAAGATTTCTGCATGCTACAATTCCCAGTGTACTAACCTGAGAGGCTAAAGCTCTGATTACTGTCTCTAAACAGACACTGGCTTCTCTAAGGCTCAGCTCCTTTAATTAAATTAGTCTGAGTTTCCCATGGCCTTCAGGGAGAAGGCAAGAAGCACAAAACCATTTCAGAAACTGGGTTGTGTTTGGGGTGTGGATAACCCTTCCACCACTGATTGCAATGACCTAGCCCAGACTAGCTACTTGAGCTGATACCTCTCCTTCCCAGGACCTGATGCAGAAGAGGACCATGTGATCACGACCTTCTTGTGATCTATCCCTGATGCTTGTTCCAAGCTACAGATTTTTGTGACTGACTCTCTGCTACCATCTTAACTTCACCAGAAAGTATCTCAGTTGCTGGAAATCACAAATACTTGTTTTACAAACCTCCTCATTGCCTGCAGACCAGAGCAGAGATATCGACCATTGCTTAAACAATGCACAAAGGATTTAAGTTCCTTGGTAAGCAATCCACAACCTCCCTCCCTCAAAAAAGTCATACCTTTTCCATATGTGTGTTATGTGTTTCATATAATTTATTGCACACATGGTAAAAATATATCTGACAATATATAAAATGCAATTTTTGAAAGAAGAAGAAGAGGAAAAAAAGAATTGGCCCATTGTTCTGCTGCTTAAAATATGGGACACCACACTATATAGGTTAAAATTATAAGAATATGTTGAAAATATTTTATGTCATTCCATGTAATATATTTGAAATATCATGACAGCTGCTACAGGCTGTAATATGTTCCATATTGTCTGATATATTCTAAATGTCTGTGTAATACATTTCATGAAATACATGGCAAATGAAAACATGAACCAAAAATTTCCCTTTGCTTAAGCTAAATGCATATAATAAATAAGTAAATTTGTACATTCATGAAAGAAAGAAAAAAACTTGTTTATTCCTAACACTTTTTATGTACTTATTCATTGACATAAGGGTAAACAAGTGTTTATTTATAACAAAAAAGAATTTCAGAGAAACCATGAATTTATCCCAGTACAATTCTTCAATTACAGGTTTGAAATGACCAAGTGCAGAGTACACATAATACCTAGTGATTAACCTAATCCACTGAAAACAGAAAATAGAATGAAACTAGACAATCAGTCACCCTTGCAGAAGTCACTTCACAAATACTTCATTGAAGCCATAAAACTGTTTGATGAAAAGCATCCTTCACACATGCCACAACAGAGCATCCCCCACCCCAAAGCCCAATGTATTGTTACCAATTGCCTGATGTATTGTTGTGCCGGAGAACTTAGAATATTATGTTCCATTCCAATGCAAAAATAGAAAACCATAGGATTGAGAGACGGAAAAGATTTATTAGCTTCCCTTTCTTCTCCTTCCTAGCAGACCGATCAGAACGATTTCCCATTGTATAAATAAAATACCCTGTGTTCTTATTCTTGCAATGCTAATATAGTGTGAGGGGAGAGGGGAGGACAAACTCCAGACGTGGAGAAGGAAGCATCAAAATAAAGAAGCAATGTGTTTTCTGTGTCCACTGGTGACAGGAGAAGAGGCAGGAGCTTACGTTGCCTCAGAGGAGGAATAAGCTAGACATTAGGAAAACTTAAAAGGGGCAGGATATCAAACCTCACAGTCAGACTACTTGGGGGGCTGAGGCAACCCTTTTGTTGGAGGTTTCTCATGCCAAGTAAAAAAAACCCATCGGAGGAAGTGATAGACAGTGATGGGCTGTGGTATCACTGATCTGTTCACAAGAGTTTGTAGGGACAGGATGAGGGGTAATGGTTTTAAGCTAGAAAAGGGGAGATTTAGGTTGGACATTAGGAAAAAGTTCTTTAATATGAGGGTGGTGGATCAGTGGAACAGGTTGCCCAGGGAGGTGGTGGAGGCCCCATCCCTGGAGACATTCAAGGTAAGGCTTGATGGGGCACTGAGCAACCTGCCCTAGTTAGAGATGTCCCTGCTTCTTGTAGGGGGGTTGGACTAGATGACCTTTGGAGGTCCCTTCCAACCCAATACATTCTACAATTCTATGAAACCCCTTCTCCCTCTGGTCCATTCAGTGAAGTGCAATAATTGCCATGTCAAGAGAGTATCTTATGCAGCTTAGTATGCAGAAAGTCATTTTCATAGCCATGGTCTTAGGGTAGGTATGTTATCAACACTGCTGCAGCCAGACATGATGCAGAAAAACTTCTGGACGTGAAAGGAAAGAACCACTCCAACTGAGAGGAAAGATCATGTTAAGGTTTATACATTTGGCCAAAATTCAAGTGATCTGGGCCCATTCCACCCGTTTGCTCACTGCTTCCTTGCTTACTTGATCTTTAAAATGCAGTTTTGTTGTTGCTTAACTATCAGCACGGGGATTTTTCTTTACAATTCTTTACAATTTTTTCTTTACATGCAGCAGTGGGCAATGGGGCTATAGATATGACATAATGTCTTTGTGCCTCGGTTTCCCTGTGTTTGCCAGAAAATAAGAATACTATTAATTCAAGTGGTGAGTTGAAATTGTAGGATCATTTGTCATTTTATGGTCCGAGACAGAAACACCACTAGTTAGTCACTTATATGCAAAATACTCTAAATGTCTGAAGAAGACCAATATCTCAATTCTTTTTGCTATGCAGATAAAATCCAATGTTGAATTTTGTCCAACTTTGACACACTTTTATGTGCTTGCAGCTCATGAAAAGTAACAGGGTTTATGCATGTGTTTAAGTGCTTTGCAAGATAGAGATGGGTTTATGTACATGTGGTGATACTTTGGTGATAGCCCTTCCCTGGATGTGTGATGATAGAATAGTCAGGGTTAAGCAACTTTGAACCAATTCACATTTTAGGGGCTGGGATAGACTTATCTGCCCAGTGACTCATGATTTCCTTGCTGTTAGCTATTAATAACCCTTGGAGGAACTTTTCAAGCTGATAACCATTTCCTACCATTTTTGGCATTTTGAACATGTTTTTATTTTATTTTCCCATTTCTCCAAGTCCCCCAAAGGCAGCCAGATTGCCAGAACCCTTGTGGAGTAGAGATCACTTCCTGACCTTCCCATCCTTCTGCTTCCTCCACCCTTTCAAGGCCAATAAAAGGACTTGAAATTATTGAGATCATCCTTTTCTTTTTTGGTCCTGTTTTGTTATTTTTAATGTGGTCAGTTACTTACTGCTTTCTTATTTTCTGGCCCAGACCTCCATCTTCTTAGAGTGGATGTTGACGTGAACCAGTGAACTTTAAACATTTGAGGCCAGCAATAGCCCTTAAAACAATGTATATTTAATGAAGCAAGATATATTTAATTATATTTAACCTCCTCCAAGGGTTAAAGTTCAAACGTTGGTTAAGAAAGTTGCCCCTCTAGCTTATTCAAGTGCTGATTTTATTAAGTTGCTCTTGCCTCTTTATACCAGAAAGGGAGTATCTGCAGCAACTGGAAGGACCAGTCCATGAATAGTGTAGAATGAAGAATAATTTCACTTTGCAATTCCACTTTTAAACTAATCATGAAAGATGGGAATGAGGATAATCCTCAATACACTTTGTTCCTGCTTAGGATAAGCTCGTTTCCTGGAGCTAATGGTCTGTTTTCCAGAGGGGAATTTCAGCTCTTGGACATGTTCAGACCAAGGAAAAATCTCCACTATTTCATACAGAAAACCAGTGATGTCTTATTTGTCTAGAGCAAAAGTGGGAAACATGTTAGCACAGATGCCCCCTGAAAGATGCAAACAGGGGAGAAGAAGATCTAGAGGGATTATCAGGATTGTTCTTTAAACACATTCCACCTCACAGATGTATGAGAGAGAGAATGGAGGAAAAGACAGGGAAAACACAAGATGAAATAACTTCCAGATGCAGCTCTTGCCCTGGTGCAGCCAGATCCCTGCTGCCTCTCCAGTAGAACATCTCAGCCTCTCAGAGCTCATTAGGATCTAAAAGAGGGTCATAGACAATAACTGGGTGCCTTAAATCTTGTCCATCTTACAGGCATCTTGTCTCAAGCAATCAAAAGCAGCCTATGCTGGCACAGCCCAGTAATTAGCCGGCTGTGCTTCCAGCTGGTTTGCAGGCACATGGCAGGTTAAACAATAAATAAATCAGATTAGGCTGAAATCTGTTAAGCAAGAGTGGTCCTGGCATTCAAAGCCATTTCTTCAAAGCATTGCAGATCAGTGCTCAGGTTTTATTTTCCAAAGCCTGTTATCATGGGTATGGCTACATGGTTCTTTGCAGACAGACACAAGATCATTTTGGCTGAGCCTCGAGTAGAAGCCATGGGTTTAGACAAGAAGCAATATAACCTCCTGAGAAGGCATGTATATGAGCCCTGGTTGGCTTGTGGTTGATCCAAGGCCTAAATAGAGCAATCCCCTACCTTGTGTGGAAGGAATTTTCCTTGCATGAGCTGGGGAAATACTTGTACCCACTTGCAAACCTCACAGCCTCCATCCAAATCAACGTTACCAGTTCTAGGTGCTCCATGAACTTTCCTGTCTGCTGCAGAAGTGTTTCCTCTGGAGCTTAAAGTCTGTGCATGAAAAAATATGGGTTATTTCTTTGTTAAGGTCAAAAGATCATTGCAATTTATATGTAAGAAGAAGAGGGAATGTAAGATAAAATGGGTCTTCTTAAAACAAATAACATAAATGTTTATTTTTGGGGGGATCTAGGGATTTAGGAGCAAGTGGACAGGAAGCTGTATCTGCATTCCAATGGAGCTGTCTCTGCTCTCAGCTCTTTGACGTGGCCCTACCCTTCCTGGAGCAAATACTTCACACTAAGAAGAGCACTAAACCACCTTCACACTCTCCCTCTCTCCAACAGTTCCTCCAGAAGTCTCTGCCCATGGTTCCTTAAGTCTATATCTTCCTCCAAGGTGAGGAAGGAGTCTGAGATGTCCCAGGTGGACACATCAGTGAGCAGCAAAGGGCAGGGCAAACTCTATCAAGTCACCAGAGCTTCTGGAGAAAGCCATTGTTAACAAAGAAGCTCTTGGGGAAATCCAGGGGTCACATTACATTACATTACATTTCTATTTCTCTGGAAACACTTAGGAAAGTCTAAGTCATAGTAAATGTCTTTTGACTCTCCTTCTACATAGTTTTCATTGTGGTAACACCTACCAGTCCCACAGCTTGAACTCTTGTGTTCAGTGCTATATCAACATAGCTGAGAAAGCTGGTCCCTGGCCACAGAGCATACAATGCAATAATACCACAGAAAAATGACAAGCAACACTGAAGTGAAAGGGATCATAAACAGTCCAACTGACATCCCAATCCTCCTTCCCTTCCAAGCCTGATTGGAGAAGCAAGAAAAAATCTAGAAAGGTAACCCAATGATGAAAATTGCTTGACTTTCCTGACACATTCCATGAAGGATGGCTTCTGTACTAGTCAGGATGCTCTTGGTCTTAGCTTGTATTTCTCATTTTCCTCATGTTTTTTTCCATGCAGACTTTAACAAAACTCTCACCGAAAATTACTAATTCTCAGCAAGGCTAAATGACAGCGTTATAAAGCAAAGATTTTTCAATGCCCAGGCTGCAAGCAGCTTCCAAGCCTTTCAGTTTCTTTCCCCATACCTCCTGGCTGCCTCTTTGCTTTGGGGAAGAAATCAAGAATCTGACCAAATCAAAATATGCAGTGCACTTTCCCGAGAGAAAATACATACATCACAGTTAGTGGGTTGCTTATAGAAGCACTTTTCAATCTTTTCAGGCTGTGTTTTGCCTCCCGGAGTGGAGGGATCTTCTTTCCCTGTTCATAGTACCTCACTGGCCAGGCACATTGCTTTAGTTAAGAGTTGTTCTACCCAGTGGGATAAATATCCCCTCTAAAATTATTTTCAGATGGAAATAATGTGTTCTCTCTCACTCTCCCTTCTCTCTCCCGCAGCACCTCTGAGGAATATTCACCATAGGCTGCATCTAGAGATGGTGAAAATTTGTTATGTTTTTATCTTGTTGGAAATCTGTCAGAAATCCCAACTCCAAGACTTCTTTTTTTCCCCTAAAAAACCACCACATTGTTTTTTGAAGGGAAAAAAAAAAGAAAACTAACTAGTTTCCTTGGAGGAGGGAAGATCAGAGTTCAGCTGCTTTGAGAGTTCATCCTCTGTCTGTGCCAGGGTGGCTGTAGTCTCCCCCCTTTCTTCCCCAACAAGTGCAGGAAAGGTTTGCTACCATCAAGGATGTGCTCAAAGGCACCAGATCATCCTGACATCACTGATACTTGGCAGCTGGGAAACTGGTGCCTTGATTGGTCTTGCCACTCTTGATGACTGGTGACAGTTTGGGATCCCACCCTTCCTTCTTGGCATCACCCAGTTCTGCATTTATCTGGCTGCATTCAGGATGGCTCCTTAAACTACCTTTATCGATGGCAGATCTAGGAGGGCTTGACGGAGATATTTTGTTGGCTTGGCAGTGAGAACTGGGGTGGTGCTAAATATCCTCTCACACGGCTGACCCCAAAAATAAAACTGGTGAAGCACACACTCACAAATCCCTTAATTAGCCAATGCTGACATATCACATTGCAAGTGTTAAGAGGAGGACGTTAAATAAGGCTATTTTTTTGTCCACTGAAGCAAAAGAGACAATGCTCCATTTTTCAACTTAACCTGGCTCTTAGACATGAAGTTGAATTCCCAGAGATACGTGAAAACATGTATCTAGCCGTATAAACTTCTCTGTTTGTAGATTAAAATCTGGGACAGAATCCTATATTGCTCTGATTTCCTTTTGTTTCCCCAAGTCCTTCAAGCGAATGGACTAATTTTGGACTGCTTTTGGCTAGAAGCTGTACTCGCAAGAAGCCAGATTTGCTGTCCAAACAATCAGGCCAAAGATTAAGGACAGATAACTTGGTAATGTCATATCAGATCTGTTCTTTCTCATTTCCCACTTCAACCTCTTCTCTGATCTCCCAACCCAAGATGAAAATCAACCTCTAATCCTGACTTCTTGTAGGCAAGGATGAGATGGATTCCTCTCTTGACACCAGACCACTTTTGTGTATCAGCCATTGGGAGTGGTATATGATACACCTCCCTTGACTGTTCTGGCTCTTTTCTCTGCCATTTTCTCTGCCATTTTCTCCAAAAATTGCTAACTTTGGGGAGGACTCAAGAAGGGAGGGGGTATACTTTTCAGCAAAAGGAGTACTTCACTGTGGCATCATTATTGTGTCATACTAAGATGTTAGCCTACAGATATATCCAGAATTATTGCCAGGAATTAGTGTCTGTGAAGGCTTTTTTCCCCATTAAGTTTTCTGTCAGGGTTTGCTTTGGCCGTGGTCTTACATACACAATAGACAGAGTTGCCATTAAACCTGTGTGCTGCTAGCTCTCTTCTTCTGCAGGCCAATGCCAAACTCAGCAACATCCCCTCAGCATACCTTCATCTTTTACATATTCTTCATCTTTTTGCTCTTCTCCATCTCAAATCAGCCACCACAAGAGCCAAGGGGGAAGACACAACCAAGAGAGAGCTCAGCAAGCTGCCTCCAACAGGAGTTCTCCTTCCAAACTGATCAGTTCCTGGTTGATATAGTTCTGGTCTCACTCATCATCCCAACCATGATCACCTGGTGGAATGTGGGGCCTCTCCAGGTGGGTCAGGTTCTGCCTCTGGAGTCTGGAAACAACTGGGAAACAAAATACATTGCTAGGTTGTGACTCATCCATAGGTCAACACCATCTTGGGGTCCACAGCCCAGGTCCCACCACTTCATTCAACCCCCTGACCTATGGATGAGTCCCAACCCAGAAGAATGTTTTGTTCTCCAAGTGGTTTCAGGCCCCAGAGGCAGAACCTGGCCCACCTGTGTGAGGCTCCACCTTCCCCCAGGTGATCATGGTTGGGATGATGAGCAGGGGCGAGGACTATAACAACCACGAACTGATCAGTTTAGAGAGAGTTCTTGTTGGGGCCAGTTGGAGGAGCTTCCTATTGGAGGCAGCTTACTGAGCTCTCTCTTGGTGGTGTGTTCCCCCTAAGGTCTTGTGGTGACTGATTCAAGATGGAGAAGAGCAAAAAGATGAAGAATATGTAAAAGATGAAGGTATGCTGGGGGGATGTTGCTGAGTTCAGCATTGGCCTGCAGAAGAAGAGAGCTGGCAGCATAAAATTGGTGTAGGCAGCAGGGTTGTTTGAAGAAGAAGAGAGCTAGCAGCACAGCCTGAATGAAATGGGAATGAGGAGACAGTTTTCAATTTATTTCCTTGCTCAAAGAGCTTCAGGACAAAACTCCAAGCTCTATTGAGAAGGTGGTGCCAAGGGCTTGTGATTTGGGTTTTCTCCCCCCTGGCATAAAGCAAAACCCTGCATCTCAGCACAGCACATGTAGCAAGAAATTATAAGGAGTTTCATGTCAGACTTCATCAACTAAAGACAATTGTAATCCCTAGTCATTGTTGACAGCCATGGCCAGAGAACATTTCTAGGATACAGAAGCAGTGGCTGGTTCTGCATGAGCTTTGTGTGTTTCTTTGGCAACTTGGAATATTGCAATAGCTGCTAGAAATAAATGGACCCCTCCTTTTCTTTTCCAATTTTTCTTCTCATTATTTTAAAGATAACATTTGAAGATTTTGCCAATGACAAAATGCTTCTTTTCAGGGGCTTTTTGCAGTTTCCCAGCCTGCAACTGAATAGCACACCATTGTTCAGAGCTGGTTAGTGATGAAAATAAATAAATAATCATCACCAGAACAAGCATGTAGCTCCTCATCTGTGCTGCTCCAGTGATCCATCAAGGAGAACAAAACCTTAGTTGTTCTGAGTCATCTGACTGATCCTCTTCTTTTGCCTCCATCTCTCTTGAATGCATGTGTAACATGGGTCTACTTGAAACCTCGTCAGACTGAGCACGATTAATGTTTGCATGGGGGTACAAAACTGAACAATCTCAGCTTTGAGAGCCCTGCCTTGTCTCCAACCTAGAGATGGGTACAGGAGCCATTTGGTACATTATTCCCCTATTTATTTATTTATTTTTATTTGAATGTCTCCGTTCTTCTGAAGCAAGTGTTGGCTGCAGGCCCGCAGCCAGATGGAACCAAATTGCTTTCTAAGAAAAACATGAACAAGGGAATTGCATTTTGATGTTGTAATTTCTTCATAGGGGTATTCATTTCCAGTGTTGTTTTTCCCCCCCTCTTGCTCCTTCCCTACCTCTGGAATTTGGTGTACAAAAGTCAAAGAAGTTATCGAACTCTTCTTGTTGTTGCTGCTTTGGGTTGCATCTGGTTTTAATATTGAAAGATTTGCGACAGACAGCTCCAGAAAGGGAAATCCACAGATTGGGCAGTGATAGCAGTGGCAGATTGCATCATGGTGTTCTAGTCCAGTGAGGAAAAGGAGAAATATGTCTTTTGAGTGGCTCTGTTCTCACAACTCCACAGTCCTTTTGCTTCTGGTGAGTCTGCAGATGAGCTCTGCGTGCACTGCGAAGGACTGGTCGGGATCCATTAACTCATTTCATTCATCTAAACTAATAAAGAGCCATCAAGTGGTAACTTTATGTCATAACAATGTGAGCTAAATTAGAAGTGGGTATTGAAGGCTCTGTACAAAGTTCTTACATCCTAAAAATCTAATTTCCACTTAGTATAGGGGTCAGCTCTATTCAGCCTGAGTTACATCCTCTAAAGATTTCACCCAATTGTACCTGTTCTTCTTGGTCAGTAAACATATTTCAAATCCCAGTCAAATCAACTCTGCTTTCTGAGAGTCAACTGTTCCACTGTCTAGTTGAAAAATCTCAGAACATTCTGCCTGTTACTCAGTTCCCTTAGCATAAAAGCTGGTTGAGGAAGGATGCAGTTCTTTTAGTATTTTGTCCTTGAACACAGAAGTATTTTGTTCATAATCAGATTGAAGACTTGTCTTCATTCCAATAACTACAGAAGGAAAACCAGGAAGACCAAATGCATCTGGTTTTGCCACTTTTTTTTTTTTTTTGCAACAAAGGATAATTATGAAATATACCTTTTCGTTCTTTGGTACTACTTGAAAAGGGATTATTGTTAAAATAAATCACTGTGCCTTTAAGGTCTACTTTATCAAAATATTCTGCATGAGTAGGCGCTTATTCAGAATTTCAATGTGTGTCCTGACTTTGTAGGACCAATAAATCTTGAACATTAAAAAAAAATCATTCTATCACTTATTTTTGCATCTCTTTGGATAGTGAAGAGGGAAGATTAAACAAGCATTATGGATTGATTTATCTGATTTCCATCATGGTCAACTTTGCTTCTAAAAGCAATTCACTATTTATGACCACTCCAAAGTGCTTTCTCACTATCTCAGGGAGGAGGAGCAAAGACATCACAGAGCAGCAAATTTCTTCATAAAAAGGTTAAACAAATGCAGCCAAGTATTTTTCTGTAGTTCTTTCTGGAACTGGAATGGACAAAGACATCCTCTGAGCTGAAGAGGTAATGGATCACCACAGCTTGCAAAATATTACAGGTAGAATCAAGGCGTTTTCTTTACTGAAAAGAGCTGAGCAATGCATAAGCCTTGTGCTCACACTTATTAGCTGGCTGATCCCTAATTACCCACAGATTGTACAAGATAGAGTTGATAGTATCCTATTCACAGCTTCAGGGGCACTGACCTTAAAAACTCATCCCCTACTGATTTTGAGAGAGTTCAGAGGCTGCAGCAAACTCGATGCTGCAGTCCCGGCTGGTTCTCCTTCCTGTCATCAGGTTGCAGGAATAAAAGTACAAAAGATGTTTGTAGGATTTATTTTGGTTTGGTTTCAGGCATGAGGTATTTGCTCTTGCAAAGTGCATGACCCCAAGGAATGTTTTTCCACCACTGCTGTCAACTTCTGTGCTAGAGAGTGACAATACAGTCTGTAAACACATTGGAGGGTAGATGCCTTGTCAGAAGAGAACTGGAGGCATTCATTTCATAAAAGTTCTTCATTTCCAAAGGTCACCTTTTGCATACCATTTGTTTCTAATCTCTTGGTTGCTGGTTTAGAAACAAACAAGTGCCAGGAAAGAACAAGGAGACGGAGCGATTTGAAGGTAAAAGGGCAGAATGATCTCATGCACCTGGAGTTGATAATGCTCTCTGGTGCTGAGCAGTTAATTTGGGGGCTGGGGTTCATCCAAGTAGTTTATGTAGGATGGAGAGACATACAGTATATTTGTGTCCTATCCGAGCACCCTATACATTTAGGGTAAGTGTAGCTGAGAAGGCAGTTTCTCATAGATCTACTTTGAACATAGCTTTTGTGACCTTTTCCATGCTTCGCCAAATAACTTTATTACATGTTTCCAAACTCCTTAAAGTATGCCACAAAAATCTTGAAAGTCTCCATAATGCTGCCTTATAATACCCCCCTAATTTAATTTGGAGGGGCCATTTTTCAAAGACAGTGACATGTTTCTCACGAAGATGCAAAGTCTCATTTTCTTACTCAGGTGGGACGAGTCTTTCTCCGCCTTCTGAGAACTCCAGGATACAAGTGAATCTGTCTGCAAATTCCCCACCCACATCTGCACTGAACAAAAAATACAACAGTGAATGTGGATACCTTCTCTCACACTTAGAGGAAATGTACTTTCTGAATATGCTCACAGCCATACCTCTAACATTAATTTCCTGGTATCATGAGGAACCACCAAGGACATTCTGGTGGATTAGATAGTGCCTCCAAACCTTATTTTTCATGATCATTTTACATTTTTGTAGGAATGTTTAATTTTGAAGTAGTTCATATTCCTCCTCATCTTGAGTCTGTAATGTGGCATCTTATGGTTCATTCCTTTCCTATGATCACATCCAGGAAACAGTTTCCAGCATCCTGGTGTGATAGAGATAAGCAAGGTGTGAGTGTACATACCACATTTCCTTAGGTTTCCTACGTCTTTCTGGTAAGGAGAAAGCTCTCTGGATTCAAGTCGTTATTTTGATTTATTGCCCTTAGGATGAGAAGTGGCAAAAGAGCTACAGTTGAAAATTACTCTATGGTGAATTGACAGTTGGAGCTTTATGCTCACAAGTTACCTCAGCCTGTGAATAAAGATGTTTCACAGGTGTCCTGGTTTGGGTTAGAACTAATTCTGTTCGTTGATTTTACTTTTCAGCTACATCTCTTCTAACTAGCTACATTTTCTGAAGTTAAGGGCATGCTTTTGCAGACAATGTCTGCTTCTAGAAATGATAGTGCTTGATGTTCATAGTGCTTATGCTTGCTCCTATGGAGATCAAGGTCACTGCTAATCTTGTGTGACATGTTTTGGGTGTAGAAAGTAAAAGGCTGCATTTGTGAGGAGGAGCAGACAGGACAGGTGACCCTAAACTGACCAGCAAGTTATTCTATTCCATGTACATCATATTCACTATAAAGCTGAGGGATCACAGGGGTCAAGCTCTCTTCTTCAATGGCCTTCAATCTCTATCCACGTGTTCCTGAATTCACCTCCAGAATCCAGTTCCCATCTGCTGCTGAGTCCAGTCTGGGACTTCCCCAGTGCCTGCTCCACAGCATCAGTGGTGAGAAGATGTAATTGCCATCGGGGGGTTGGATTCAATATTGGGTTGCATGTATTTGTATATATTTAATTTTATTGTTATTATTTTCATTAAAGCTGTTTTAGTTGTTTTCGATTTCAATCCATAAGCTTCTCTCCCTTATTCCCTTTCTCTTCCCCTTCTGGGAAGGGAGAGGAGTTAATAGAGAGCATCTGTCACTTGTTTCGTGGCCAGCCCAGCCCTAACCCTTGACAACACTCCTGTTGCATTTTTTGAGCTAGTTCAGAAGAAGAGGAATCTGACCTTGCAGTTGAATCTGTCATTTACTACCTATGGCAGAAGAAGCCATGGACAGCATAGGCTGGAGGGAGGAGATGTAGGAAAGTGTAAGCCCTGCAGGAAAAGGGAGAGAATGAGCAGGAGAAGTTCAGGGACAAAGACAAGAATAATCTCTGCCATATGGAGAAGAACCCAAGAAATAGCCACCAGTGGGGGCATGTCACTATTCTGTAATTTCTTTTTCCCTGTAAGGTAGCACAAGTTACTTCTCTAGTTTATGGATGACAATGTTCTAATGATGCTACATATTGAGTTGACCCTTCTCAAGCTTATTATTACATAGAAGATCTTTCAGATAAATTCTGCCAGCTTTATTAGGCCTTAATGTAATTTGCAATAAAGAAAAGAATTTGAATATTTCCTTAAGAAAAAAAAAAACAACCCACAACATTTTGATTGTTAAAGTGAGGGAGTATGTGGTGTTACCATATTCAGAAAGAGGTTCCACGTGCTGGTTTTCTGAAGACACAAAGGGAAAATGCCAAACAAGAACTCGCAAAAATACCACTCACCCTCATAAGAGTGAGTGATACATATATTGAAAGTAAAGTCACTGCTATAAATAATAAGATGTTTCCTGGAAACAATCAATTAAGAGAGAAACACAAGTAAAAGAAATCTCTATGTTTTAGTTCTCATGGTCACAGAGAAACTCTTGCAGTCTGTGATCTCAGGACAATCTAATGATTCAAAATTCAGATCATACATATATATATATAAAATCTTCATTATTGTTATTTTCAATATTAAGATGTTAATTTCAATCAAAGTTGTTATTTTGGGGTGAAGCTGCATGGGTTTTGAAGGTTTGGGGCTGTCAGAGCTTTATTCTCTATGGAATGCATTGTTTTGACACAGAGAAGAAAAACTTCTATGTTTATAATCAAAAATAGACAGCATAAATGTCTTCTGGCTATTGAATCTGACCTATAAATCAGGAATTAAATGTACCACATGAAGTATTCTAGTTTAAACCTCTAGAGCAGGTAAGATATATAGGCCTGTAGTGATAGCACGAGGGGCAACAGGTTCAAAATGGAAAGGGGTAGATTTAGATTGGAAACTAGAAGGAAATTCTTTACCCTGAGGGTGGTGAGACACTGGCACAGGTTGCCCAGGGGTGCTGTGGATGCTCCATCCCTGGAGGTGCTCAAGGCCAGGTTGGATGGGGCCTTGAGCAACCTGGTCTAGTGGGAGGTGTCTCTGCCATGGCAGGGGGGTTGGAACTAGGTGATCTTTGAGGTCCCTTCCAACCCAAACCATTCTATGGTTCTATGATATACAAGAGAAAACCCATTTTGCAAAAAGTCAATGCAAGAGGTGCTTTAAATTGTTTCCTTATTGCTCTTTCAGAGTTGTTACTAAAACAGGAAAGGATTTTTTAGTGCAGGATGTGCATCCAGAGTGTCCTTTTTAATCTCATTCACAAATAAATACTCATAGCTCTCAAGTACAACCAAGCTCACCCATATGGTTATTTCAGTTTTAGTGCTCTTCAGGGAAATGTCTTTTTCTCCCAGCACCACAGCCACCAATAAAATAGAAAATCCAATTTCATTTTCAGTACGGGAAAAAAACCCCAACAGTTGGGAATAATTTTATTTTTTATAAATGTCCTCTGGATTCCAGTGCCAGGTCTAAGCTCTACAACCACTTGTGAAAGAATAAAATAAGAGAGAGAAATTAAACTGAAGCATCTTTGCTGCTGTTGACTGGTGTCAGTCACCATGTTCCAGATGTGAGCTGTCCTTGAGTACAGCCCCTGGGAGAAAAGAAATTAAAGTCACCATAAAGTTGCTACATCTGCTCAAATGGTTTTTCTTCAGTTTTCAGGTATGTTATTGTCATTTCATGTCAGTTATCTTTTGAGAGCAAACTTCTGGAACTGACTTGAGCTCATTTAAGAAAGGTTTAGAAGAATTGGCAGAACCTGTTGCATTTGGTTTTCTTTAAGAACACAAAAGAAGACAAACCTCTCATTTAGCACAATGGATCATTTCAGTGCCTACAAAACAGAAAAGAAGTTTCAGAACAGTGGTTTGCAGTTTCTGCCTTGTCTGTCAGTTCCATGCAACTCTCATATCAATACATTTGCTTTATTTCCCTGCAGGTGAAGTGCTGGGCATTTAGTGCTGTGATTGCTACAACTTCTTAACCACATATTGCACAAAAACACAACGTTGGGGGTTCTTGCCCAGAGGCAGCCAGGTCGTTTTGACAAGCATAATTTCACAATATCAGACAGAAACTAAATTGAAGGCAGGTATTTACCAGTTCTTCCCTCTTCTCTACTGTTTTTTGACCAGCTGTGTTATTGATCCAGCCTCCCTGGAGCTGTCCACAGCTGCAGTTTCCACATAACCTTTACCTGCATAATATTTATGGATGCTTTGTGCCCATTGCTTCCCAGAGGGAATGATTTGGCCAACTGTCTATGGCAGGTCTCTAGACCATGACAGGTGCATTCAACACAAGGTAGCTTTCTTACCAGGACTGATTTACTACTAAATTTTTGTTCATGAATGTTTAATGAATTAATTTGAAGGTCTCTGTTGTTGTTGCACAAGTGCAGCCTTGTGGACAGAGAAACTGATAACTGAAACCTTTCTGAGGGGAGCATTTCTTGTCTTGTGTAAGGCAGAGATGACATCATGGCCCTTGGCCTCTGCTTTTAGAATTGTTGCTTGTAAATGTTCAATAATACTCTTCTGTCTGAACTGCATTTCTGGTGTTTTGACACTCATTCCTAGGTCAAAAACCATCTATTTGTCTCTGGATACTTCCCAGACACCAAGCCCACCTTGAAAATGGCAGCCTACAAGTAACCTGATGAATAGAAAAAGAAACAAGGACCAGCACACCTGCCTCCAGAAACATAGCAGGCATCCAAAACACTCCCAGAAATATGTAATATGCAGCCAAACCTTCAGACACTATCAGATCGGCAGTGAAGAGAATATTCTTGATAACCCCAGTACCAGCCCCAAAACATTCAGTGAACGAGGCTACTCCTCCAGAGACAGAGAACACAGATGTAAATGAGTCTCCCAAAGAACATGTAAATGCACTGTAATATAAAAAGAAAAGCCCTATTAACAGCACACGTAGCTATCACATTTCATGCTCAATTGGAACCTGTCCAGGACATCCTGAAACTCCAGCCTTTGCTAGCAGATGATCATTCAAGAGAAATTGTCCTCAAAGTTTCCCTTTGAACTTTCAAAATTGCTCTTGCCTCACCAAATACTTTATTAGAAGCAAAAATTCTCATGGCAAACGTATCCCAAGTGGAGTGGGGCCATGCCAAAACAATAGATTTAAAACTTGCTGACACATGTGCATACCCCATAGAATAAGAGCCCCATTCCCATCCAAAAGAAACCATCAAAGCTTTGCATCCTACATGTACTCATTCCAGAACGTGATCTATTCTCTCTAAAGCACCAAATGCCCTCATGGAAAGTATGTGGGTGAAACCCATCAACCACTGTGCACCACAACATTTTCACGCAGACACTCTATGAAAAGACAGAAACAGCCAGTGGGAGAACATTTCTCGTAATATAACCACTCTCTGTTTGACTTCTTAGTCTTGATCTTCAAAGGCATTCCACAAAACATCTTCAAAGATGAGCTTTGGATGTCAAACTCCTAACCCTACTTCATCCTAAAAATCACAGTGCAATGGAGATGCTGGGTTTAAGTCACAATTTCCCATACACCATAGCTGAAGCACTTGCCATCTGGCTCTGTGACACAGAAATTATTGAACTTGTCACTTTTATTAACATACCTTTCATTTCCATAGATACCAAATACCTTTTTCTCACCAAATATCAAGCTGATTACCACAACTCAGTTCATGCTGCAAAGCTGGAATGTTGCTCCTTCAGTCCCAAGAAACGTCTTGACTTTGCTTCTTATCAGTTGGTCTACCCAGGGATGTCATCTCTCCTTGCCTGTTTCGTTAATGTTAATATTATGGTAGCTGTGGGGCTAATCCCACTACCTACACAAACAAAAAATAGACAGCTAGTAGGCTCAAGTTGGTTTGTTTCTTCACAGAACTCATGTATCACAGACAGCTCATCTTTTCACAGAGAGACTGGTTCAATCCTTCATGTCCTTCATGGATCCACTAGCAAGAATGGCCTCACGTTGCACCAGGGGAGGTTTAGATTGGATATTAGGAAGAAGTTCTTTACTGAAAGAGTGGTCAGGCACTGGAGCAGGCTGCCTAGAGAGATGGTGGAGTCACCATCCCTGGAGGTGTTCAAAAAAATAAATAGACGCGATGCTTCAGGACATGGTCTAGTGGTCAGGGAGATGGGATGACGGTTGGACTTGATGATCCTAGAGGTCTTTTCCAACCTAAATTATTATATGATTCTATGATTCTAATGCCACTTTCCCCAGAAATCCTCTCCTCCAGTGGGCTAACATGTCCCATGATAATGGTCAAGGAGGTAGCCTTGATGCTAGATGCCAAAGTCCAGATTTGAATGAGGGAAGAAGCAAGAACAAGTGCAGCGTCAATCCTAACCTTCAGTGATAAAGTAGCACGGCCTGCTTAACACGAGTGTTGATCAGGGATGAGGTAGCTTTTGTTTCATCCCTGTTTCAAGTCCCTGATAGTAGACATCAGTCCAACCTTACCACAGTTTTAATAAGACAAAAGAGGGGAACATAACTAACCACAGTGATACTGATCCCTTTATCAATACATAGAAAGAGCAAATAAGGCTGAGAGAGATTCTTTCGAACTGCAGCTTGGCTGGTCTAATGGGTGGTTACCCTTCATAGATCGAAAGAACCACTATAACAAGACATATTGGAAAAAGATGGTTTTCATTTCTGTTTATTTAGTCATGTAATCAGAGAGCAGCCTGCATGTGTGTGGGAATTATTATGAGATAATTCTTGGAAGCCTGCTAATCATGTCATTGCTTTTCAGAATTCTGCTTATGCTCTAAACCCTCCTGGAATTTATTAGGATGGACAATTTGATACTTCAGGTTCCTCCACTCCAAGACAGATATAGAAATTGCTACACCAGGGAATTCTAACAGCCCATCTCTCCTGATAGCTTTACTTTAAGAGTGGCTGGATGATTCAAGGGAAGGGATAAACCTCCTTGTACAACACTAACTGTAGAAAAGAAATTTTTTTTCCAGCCCATCATACATGTTATACTGCAGTATGGAGCTGTGGCTCCCTTATAGTTTTTCTAAAACATACAAAATGTAGAGTCTAGAGTTTTAGACTATAAAAGCTGTCTGCTTTTCTTCTGGGTAGGCCAGCTGGGACCCTGGGAGCTTTCTCAATGTGAAAAACTGGGTCATTTCAACTCCTTGTGAATGCCACGGTTGCAATGTCTGCACTAGGAGAACTGAATTTCAGATACTTCATAAGCCTACAGCATGGGTGGATGCTAAAGAGGGCATCCTGTTACCAAAACCAGAATCTCAACAAGCTTGACTAGTCCATGATCTGTCCAGTCATATATACTCAAAAAGGTTCCTTAGAGTTTCCAAGAATAGTTTTGAATCTACATATTTACCCAGTTGGCAGGCACAAACTCCTCCTCTCTGTTGTGGGATCCTACAGCTCCATTCTACATGGATAAGGTGTGTTATTCCCATTTTAAAGTTGGACGAAATGAGAAAGAAGAGATCATTTGCCCCAGGGAATCCAAAATTTCCAGCTAAACATAATTTGTCCCCTCGAGTTGCAGAATTTAGCTTTTTTTTTT
>VYZX01009033.1:5857-30388 GCA_013401335.1 Brachypteracias leptosomus | reverse complement strand
TTTTTTTTTTTTTTTCTTCATGCTTGGCAAAATGACAGAAAGACTCCTACATTCAGCAGAGCAGAGAGAACAAGATTTTATTCTTGTCCACTGCCTGTGATAAAGATAACTATTCAAGCAGAGCTGTCTGCATGTAGAGAGGGATTTTATGGACTCTGCTGTAGCAGGTGCAGCCCAGGCTGCTAGGAAGGGTAGGAAGGGTTAAACAGCACTTGGTTCTGGAAGATGTACAGGAATCAGAGAAGACAGAGGAATTTGCTGGATTCTGGAGTGCATGAATTTAATCACTCAAATTATTCCATTCTACCTAGAGAGGACAGGACCTGAACTGTGCACGTGAGAGGAGAGGGAAGAGCCAAGTTACCCCAGGCTCAAGTGGACAAAGGTGCACTAGAGAATTGCAGGTGATGGGGGAAGTGAACTAAGCTTTTCCTAAACCCCAACTCACTCCTGGGAAAGAAACATCTGAAAAATCTTCCACATGGAAACAAACCTTTTCCTCCCTCTGCTGCAAGGGGGAAGAGAAGGGAGCAGGAGGGTCTTCTCCACCCTATCCCTTTCTTTTCCTCATGTGACTTGTTTCACCCAGCCCAAAGCCAGAGACTATGCAGAAATAAAGATTTTTTTTTCCTGTTTCCTTCACAGTGCAATGAGTGACATAATGTAGAGATGAGCCCAATGAAGCTGTTACAAGAGCCCAAGAAGCAAAAAGATATTGACAGCATTATTAGTTATCATTTAGAAATTTTCACCTGGGAGCAGAAAAAAAACCAACAGCAACAGGTCCTCACTTGAAAGAGTCAAGAAAACACAAAGAGATAGAACAATTGAATAAGTTTTGCATTTTGATAATTGCTGCCAAAGCTTTTAGGGTTAAAAGAAATCTAGAGGCTTTTGCATCCAGCCTCTCTCTCCAAACTCATGCTCAGCTAATCCCTGTCAGCTGCATCTTCCCTTGCCAATACAGAGGTGAGTGTGTGGAATTTCTGCATATTACTTATTTAGCTGTTACCTTTTATGGGTCTCTCTGTCTCCCACTGACTTTCTGGCTGCAGACAGGTTGGCAAAAGGAAAACCTCAAGCAATTCTCTTTTGAAAGCTTTAAAACTTAGGCGGAAGGAAAGAAGAGAGTCTGACAAAAGCAGCAGATACCTGTGAAGTCTGTGCTTCGACCTGGGCTGCCACTCTTATGGCTGCAGCTAACACAGGGTATTGTCTCTGTTTAAAGCAGCGTTTGCTTATCACGTTGGAATTTGAGAATCCATTGTTCCTTTAATTTTTAATTTATTTTTTTTTTAACATGTTTTTCAGTACTCACTTGCATGTTTATTGTAAGGCTTATGTAGAGATAACAACAACAAAATCTCATTTTTCCAGGTAGTGTTCAAATCCAAAGGTGGAAACAGACCCTGCTGGGCTACACTCCTCCAGAAAACCAATCTGTGCTCATGGATTCCAATTGTCTTTGTGAAGTTACTACCAAATTGTTGCTGTTGTGCCGTGAATGCTTCTTTGTCAGTGTTTATTAACCTTGGCCAAGAAGCATCCACCAGTTTGGGAACAATGAGGAGCGTTTAATTTAATTATGACAATGAACACACTAAGGAGGTGATTACAACCAGAAGAGCCTGAGTTTTTATTTACTTGCTGAAAAAGGGTTTGGAGCAATGGAAAGAGTGAAAGAGACAGCAGGTTATTGGAAAGGTGCACATGCAGGAAGGGAAGAAGAAATTTCATGGAAGGTTGTATCAGGAGGAAGAAGTGGTAGACAGGGTTATTTTGTCATGGAAAACCTGGATTAACTGTGACACAAGCCTAGCCCAGAAAAGAAATCACAAGAGCTTAACAACAGATAAATAAGCAGAGGAAGACCTTGAATGGAGTCAGGAACTGCCAGGGAAGACACTGTTCAGGAAATCATTCTCATAGAAATGTTACGCATTCAATGGTGCTTGAAAGTAAAGAGCAGTGCTCAGGTCTGGAACTTTGTGCTCGACAGATTTCCACAAGTCCATTTCTTTGCAATTATCAACAGAGAGGTAAAACATAAATCTTATCACTTCAGTAGCAAGGAGACATTCTGCAAAAATGCATTTTTCAAGTAGAGAGGAAATCTGAAGGCTTCTAATGAGAAAGCTGATGAATGGACCTCAAGATTAAAAGAAAAACAAACCAAACCAAACAAGCAAACCAAAAAACAACAGGCAGGATAAGTTGATCTGATCATGGACAGATCATCAGTACCTCTTAAGGGCTCTAAACCAGAGGAATTGTTAGAAACTGCTCAGACTCTAGAGACATAAAGATACTTCCGTGACCCAACAACAGGGCAGCAAAGACCCTGAGGAAAGCTTCCAAAAAACTAAGACACCTTGATCCCTCCTCTCTCTCCTGCCTGGCTGTAATGGAGAACTCTGGAAAGTCTTCTCACAGCCCTCCTTGGCAGTGTTGACTCCACAACAAACACTCCTCACATCAGATCTGGGGCTTTTAAGAGCCATTTTTACAGTTTCAACCACTGCAGTATTTTACCATGAGCTGTCCAAGGGGTGAAGTCTGTATCCAGCACAATGACTCACGTGGGTTACAACCAACACATGCTTCCTGTGGGCCAGAAAAAGACATATGTTTTCTTCATTGACAACAGCTTGTCAGCACAACTGATGCCTTGGTTACCAATCCCACCACAGAGGCACAGAGCAAATAGACCAGAAAATAAAACTGCAGAAGCCTATCTGCATGGATCTGGGATCTGATGGGTGTCTTTGGTGAACAGGTCCACAGCATACTTCTCCAAGAAAGTCACAACGCAGTTGTCACTTTTTCCTGTGAGCATCACCCTGCCCAACACTTCCACACCTCCTAAAGGGAGAGAGTGTCTTAGAAAGTCCAGGATGGAGGATGGTGAAAGAATAAAGATGACTTTCATTGCTATCTGTTTCTGTGCTAAGAAGTAAGAGCAAGTACTGTACTTGGTGTCAGCATTCATTGGTCTGATACCATGGCTGTGCACAACTAGAGAAGACTGCACTGCTCTTTACTTTGTATTTTGACTCTGTATGCTCACAGTAGGACCTGCTGGCTATTTCTATTTTTCCTGGAGGCTCCAAGCAGTGAGGAAATTCAAATGTGTGGAAGCACACCCAAGAGCTGATGAGCTCTTGAAGCAGAGATTGGCTACAAAACTGAAGGCTCCGTTTGGCCAAACCTCATCAATCAGACTTTGTTTTTGCCAAACCAAACCCCACACCAGAAATGGATTTGGAGACGACTTCCATTTTCTTGAAGCCACTGAAGTTCTAAGGTTATTCAAAGGTCTCTGTAGCATCCATCTGCAATCTAAACTTTTTTTCTAGAACATGTTTTCCACAGATTGCTTTGATATGTCAACAAAGGGTGAGAGGCCAAGGTTGTCTGCAAGGTTTTCAGTGTTCCCCAGCTCTGGACGTGCCCCAGATACTTCAGGAATAGCCTTTCAAGTGGTGGTTTGGCCCTCATAGGCACAGGCGGTTCTGGGAGGAAGAGAGTCTCATGTTCGTAGAAAATAAGATTAAGAAACAAAAATATTGAGTGAATGGCTTTGAACCTGGAAAAATATGCTCAAGTTGGGGTGAAAATTCCAGTTGTTTTAAAATGAGCTAATTTGTTCTTTCCTGTACATCAAATGTGGGAAGAAAAGGGGAAAAAGAGAATAAAACCAAAACAAAACAACTTTGCTTTTTAATCTGACAGCTGCTCCTTCTGGAAAAAACGATGGGTTTGTGCTTAAGAGTCTAGGACATAAGAGGGCTGGGTTAATTTTGCTCGTGTGCCAAAAAATCCCTGCATGACCTTGGGCAAATCACTTGGCCTTTCCCAGTTCCCTTTGGAAACACAGGGGCTAAGATGTCTTGTCTTCTCCTGTACATCTACTGGTCTTTGGAACACACCTGACTCTTCCTATACGTTTGTGCAACACTCAGCAGAAAATGTAGCTGCTCTTCTAGTTGGAGCTGAGGAGCAAGTCTGTGTTTCATCATGTTAACGTCCATTAAAAATTCTGCAAAGTCCAATTCTGGACTAGAGTTTTCAACTTTCAGGCCAGTCTTAAGGCAGTAGGGGATTATATCATATAAACAAAGCTGTAGATGTCACTCTCCCCTAAGAGGCTTTCCCCTCTCTCTGCCTTGAGCTGGGTTGTTGGTTTAGGCTATTGTCAGAACACACTTACTCACACTTGTGGGATGTTTAGTTTAAGAAAACCCCCAGGTGGCCCCAGGTTATTTTGTATTCAGAGTATACGAAATCCCAGGGATGTGAAAGGGACTGTCTACTAACACCATTGTGATTTCACACGAGGTGCAGGTCAAGCCTTTACCTGGAATTCAAGATTTACAAAAAGGTTTTTGTCTTGGTTTGTTGGGTTGGTTTGGGGTTTTTTTTTTTGGAAAAACACTTGAGTGTGAATTGGGGAGACCACACACATGCTGCAGTTTCTCACTGCCCCTGATCTGACATGCCACTTAACCCTTGTGGTTTACAACCACAGCTCACCACACTGCTCACTGAGAGCAATGAGTCTCTGCTCAGGCTGGGGGTGGGGAATCCCCAGGGAATTCCCCAGCTGATGAGATCTGGCCCATCAAAACTCAAGAGAAGGACTGGAGTGTTAGGTTTTAGGAATGGGCAGACTTCAGGTGGAGAAGAGAAGGTCCATCCCCTTCACTGAACTAGAAGCCCTGTGTTTTCCAGGGCTATCTTCCAAACCAAGCACATCCTGAAGCAAGAAGCAGAAAGGACCACAGGAAAAAGCCAGTCAAGCTTCCCAGGCACCCGTGGTTTTGACAATTCAGGAACAAGGAACTCAACAAGACAGGGTTGCTTCAGCCATCACAGCCACTCCTTACTAAGCACAGACAGCCCAGTGAGAAATTTTATTCTAGGAGTATCCTCTGGCCATCCACTGTGGACTGACATTTCCTAGTACCCCCTAACAAATTGCAAGGACAAAAGACACAGAGTGCCCCATGCCACCAGCAGAGAGAGGGAATCAGAGTGAAGATCACCAGCTATTTCTGCAACTGCAGAGAACTCTAAGTGTAATCGTGGTAAAAAGCAGATGAGTCTGCAACTGGTTCTGTGCTGAGAATTGCCCACTGTTGATGCTGACATTATGGAGATCTTCTTTTCCAAAGTCCCTATTGGTGTCTTTTCAGATGGAAGTTGGAATAACTATGGGAAGACTTCCTAGAATCTTCCCCATTAAAGGTTTGCTGGTCCAGAAGCTGGTGTTGTTTCCTGAGCTGCTGCACACTCCAAAGAGAGACACAGAACAGTTTGGATGTGGTGGTCAGCAGCATTCACAGCTAGGATTTACATAGTCCTTGGAGGCAAGTGCCTCATGATTGTGAATATAGAGGAACCTTTCATTCATGTTGTTGGTGACAGCCACACTGGGTCTAGCTGTGTGTGTAAGTGAATATTAACAAAATATAACACAACTAAATAGCTGTAGGACTCAGCTCACATTTTGTCAGATCAAGAGAAAACACAAATATCTGCCCCAGCCTCTTGACAGAAGTTAGCTGGTCAACACCTGCAACACAAGACTGGCTCTCATGCCCTGGAGAAGCTGGAAAGCCCCGTATGCAGCTAACAGTCAATAAAAAACAGTTTCTCCTTCTTCTTCATCCTTACCTCCTCTGTGTGTCTGCCCAGTTAAAGAAGATTTGAAAGGCAATGTCTCTATTGAAATCAACTGAGGTAGCTGGGGAAAAATCCACCATGCTTTCAGGCCTGCCAGCCATCCTCAGCATCTCCAGTGACATGGACCAGCCTAAGCCTCTTGAAGATGCAAACCAGTGATAACATGGTGAGTGCACTGAGCTCTGTGGAGACACAAGGATCACATACTGACACCAGCCAGGGCTGTTTGGGGCTGGAATATGATCCCTTTTTCCTCCCTGCCTGGTTTTACACTGGGTGGCTAAATTAGCAGTGGCTCAGGGTTGTTACCATGAGATCACTTAGCAGTTAATCTTTTATTTGCAAAGCTGTTCCTTCCCACAGAAGTAAACACCCACCTTATCAGGCATGCCATGGCAAAGGATGTTGTCCAGTTCCCCACCTGCCGTCCTTCCTCTCATTAGTGGCTTCCCTCCCTTTTGCAGCCATTCCCACCCACCATCTGCCAGAACATGCTGCACACCCACAGCCCCGCCTGTGACACTCATAGACATGGTGTGGTCTCCCCAGCCCAGCCTTGATCAGGAAACAGTCTGTTCCCTCCAGGATGAAATATGCCCAGTAAACATGCCCCCTCCTCCACAGCAGTACAGTGCCTGGCCACCCTCCTGAACCCCTTGAAGCTCTGATGAACTTAATGAAACCATGGGTGATTCCTACCAGTCACAGAAAAAAAAGCAAGGAAAGACAAGCTTCTAAGCCAGGGATGGCCTTTTCTTATCCCAGGCAGAGACCATTTTACATATCCCTTTACACTGCATCTCCGTTGTCAAGCCCTTTTTCACCTTCCTCTATTAAATCTCTGAGGAGCCTGCTAAGAGGAATGCACCTGACTTAATTATAATTCCTCTTCCCTGCCAAGAAAATTCTAGGACCTGTTGCTGTTTGTGATGTGGTGGTTTCATTAGAGAGAGGACAGGCCCACTGGCTGTGTAAAGCCACGTAACTCCCATTGAAAAGGTTTCCTGTTTAGCTCCAGCAAATGCACAGAACGTGCTGTGATGCTGAGTTTCCTTCCCCACTGGATGCTGCAGACTGTACAGAGGGAAGTTTTATCTGCTTGGAAATACTCCTTTCTGACACTGAAACCCGGAGACATACATTATCCAGGGATCTGCTCCAAAAACTGCAGAATAAAGAGCCTCAGCAGTGCCTTCACTGGGAAATACAGCAGGTATTCTTCCTGCTCAGCAAAGGTGGTGTGTGCTATTAGGCATAATAATGATCACCTCAAAGAACCTTGCAGCATAGATCCTGTGCTTGTCTCACAGAGGGTCTACCACAACATTAAGTGTAGTGCTCAGTTCCTATTGTGTGTATAGTCAGTGCCTCAGCCATAAGAGTCCCCCTCTCACACTACTTGACCATGTCCCATCCCTCTGACCAGGAGATATGGACCAATTAAATGTCTTCCCTCAAAATCTGCCAGAGGCACTCCAACCTTTTACTGGTCAAATTTCATTCACTTTCCCAACATTTGTACCCAGTTGTTTGATTTTTTTTTTCTAAGGCAGAGGCTGAGGTAGTGAATCCCTGCAAGGGATTAGAGACTCTCTGCCATCATACATGGTTCTCAAGGTCTTCATAAGCAGTAAAACTGTTTGTTTTCAGCCTTCTTTCTCTACATAAACCTCAAATTTTCATTGTGGATTTATTCTTCCCCTCCTCATTTTCACTCTCTTTCTAAAGCTTCACCTTTGCTTTCTTGCTCTCTCTGGGTTAACACAAAAATCTCTCCTTCATCCTGGATTCACTCCAACACAGAGGGACAAAGCATTCATCTAAGCAGTAGAAATCAGTCCATGGCTCATTCAAACTTTCCATGGGACTTTCTGGTGTAGATGATGCCACTGCCATTCCTGACCCATCTGACAAATAGAACATTGGATATGAACTTACAGCATGTTACTTGCTCCATGTTGCTGTTGGTGGGCCAGCAAAGACTAAGGACCACTAATCTCAGTAGGACAGTACTCAGCTTGTGGTAGCAACACACATACTGCAAGAAGGAGTGTCATAAAGTTTCAGCTCCTTCTTCCCTGGTATATTCCCATCTGGGACTGCTTGGTTAAATTATCATCTACCCTACTGGATCCCATACTGCTGTTCCTGCTTCCTAGAAATATTAGGTTTGGGTTGTTTGGGTTTTTTTGTACCATCACCATTCTCTATAATAGAAAAGGCTGCAAACCTTTCAGGCTGCTTTTTCCATCCTTGATAAAATCAGTGCTGCAAATCCTGGACATTTTCTGCAGGTCACTTTTTTATGTAAATGATACATATCATCTCTAAAGCATAGGTAGCTGAAGTTATCTTTTAGGGAAAATGCTCTTTTAGAGAACACAACCTTTACCCTAAGCTGCACCACTGTAGTCCTGGTTCTGTGGGAGAATCTCAAAGATGACCAAAGCACCCATCACTTTTTCTGCTACACTGACACCACTAACTCAGAGTGACTCAGCAGCACTGACTGGCACAGCCAGCAATCCTCACATGCCATTCCTGCATCCTGTGACACTGATGTTGTCTTTTATCCTGCTCTTCGACCTCTATGGATCTCAAACCCTCATGGCTTCATTGCACCTATACTGAGATTCAATCTGGGTAACGCAGGCGCTGAATTGAACAGTGTTGGTTGAGGTCATCTGCAGGCAGAACACTTTGAACTACAAATTTCACACACACAAAAACCCCTCTGATCTTTGAAAAAGAGCCTGAATTACAAAGATGCAATTTTCTAACATTTAATTAAGCAGACAAATAGAATCACCACTCCCTTTCTCCTGATTCCTTCTTCAGAATTTAAAAGCAAACAAGGTTTTTGTAACGCAAGTAAACATATCTCTAAAGGATAATCACCACATGCACTACATCTAAGCCAATAATTAATTTACTGAAAAAAATCCCTTCTCAAAAATGCCAGCCTGTCTCGTTTCATTTGGTGAGCAGACCTGTGTCAATGGATTTATGACGTGATGTCAGTCCCAAGGCTCAAGTGGCAACTTCGTATTTTCATACATTGTTTAATAAGCTGCTCACTTCCCTTCACTAACCCAAACTTTATTAAAATCAGGAAGATGCACTCGAGTGTTTTTCCAGAGAAGACAGGCTATTTAGACTTGATACTGAAAAGAGATTCCCTGTGGTAAGGAAATGAAGAACTGCAAAGTGTTTAGAGGGACATATATAATGCCTTAAACTCTTATATTGAGTTAACAACTAGCATGGACTTGGCTTTAAGGAAATAAATGGATTCTCAGGCTCCCTTATTTCAGTAATCCCCCAACAGAAACTCAGCTGCAGCTTTTTTCTCTCCAGCAGATGATACAGGGAGGATTGTTTTAATTATTTATTTTTATGAGATAGCACAATAGCTACAAGATACCAATGTGTTTTACAGAGCCACGTGTAGAAGAGTATCCTTGTCCTCATGAAGGCACATAGATGTGCACTATGCCATGAGGAGGAAGCAAAAGGCTGTAAGGAGGTTATTGATCCCATAAGGACAGGAGGTATGATGCTCAGGGAAGGAGAAGTGGCAACAGCCAGGTCCAGTGACATAACAAGGCAATAGGAGTGGGAGAGGACAAGAGTGGGTATGACTCTTGGGAGCAGGACAGATCAGACAGGTATTGGGAAACACCTTTCTCCATTCCAAATGTAAATCCTTCCATTTCTGATCCTTTCTTGAATGATCCTGGTTATGGGGAATGGCGAGACCCTAGCCCTGCAGTGATGTGTCCATCACAGGTGATGTCCATAAGCATCCTTCTCACCCATATTCCTTACAGCACAACCAGACACCAACCACTTGAACATCCTCTACCAAGCCCATCCCCACATTGCTGGGGTCAGCTGCTTGGAAACAAGATGAGGTGGTTGCTTTGTTCCTAGGCTCAGTGAAGTAAAGAGAATGTGTGAGCACACCCTTCACCAGCTACGGACGCTCTGCCCCAGCAGATGTAGCCACATGTTTGGTTTCCAGATGCAGAGAGAGGCAATCCTTCAGAGTGCACATTTTCACAGCCTCCAAGCAGACACACACACACTGATGCCTCCAAAGCCTACTCAAGTCTCCCTGCCAGGATTCCCCATGGAGAGCTGAGCCCCTGCCTGAATTTTAGAGAGAAAAAAAAAGTGCAGCTCTTTCTGGGAGAAGAGAGTGTAGGGAGAGTGGATCACACGTTGGGTTTTACAGGCATAATTAGCCCAGGTTCTTGGCCAGTATCTTGTGCTACACATGCAGTGGGGCTTTGAAGGCTGGACAGCCACCAGAGCTCTTCTTTTAGCATCACTACCAAAGGATAGGTCTCTACCTATAGGCTCCTCCCCTGACTATGAGTGTATGCTAACTCATGCAACAATGAGAAGGTGGAGTTATCAGACAGATAGCAAGGTTTAGACTGTCCTCCAAAGATGACTGAAGGTCTAGAAACAAGACCTTTGAAAGCACTGAGCTCACTTAGTTGAAAAAGATTCTAGAGAAAAGAAGGGACTGTGGGTTGTCATAAAAATTTGCTGAAAGAGGACGTAAAAAGACTTTTCTGCAGGTTCCTAGAAGCAGTTTAGATATGAAGAGAAAAGATATCTTATTGCAGAAGCTCCAAGAAGACATTATGAAGAGGAAGGTGAAAGTTAAAGTGGTATCTGTCAGGAGCAGGTTAGGGAGAGGAAATCTGGCCATGATCCAGTGAGAAACACTGTATAGTTTCTTTAGGTCCTTGTCTGTGATGTTTCCCATTTAATCTGCAGAGTGTGAAGTTGCTTAGCTTGTGCTTGGAACAGGAGGAAGGCATCACAGAGCCTTTTTTTTTTTTTTTAAATCAAATTCCTTCCTGCTTTGGACCATCCATGGACCTGTTCAGGAGCACCAAAGCTAACTAGGCAAAGCACAACACTAATGACTATGCTTATTACAGATGAGCATACTTTAAGAAAGAATTTGTATCATAGGTGGCAAAACCAGCCCCCTTTGCCTGAATTAGATTTGGAGAAAAACTCTGACCCTTCATTTCTGACTGCAACATGTCTGAGCTTTTTCTTACTGCAAGTAGAATCCACCCTTCTAGAAAAGCCAGAGACAGAGATAAGACATGGGAGACTTGCTCCAACTTGTTCTATTTACCTTGCTCAGTTTGAGAAAACATTCAGATATCCAAACAGAATATATCAAGGACAACACTGGCAAACGCTTCAGAGTTACACTCACCCACAGATATTAATCTAGAAGGTACATGGGGAGTTCATAAATAAATAACAATAGGCTTCATACTCAGCATAGATAGAGATTTCATACCAGGAGTGAAAACATAAGCAAGTAGGCATAAGCTGAAGTCAACAAGGGCTTAGATGAATTTAACAATTGTGATTTTTTAAATCAGAAGGGCACCTCTGAGCTCTTATCTGAACTCCTGTGTATACAGGCCAAAGAATTCAAATGAGGCTTTTAGCATCTAGTGAGTAAGTTCTATTGAAACTAAGGCAGAGGCTCTAAGAAGACATTCATAAAAGATTCCAGGTTTGGGAAATCCCAACACAAGCCCAGGGAATTTGTTGTAATAATTAATTACCTTCCATTGTTTAAAAAAAGTAGTAATCTGAAATTTATTTCTAGACTAAATTTGTGTCAAATTTACTTCCAGCTGCTAAATCTCATCATGCCTTTTCTGCTAGACCAGGATTATCCTAAGTCAATTGTGGTCAGGGAAGCACTCAACAGCTTAATGGGGCTACACTGTAAAGGGGGAAAAAATAAAAGGTAATTCTAAAGAGAAAAACAACACATCTTATCCAACACGCTTACTGTGCTGCCTGTGGCTGCAACTCACCTCTTGGGATTTGACCAGCTGGGTGAAATACCACGTATGGCCAAGGGGGAGTTACATCAGAATGATTTATAAATGAGAATTGTTTCATCAATACTGCACATGATGAGCTCTAGGCGGGTTGCCACTGCTCTGCACTTACACTGGTCTGGTCTATAGTTCCTCACGACCAGCAAGGGCTTTTGGAGGGAAACACCACTGAGGTATTTTTTGGCTTTAGAAATGCTATTTCCTGGTGACTTCTTCCCCAACCACGGCCTAACTCCCAGTCTCCACAGTCTCATTTCTGGGTTGGTCTGATACAACACTGATTATCTCCCACTCTACAAGGCAGCAAGTAGTGGAGGATGGTCTGGGGTCAGAGGGTTTCAGAGACCTGGAGGTCCTTTCCCAAGGTGCCAGATTCCTAATAAGCTGGACTATTTATTAATTTAACCTCATTTTCTCTTCAGTGTTTTGATTTGAATAAAATATGACTGGGAAGGCTGCCTGGGACTGGTTACCTACTGTAGGTAACTTGAATTGGCTCACATTACCACACTAAACCTAACTTATGCCCTTCACCAGGTGACAAGAGGGGTGAAGATAAATGCAGGTCTAAGCTGAGGATGATGAGGGCTTGAAGCTTGTAGCTGGATTGAGCAGAGCAGAAGGGGAAAACAACTGTTCAGCTGCAGCAATATCATCATCAGGTGCCCCTTTCTTGTGTTGATGCTGTCACCATCTCTTAGACAAAACTCCCTTGAAAGCACTTATTGATGAAAAAGAGGCAAGAAATTACAATTAGGTGTAGAATACAGTGATGGCAGTGCAACTATAATTAACTATAATGGCCTAAAGTTGTACCAGGGAAGGTTTATATCGGATATTAGGAAGAAATTCTTTACTGAATGAGTGGTCAGGCACTGGACCAGGCTGCCCAGGGAGGTGGTGGAGTCATCAGCCCTGGAGGGGTTCAACAAATGATTAGATGTGGTGTTTCAGGACATACTCTAGGGATCAGGAAGATGTTGGGATGAAGGTTGGACTTGATGATCCTCGAGGTCTTTTTCAACCTAAATAATTCTATGAACACAGTAAGAGTGTACATGCTCAGAGCTCTTATAACGTTGGTAATTTAAAGGAAGACACATCTATATATTGTCAAAGACAGTGGAATTAAAAAAGTGATAGGTTGCAATCCTCCAGCATACCCTCCTTGGAACATCTCAGCATTGTTTTCAGTTGCTCAGTCCTTCCTTTTAGAATTGAGACAGCATTTTCCCAGCACTGGGGATGCCTGGTCCCTGCCTGTGCCACCCTCTCAAAGAATCAGATGGTTCACTGAGATAGATAATTTCTTTCTCTAATCAGGACACAAAAGAAGTAGGAATGAAGCAAGGAGGCTGGGAGAGAAGACTAAGGGTAGTGGCTAATCAGTATTTAGAGAGGATTGTGCAAGCAACTAAGACAGGAGATCATGTTAATATTTTCACTTAAAAGACTAGTGCTGAGAAAAGGGATGAGTTTTTCTTTTAGATTGCATGGAAAATTCATCTTCCCTGGGTGCCCCAGGGGATATGAGGCTAGCAGAAGAGATCTATCCTGCTCCAGAGCTTGGCGTGTATCTGAATACAGCTTTGGACTGCGTCGATCCCTGCCAATGACACTTGAGTCAAACCAGACTCAGCTCAACCTCTGCCTCCCAAAGCATAGCTCCCTGCACAGCCTATGAGTGCTCATACTCTGACTTGTAAATGGAACAAATTTCCTCTAACACCGTGAAGAAAGAAGAACTGGGGAGCTGTGCCTGCCTGCGTCTCCTTCGTGTCATTTTAACAGAGTCACTTTTAAGAGCATAAACACCCACTCAAAATTAGCACAAATGTTTCCTTCATCGTCTCGCTCTGACACTAATGGATAAAACATATTTCCAGGGTGCACATCCAGCCTTCTCCCTGCACTGCTCTCCTGTCACTGACAGCAGCCGATGCATTCAAACGAACAATTGGCAATAAATAAAAATGACAAGAGCAAATTACAAAAGCGGGAGATATGGCCTGGGGAATACTCACAGCTAGAGAGGCATTACAGTCCTTTCCCCTTTAGGTCACTGGTATCCACTAACAGCCAGTTTGTCAAGCTAGGCTGACTCTTTCTTGTCCTTGGGCCTGGAGGACTCCTGTAGAAATGTGAGGCTTGGAGCCAGCAGGAGATCCCCCTCCCCTTTCAGTGGGCTGGTGTTTATTTCTTTCCTACAAGTCTGCTTCCCACTCAAGTACTTTTTTTTCCTTACAGTTTTCTCATCTGATCTGATTTGTAAGAAGTGGAATGGTGTTCAGCACAATCATCTCTTGAGCTATCGGTATAAGCAACTTCACAGTGTAGAGCAGACTATGCATCTCTATATGGCAATATTTCTAATTGGTAATGTTTGGCTTTACACATTAATAAAACAATAGTATTTTTCAATACTTCAGTCAGCATATGCACCAGAAGTTCCCATTCAGTTCTTCTGAGCTCCATGCAAAAGCTGACCACAGCAGAGGTGAATTGGATGTTGTTATAGCAGGAACTCAGCTTCTAAAATGGATTTGCCACTCTAGGCCTGAGCTCAAGAATCAAGGTATTCCCATTTATCTCTCCAATGTGGCCAATAGTCCCCAGATAAGCAATTAGTCACCCAAAAATAATTGGCTTTCAACTGCATGTCCCAGGGTCTGCTTTCTCTCTAGCTGTCTTTGAGGAAGGAACCTCTCTATTGATACAGGCTTTCTGCACTTCCATCTTTTTGTATGTAATATAGGTGACAACACCAATAGTCATCATGCCCGGATAAACAGAGCACTCCATGTGTGACTGTACAAGACCATCTCTTAGTATCCTTCAGGTTCATTATGGTACTTTTCATAATGCATATACAAACAAGAGAATAGGCAGATGAAGCACTAAGATTATTATCCTTAGTAAAGGACCAATATCATCCTTGCATCCTTTCTCTTTTTGAAAGATCTTAGTAAAGGACCAATATCATCCTTGTATCCTTTCTCTTTTTGTAAGTCATAGAATCATAGAATATTTTAGGCTAGAAGGGACCTCTGGAGGTCATCTGGTTCAGCCTCCCTACACAAGTAGGAACACACAAATAGGGACATACAAGTAAGTCCAATTGTAGTAGTTTATAAGGTTGGGAACATATGGACTGATTTGTTTTGGTTTCCTGGAAAAAAAAAAGAAAACAAGACTCTACGTAGCTCTCAGAGTTGGAGTTGATCTGCCATTGACAAGAAGAAGAGTAGTGGTAGGAAATAAGAATAAACTACTAAGATCCAGACTCACACAGGCACATGAGTACCCTTGTTTGGATGCTCATCTCAACTAATATTAAGTGCCTAATGTTAGCCAGGATAGTTTCAAGAAGAAGCACTTTAATGAAACTTGATATCTGGAGGCAGGGTGTTAAATCAATGCTTGCTGTTGTAGAGAAAAAAAAAAAAGAAATCGAGAACCAGCTGAACCAGCCTTAAGGTTCTCAATAAGAAACTCATTATAATATTCTGCATATATATTGTAAATGCATTTGCTTATCAAGATACCAGTGGAGATCAGCTTTTCATTCCTATTTGTGTAAATCACTTGACAGTTGCATCCTATTAAAGCAGTACTGAAGTCATTTTGACTTGTCATGTTTTGGCATAGCATTTCAATGACATTAAGCAAGATTCTTCTAGGACTAATGAGTCTTATTATGTCTTCAGCACCCAAGATTTGTGATTTTTAATTATACCAGATGCAGCCAAACCTTCCAAAAGAAAATGTGAAAATAGACTAATTAATAGGGAGGTGTAGGGAGAAAGATAAACAGCTAATCAGAAGATAATACCTCTATGCATCAGTATGATCCAGGGTAAATTATCTCCTGTTAATGTAGTAAGTATTTATAGGGGGTTATTTCACCTCTGGGAGATGTCACTGAGGCCTCAATGGAAACTGTCTAGGATGAAGTCAAGAAGCATCCTAAGAGACTAGACTATCATGTCTGCCTGGCTTGAACAAATCTTCCTTGACTCCTTTCTGGGAAAGGGTTACAAGAAAAGATCAAGTTTGGACACATTTATTATCGTACCTTGAAAGTGAACTCAGCAAGCAAGAAGCAGGCAAAAGGGAAGACTAATTTGCTCTCAAAGACTCTTGATTAGGACAGATATTTTCAATTACATGCAATTGTTTTATCTGAATATTATATGGATCAAAGTCACTTAATCTATCGGTCAGATCAGGTCTTCATCTCACATCTGGAAGAGGAAAAACAAACAAGAGAGTAGAAGGTGCTGTTCTCAATTACAGTCCTCTAGGCAAATAATAATTATTGGGTTTGCTATTATTAAGGGATAAACCTCAGAATGGTCCACAGAAATGGTCTATTAGAAACACTGGTGTGTGAATTTAAGTTTAGACATCAGTAAGTTACATTTCCTAAGAGAAATGCCCCAGCAGAGCTGCATGTGTTCTTTTTTTCTTTCAATTTGTTTTGAAAAATAAGTCCAACAAAACAATTTCTCATATTATTCTTTTACTCTCTACCTTTTTATTTTTATTTTTCAGAGAATAAACATATATTTCTACCAGAAATTTACTTTGAGATTGTCAATTTTTTGACAGTAATTTATAATTTTTGACTATGCCTAATAAGTGTACTTTTTAAGAACTCTTAAATTATGGATCTTCAGTGCACCAAAGGCACCAGCACAAATATTCTTCAGATTTTCAGGAGGGGTTTTTAGGTCCCTTTCATAGCACTTAAAATTAAGTGAACGGGGCTTTGCAGGACACTTACAGTTTTCAACCAAGCAGTAGTTTCAATGGACAACTTTTAAGATATCAACCAAACATAGTTAAGAAAAACTAGCCATTATCATTAGATTTAAGTAGCTGTCTAGAAGCCTATATGAACAAGGAAAAATCCACATGGGTCCACCAGCTCATAAGGCTGAGGATCTGAGCAAAAAGCTCTTATGTCAAAGCAGAAGAAGCAGCACAGCCACCTGGAGCTACATCAGTTGCAGCTTTACAAAGCCTTTGCTCCCTCCTGTTGCGTGTTGCCACAGCACAGACTTCTCTGGAGTGCTGCCAGAAAGTCAAAGATCTTCCCATGAAATACTTTCCTTCTACCATGGCAGAGATCTCATGAGCAACCTCTCCAAATCATGGGTGGGGCAAAGCAACTGGGACAACCCTATTTGGCTGACCGGTGACCAGGAATCCCATGGCAAGCCTTTGCTTTGCTCTTATCTCACTGCAATGAACAAACCAGCCCTTGCTTCTGTATAAACTACCAGGGCATTATGCAAGGTCTTGGGTACACCCATTCTTTACATCACACAGTCCTGCTAAGGACAGCAGCCCCATGGAAAAGAAAACAAAATCAAACACTACTCCATTTAATGAAACTCAGAGGTTTCAATGTGCCCACCCACAATGGGGCCAATCCAGGCTTGTTTGAGTTCAGGATTGATGTTGGCCTGACACACAATGAGTAGGTAAACTTGGCACCTTGCTGCTTTTCTAAGACTTAGGGCAAGTCAGCTGGATGCTCTTGTTGGGAGACAATGCAGCCTCTTTGAACTCGTCTATAGGAGCAGAGGTCACCTTGATGTGTAAATAGCCTTTCACTGTCTTTCAGAGGTTTTCTGTCCCAACTTATTTAAGTAGGAGTGCAAGGTCCTTTTCTGATCCTTTACTCTATCCTAGGGCAGCACACAATCTGTTCAGCTTCTCCACTCTTCTTCTGTCAAGCCCACAAACTCCAAAACTGGGTTGGCAGTTACTGAACTTTCTCTACAGATGCTAACTGATGGAGGATTTACCACATCATTTGGCATATAACTGTTTTATCAAACTTTCCAGGGAAATAAAATAAAATAAATAAATAATAATAATGAAGAAAAAAACAACCTACCAACCGCAACAACAAGAAACAAACCAACACACACAAAAAAACAACCTCCGAAAACCTGCAGTTTAATACTCACAAACTTCTGGCTTCTGTGTCTGGGACTGGATCCTGCAATTTCTTCAACTCTTCAGTTAATCATCCAATCTTTCTAGCTGCACATCTGCTTATTGGCAGTGCTTAAGTTCCCCCTTAATCTTTTTTGTCATAAAATAAGTTTATCTAGCTCCTACACTATCTGGCTGCAAGGCGTATTTTCCATATGTGAAACAGACACCAACTTCAAACTATAGGTACAATGATCAGTGCCACTAGAAATTAGGTCATTCATATATAAGATGCTTCTAATAGTTTTAAATTGTGCCAGATTTAAATAATGACACAGAAAATAAAAAAACAACCTGCTTAGCCATGTGGATTCCTGGGGCAAGTTTGTAGGAAGAGGTAAGTTTGTTAATTAGAGCAACTGATATAGCTGGAAAATAGCAGGCACGTGCTTCCAGGCACATGAGCCCTTTGTCAGGTCTAAAATACAAGAAAAACACTCCAGGCTAAATACAGGTTGAGAACAAGCTGCTTTGAGTTTAACTTTATGATGTTAATCAGTGAGTTTGAGAGAAAGGTGTGCTTTGTGTTGTAATTCCTCAGCTCATTACACGTGGAAGAGTTCTTAAATTCCAACGTGCTGATACACTTAGGACAGATTTTATTGTACAATTTGCTGATCATTCAGCCTAATAAGGAAAACTTCCAGGAAGTTAAACTGAGTAGGAGCAAAGTTCAGTAGATGCCTATCACAGTGCTGCAGTGTCTGATCATTGGCACTGTATTAGGGAATGAGAACTCAAAATACCTCCCTTCTCCTCCCAAAACAAAACAATATTCATTGGAAATAAAAGAGATCATAGAATCATAGAATGGTTTAGGTTGGAAAGGACCTTCCAAGATCATCTAGTTCCAAGCCCCCCACCACGGCAGAGACAACTCCCCCTAGACCAGGCTGCCCAGGACCTCATCCAACCTGTCCTTGAGCACCTCCAGGGATGGAGCGTCCACAGCTTCCCTGGGCAGCCTGTTCCAGTGTCTCACCACCCTCTGAGTAAAGAATTCTTTCTAATTTCCAATCTAAATCTACCCTCTTCCAATCTGAACCCATTACCCCTCATCCCATCACTACAGGACTTTGTGAAAAGTCCCTCCCCAGCCTTCTTGTAGCCCCCTTCAGGTACTGGAAGGCCAAGGAAACTGTTCCACCAAATACCAGTTCCATGATAATCTAAATGGACAAGCCTAAATTCTCTTTACTTGGCTTCACTGACACTAATGTTAAAGCAACATAATCTGTACATCCCAAAGGCAGGATGATCCATTAGATCATCTGCTCTGACCTCCTGCAGAGTTGCACGTTGCATTGTTTTATAGAAGCCAACTGTACAGAGCAGGTGCTCCAAGCCAGACCTCTTCATTTCTCAGTCAGTTTTGAAGCCTCCTGTTCTTTTCCACAGTTACTTAAATCTTTGCATGCTGTAATGCTATATAATATGCAGACAGTGTCCTGGCCTGAACTCCTTCAGGGTGCCAGTATCAGAAAAGCAAATATTTATACAAACAGTTGTGATAGTTAGTGTAAATAATGAGGCAATAACAGTGGAGCAGAGAGATATTTCCTGGAGGTTTAATGCCTAGTCAGGAGGAGCTGATGCTCTGAGCTGATCTTGGTCAGGTATTAACTGTCTTGCTATTGTCTATAAATAGATGGCTGTTGTTATTGTTATATAATGAAAATGAAAAATTAAGCATACATTTAGAGCCCTGGCTCTAAAGTGGTGCATGGCTTCATTTCTGGGTCACAATTACCACATATATCACACAGAATAAATGTTTGAAAGACTCTGCCCTGAGTGGTGGAATCATTTCTCCAAAATCCACCATTTCATGTCAAAATTCCTCATTGGCTCATGAACCTCTTGCTCTCCATGACCTGCTGCTTTTCTGAAAACAGGAAAAAAGACGACTGAAGGAAGGGCTTTGTCTTGAGGTCCCATTTCCATCTCTCTGAGTAATGTTACTGCAGGACCTACAGGTCACCTGGCAACATTATGGGAGTATTTAATTATCCCTGGGAAATGCTGTGTCCCATTGCTGAGGCACTGATGAGCAAACCACATAAAACTCAAAGATGAATTTGAAAAGCAAACTCTGAAAGGCTCAGACATTTCTCTGAGCATAGTCTGGAGGAATCTTTTGTGCCTCTGCCAGTAAAACTGTTTCACAAATTTTCAGCATTCTGCCTATTGCTTTGATCTCTTTTTTTCCCCATCCCTGCCTAATCTTGATGGTCACAATGAAACAAACAAAATGTTATCTATAAAATGGCCACAAACCACAACATTTATAAATGCCTGTCACATTTCTGCAACCAGTGCATTCTCACTCAAGAAGCAGTCTTTGGAAGTCTGATAACTTCAGGTTCAAGATTGAGCAGAGCTCTTCTACCCTGCTACACCTTGACCTAAACCAATATCCCACATCACACTTGGGAAGGACCAGAGTTCTTTTTTCTATGAACAACTACCTTTCTTAGGTGTCAGACCACTGGAGGATCTGTGTCATAACCAAACTATGAGACCATTTCTTGTCCTCTGTTTCTCACCACAATTGGCTGGTCCAACTCCAAACCTCAAAGAAAAAGAAGCAAAAGAGATGTAAAAGATATGCAGACCAACACTCATCTTCTCAACATTAAGTCAGCAGTTCTCAGTTTAATTTCAGGATGACACTGAGCTCTTGGAAACATGTATGTACATACCTTGTGGGCACAGGGAGATTTGTCATTTTTATAGAAGGCTGAAATATGTTTGGAAGCTGCAAGACCGTGGTCATCCTATATCAAAGGGCGTTTCATAACAAAACACTGGAGCAGTCCATTTATAGAAGCAGCATTCTGCACTCTCGCTGCTGTGGCTAAAACCAAATACCCTCCCTGCCTTCCTAAAACAGCACGACCTTCCCCCAGAAGGGCCATTTCCATAAGAGAAATAAAATTAAAGAGGAAAACATTGTCCTGGAGGAAGAAGTCGGGGACATAGAAGCAATGTTTTCAATCTAACGTTGTCACATGAGGGGGTGGTGGACAGGAGAAGGCAGCGACCAGCGGGAATACTTTGTGGCTATGTAATTTGCTAAACTGAGGCAGATACAAGGAAGAAGGTTGATGGAGGACAGGCATTTATTTTAGAAAGGAAATTCGAATCCCATTGGAATGACCACAGTGGAATGAATCCAGCCAAGAGAACTGGAACAGGGGTCATAAATAACAGGAATCTCAGGTCAAGCAGCAAAGGACTGCTGTAAAACCCATCTGAATACTAGAGGAGGCTTCCAAAAGGACATAGCTACGAGCCCACAAAGTCCCCAGGCTCCCGGGACCACCAAGGATGTCTGTAACTATCTCACTTATTCTCAAGACAGTACTTGGCATTTCTTCCAGCTCTTTCTTCTGGTCTTCTTGTTTGATCTATGACTGCAGATCTGCCTCTCCAGTGTTTTACAGCTGCTACAACACCTTGCCCATCTCTGTAGGACACAAATAATTCATCATACCCCTCCTTTCCACTATAGTTATTCTACTGTCTCACTTCCACTCATACTAACACTCTTGTTAGATGGCAATTTTGAGTACATTTAAATATGAAAAATGATACCCAGAGAGAAACCTTCTTTGTTGCCCAGTTCAATGTCCTTCAATACAGGAAACCATTTCTTTTTGGGAGAGGAGGGACAAGTATTAAAATATCACAACATCATAAAGAAACTTATGACAGAGATATGATTTTATAGCACAGACAAGATAAAGTATGTTGAGTATCTGAACAAATACGTGAAGTTTGAACTGAAGTTGATTTTCCCAAGTGCAATCACACACGAGTGTATTACTTCCATACCAATTGATTTGAAACTTCATGGATATGCAGTTGACCAGTTAATTTCAACAAGACTGATTCTTCAAGATGCCTGGTAGCATCTAGCTGCTATAGTGCCTTCATATTTACATGAGTGGGTCTACCGCATTCCCTGGTCCACTGAGGTGTCACTGTCAGGAATGACAATCATATGTGTACAAATATGAGCGCACATACTATGCATTTCAAGGTTCTCTCTTTCTTTCAGATACAAAAATAATGCAAGAAAGCTAGTGCAGTCATAATGCTTCCACTACTTTTCCCATTTCCACAGAAAATAACAGAATAAATTTATAACATGTTTGATTGTAAAGAGCATGGTGATCTGGAGGGCACATCTAAGTGTGTCTAACTACTCTCATATGGTTTTTGGAATGGTCCTTTCTTCATCTATTCCAAAGTCATGCGAAACATCACTCAGATCATTTATGTCAATTATAAGACTTGCCAAGAATAAAATTAAACACAACATGTGATCACAATGTTGGGATCATTGGTGCAGTCTAATTGGAGGCCTGTAGCTAGTGGTGTTCCCCAGGGGTCAATACTGGGTACAGTGTTTTCANNNTCCCCAGTTCAAGAGAGACAAGGAACTGCCGAAGAGAGTCCAGTGGAGGGCTGCAAAGAAGATCAGGGGACTGGAGCATCCGTCCTACAAGGAAAGGCTGAGAGACCTGGGTCTGTTTAGCCTGGAGAAGAGAAGACTGAGAGGGGATCTTATCAATGCTTATAAATATCTAAAGGACGAGTGTCAAGAGGATGGGGCTGGACTCTTGTCAGTGGTACCCAGCAACAGGACAAGAGGCAACGGGCACAAACTGGAACACATGAAGTTCCATCTGAACATAAGGGAAAAATACTTTGAAGGTGACAGACCACTGGAACAGGCTGCTCAGAGAGGTTGTGGAGTCTCCTTCCCTGGAGATATTAAAAATTCATCTGGATGTTGTCCCATACAACCTGCTCTGGACAAATCTGCTTTGACAGGGGGGGTGGATGAGGTCCAGAGGTCCCTCCAGCCCCTACCATTCCATAATTCCATGATATAGGTTTCCTACAGCATCTTTTACTGAGAGATGCTTCTTTTTGAAGGAAACCTAAACTGCTAAGGGCCTGTAAGGCATTATTTTTCTTACAGGAACTTCCAATCCAAGAAGCCATCCTTCATTTTGGGAATTTGTTTCAGATGGGAACCTAGCAATAATTGCCATCCTCCTCCACAGACTTGTCTCATAATAAGAAACATGTGTACAGCTGGAGGAGTGTGAGGTTGGGATAGGACTGACAGTGGAGATGTGCATGTTCAAGAGCAGATGGAACTCTGTTTTTTATTGAGAAGTAGATTCAAAACACCTGGCAGAAAGGTGCTTTCTTTTTCCTTCAGTCTCATGAAAACCTTTGTGACTGCAGAGGCATTTACGTGCAAAACAATTCCAAAATAAGGGGGGAAAGCATAAATAGGAAAAAAAAATATTAGAAACTGAAGAACTTTCCATAATAACTGTGAGGGATTGTATAATTAAGAAGCAGAACTGATGCTTCACAACTGCATTGCAAATATGGAAATTTTGAAATAGAAAAAGTTAAGATTAGCTTTGGTTGGAAAAGATGTTTATTATTATAAATATAATTATTATCTTAGAAGTAACCTAGAATAATTTTAGAAAAATTCATTATCCACTTTGGAGACTACATCTTACCAATGTCCACACCTACATAATGACCTTACGTTTATCACTCTATATGCCTAGAGATAGAGCAAATAAAATAGAGCAAATATAAAACAGACAGTTGGCCAGTCCTTCACATACCAGAAGTTTTGAGAAGCTGTGCACCAGTTTCCTGAGGCAGAATAACATTTATCATCAGAAAACAGAACAGACTTTTATCAGCTGTTGGAAATAACTGAGAAGTAGTTGTAATAGAGATAACAAGCTACAATTCCATAGAAGAGGCTGAATCAGAAATTCTCACATTTACAGGAACTTCTGTGACATAAAGATTTCCATAGAACAGCAAGCACCACCTTGAAAGGGAGCTCTGAGCAGAATCCTTGGATGAAAAGAGAATTGATAGGAAGGAAAAAAAAGAAAAATTTTGAAAATAAGCTTTTTTTTTCCAAGTTTTTCATGAGATTGCCTTGATTTTTTACAGACCTATCCAAAACCACTGTGCTGAGATGGTCCCACTGATGAATGCAAAAGCATTACAAACAGAAAGCATTCAGCACATTTTGATCTCACTCTTTTTCTACCCTGGGTGAAAAGATACCTGCCATGAAGCAGCCATCACAGCAATGACATAAGATTGCTTCAGGGACAGGTGTGAAGAATAGATGGATGTTGCTTCCCCATCAACACTCCTGTAACCTCAGAGCCAGTTGCCTGAGCTCACTCTGGTTCATGCACTCATAACTTGCTGTGATTGATACTGCACATTTCTTTATCCTTATTACTGACCAAGGCCATAAATCCCAATTATGGAAGGCAGTTGAGTTCAAGCTGCTGCCATATTTCACAGCAAGGCTAACGCAGAGGTTACCAGAGGTCACCTTGGCCAGAGAGCAGGACTACAGCATAGTAAACCTATATCTTCACTATTCAGCTGCAACGTCTTTCAGGCTGAATGAGTTTTAATTACCCCCTATCAGACCCCCAAGCCAACTTCTTCTCTCAGAGCCAGGGACAGAACCAAGATACGTGATCTCCTGTCTTGTGGGTTGTGAAACACGCTGGCAAAGTGTGTGTCANATGGCTGTGGGGAGAAGATGCAATCCCTCCATTTGTGGCATGCACTCATGTAAAAGGGACGTTACCAATTTTTTTACATTTTCTGAACATCCCACCAAAGGTCAGTCACTGTGCACAAGAGACTGGGCACGTGCATCCTGGAAGGGTATCTGTTATAACTAGAAACCGAAAGGACCTTCATGCACGCCTTTAATTACAGGCACGTTTCCTATACCCTGACTGCAGGATGAATCCAGGCTCTGCTTGGGAATTCTCATCAGAAATGTGTGAAGTGTCAGTTTGGGTCTCACATTATGTGATGCATTCAGTGGATTTCAAATGTGAAGTACCTTCTCCCT
>VYZX01009031.1:720179-737913 GCA_013401335.1 Brachypteracias leptosomus | reverse complement strand
AGACTCAGCATCCCCCCAGGACCGCGTGTATCACCCGACAAATCTGTTCCGGTGAACAGGCCACACAAACTCAAAGCAGCTGCCCCCCAAATCTTACCAAACAGAAGGAAGATTTAGCATCATGGGCTGTTAAATTATAGGGCAGACCAGCCCTTCTTTAGCAATCCCCTAGCCTTCCCCGAGGCCCCCAAAGATCTTCTGAGCTAGAAAGTGGGGGCAGGACTCCAGAGAGGTCCGAAAGCCACTCGTGAACAGTGACCCTCTACCGCCTTTTTAAAGCACCCACATTTCCCCAGCACCAAGTTATCTGTTTTCCAACAGCAGGGACCACACCACCCAGGCTAAGCTGAGCCTGAAGCCCCATCCCTTTGTACCCCTTCCATGAGCTACCTGACTTTCCAGCGGAGGCACAGCTCCCACTGACATCACAGCACAGCCAGCAGCCTCCAGCCTCACCGGCCCTGCCTCAGCATCCTAACTATTAACTCAGAGCTAGAAAACCCTTGAAGAATATCCTACCCTCCCCAGGTAACAACTTCAGTAAAAGGTAAGCTCGTTCATGAAGTCCACAACCCCAGAAGATATTTTAGGAACTCTTGTGGTTTCTGAAAACATTTACTCCCAACCCACTATCTGTACATGCCTGTTTTTCTCTGAAACTTTAATCCTGAATATATTGAACACTCTCCCAGCAGCTCTCAGCTCCCTCACACCAGGCTGCAGTACAAGCAATGATCTCCCCTCCCTCCTGGGAAGTTACTTATAGGGATCTCAGGTGCATTCTGGGATGCTGGGAACAGGACCCCTCATTGGCAGCACCTGAGGGGCGTGGGGTGCAGAGGGGCACACGCAGCTCCCGAGCTGCAGTACCCAACTTTGGACATTTGGACACCTTTTTTTGCTAAAACTAGAGCACAGGTTCCCTGTGAAGAGCTATTGGCAGTGCAGAAGGTACCTCAGCTTTCCCTGCACTGGGTCCCCAAAGAACCACATCTTTGACTACAGTCTGGGCTCCTCAGTTCAAGAAGGACAGGGAACTGCTGGAGAGGGTACAGCAAAGGGCTACAAGGCAATTAGGGGACTAGAACAACTCTCTTATGAAGAAAAGCTGAGGAATTTGGGACTTTTTAGCCCAGAGAAGATAAGACTGAGGAGAGGTCTTATCAATGCTTATAAATAATTAAAGGGTGGGTGTCAGGAGGATGGGGCCAGACCCTTTTCAGTGGTGCCCAGTGACAGGACAAGAGGTAACGAGCACAAACTTGAACATAGGAAGTTCCATCTAAACATGAGGGGGGACTTCTTTACTTTGAGAGTGGCAGAGCACTGGAACAGGCTGCCCAGAGGTTGTGGAGTCTCCATCTCTGGAGACATTCAAAACCTGCCTGGATGCCGTCCTGTGTAACCTGCTTTAGGTGAACCTGCTCTGGCAGGGGGGTTGGACTAGACGATCTCCAGAGGTCCCTTCCAACCCCTATAATTCTGTGATTCTGTGAGTGTGCAGCAGCCTGTCATTGTCCTAGCCCTTTGCCCTGGAGAAAGAGGCTGCCTGTAGCATTGGTGGATCTGCTGCTGTCCAAAGTGGAAAGGATCACCTTGCTGTAAAGCTGCCTGTGTCTTGTGCAGGGTTGATGGCCTCAGCAGCCTATACACAGGGCCAATCTAATAACCTGAGAAGGAATCACAGGGTGTAGCAGTTTCTGCAACAACCAAACTTTCTAGCCTAGCTAGACAGAGTAAGAAGCCAGAGAAAGGGGCCTGTCCCTCAAGAGGCAGAACTGCTGTAGATTGTACCCTGGCAGTCCCACTCTTTGGCAGAGTTACTTCCGAGACGTTGGGACACACATGTTTGCACGGCCTGAGTACTTCTGCTTACAGCACAAAAGGGGCTGTAAAGTGGCAAAAAAGCACAAGAATGGCCTATCAAGACAGTAGGAATAACATGAAAAGCCTAAAGCATTAGCCAGGCAGGGCTTGCAACTAACCTTGTCTTGTGGTTGAACCCCCAGCTGGCAACTAAGCACCACACAACCATTCATTCACTTCTCCCCCCTCAGTGGGATAGGGGAGAGAACTGGAAGGGTAAAAGTGAAAAAACTTGTGGGTTGAGATAAAAAAGTCAAACTATCCCAGCCATCAAACTGCCCCAACCACCTGAAAGGAAGAAAGGAATTTAAAAAATTAACAAGAAAAGCAATACAAATGAAAACAATTGCTCACCACCAACCAACCGATGCCCAGCCAGTCCCTAAGCAGCAACCCCCCTACAAATCTTCCCTCTAGTTTAATTACTGAGTGTGATGTCATATGGTCTGGAATATCCCTTCAGTCAGTTGGGGTCAGCTGTCTTGGCTCTGTCCCCTCCCAGCTCTCTGTGCACTGCCAGCCTGCTCGCTGGCAGGGCAGGGTGAGGAGCTGAACACCTCTTGGTACTGTGAAGGCACTGCTCAGCAGTAACCAACACGTCCCTGTGTCACCACCACTTTCCAGCACAAGTCCAAAACACAGCAAGAGGGAGAATGGGATGGGAGTGGGGTGCAGGGAAGTGTGTGGATGGGGATGTCAGAGTTTGGGTGGGGGCAATCACAGTCCTACATGATACTACCGATACAATTAACTAGGTCTGAATAGCTTTGCTTCCCAAAACTCCCCTATCATTATTTTGGACCCTATTCTGCCCTTGATTCTTCTATAATCATGTGCAAGGAGGTTGTTATCTTATGCACTGATATATTGCATAACAGATCAGTGGACTATGCCTCACATTATCTCCTCAAAACCCTCCATCATAAAGTTCCTGTTCTGCTGTTGGAACAGATAGTTGCACTGTAGCTGTTACCATATCAGGTCTTCCTCGCCAGAATATCCTCCTGCTTCTGTCAGAAGGTTTCTGAAGTCCATTTCATTGCTCATGCCACCCTCTTCAGTTATACCTTCCTCAGAATCTCTTTTTCCCCTCTCTCATTTACAACTGTTACTCTGGCACATACTGTGCAGTAAACATGCTTTCTCAATGTTCCATTATCTCCTGAACAAAACTGTACAGTCAGCATCTATTCTTTATCATTCCTTTTACTGATAACTGGTTTTAGTTCCTCCAATAAAATTTAAACATATACCTTGTACCAATGGCCCCAGAGTCTTGAACTTTGGAGCAGAAATGCTTGTAAAAAGCCCACACATTTCCTTCCATTTCAGAAAAATGTAACTGTTAAAGTAATGAGTAGTTCTAATGACTACCTTCCCCACCCCCTCCATCTTTTCCTGAATCAGAGATGACCTCTGGAAAGGATCATCTCCTTCAATTTGTTTTGCTTCAGTAATTTACACCAAACCTTTGAACAGCGAGAATCTTGTTTATTTCTGGACACCTGTTTCTATAAAGGGCTTTTCCCACACAGGCACAAAAGCTACCACAATCAGCCATCCTGAATCATCTGGACAAAAGATGAAATTCGTTGGCATAGATGTTTCTTTCTTCATTCTCTTCACCTTCACTGCTCTTTGGAATGCAGGTGAGTGACCTACAAAAATTTTGCTGCTTTTAACTACAAACTTTTTTAACTTCAGAATGCACATCTCAGTAAGAAATTACTGATACCATTTGTACAAGCTAAAGCAAAGGCACATAAGCTGGCTTTTGCCATCTTAGTGTCTCTAATTTCCAGTAGGACAGTGGATGTTTTCTGTAAGTAAACAGACAATCTGGAGAATGCAGTAAATATTTTTAAAAACAGAGAACAACTTTATAGCTCCCTGTACTTGTTCATTTCTACCTCCATCCCAGGCAAGTCTTCTGGAATAGAATGAAGGCTGACTTTTCTTTCTGACTCACTACCGTTCCTGTTCTTTCCTTCTACACACCCATATATTATCCCAGGATAAAGGAGGAAGGCCAACAGAGAGAGAAAAACAAAGATTTTACTACCTTTTCCTTTTCTTGATCTCTCCATCCCACCAAAATCCCAAACAGTCCTCCCTGTCCCCTGACCTCATACACAAAATAACACTCAGCAACATTTTCTCATTTCAACAGAAGCTGACGTGCCTGGAACAGCAAGCAATTGCTCTTCAGCCCCATGAGGGGATGACCATAAATATTTCTTCCTCTCCTAGTCTTGATCATAAATTGTTAACAACCTTTGAGGAGTAGATGAATCCAGCAGCTTTTGGAACATAGTAGATTTCTCCTTCCAAATCCGCTAGTCAGATCTGCTGTACTCTCAGATTCAGGAAATTCCTCCTGTCTCAGTCTCACAGATGCAGATACTGCTGTTCCTGGTTGTAGGTCCAGCCAATACAGAGGCTGACCCTCTATTGCAAAGAGACAGATACCCATACTACACCCACCACATTAACCCAGCCAGCCAGGCTAACACAGAAGGGTGCCTTTAGTGGCATGTGCATGCCCACATAAGAGAGTGAGGTAATACAGACAATAGCAACAGGATTTAATAAAATGGGTGTGATCAGGTGCCAGGCTCAGTCAGAGAAATGTACTGACCAGCAGCTTGTCTGTGTGACTGGCTCCTTTTATGTTCCCTTCTCTCCATTTTCCCATGCTTTTTCTTCACCATTCACCTTGACCTCTCCCATTCTTTTTGCTTGTGTCCTCCCAAATATGCAACCCTCCCCTAATTACTTTTTCATCACTGGTCCCAATTTTGATACATCCATGTCCAAATTTAGAATTTCTGATACTCGCCTAGGTCATCTCAGCATTCCATGGTATTACTGATAGAGTCACCCAAGCAGTGTTGCCCTTGCAAGATTCCGCTCCCCAAAAGGTCCTCAGTGCTCCTAGTTTTCTGTGCAGCTTGTCCATCTTGCTTAACTCCCCCTTAACTGTTAGTAAAATCTAGCTGTTCCTCAAAGTGTTACCATGACGTCTGTCAACTTATCACTGGTTTGTGTTGATGAATTTTTCCTATTATTTCCAGTAATTAGTCATGATCTGTTCAGCTAGAACTCAGTCAGACAGAAGCCAAGGGCCTAGTCAGCTGTCAGTGTACCTAGTTATCTTAACAGCTACCTTACTAAGGTTATACTCAAACAAAAGAAAGCCATTTCAGTAGCTTTTCATAATCTCACGTTGGAGCACACTTCATCACTAATGTTAACTTTCTATTCATCCAAAAGGGCTAGCCTTCCATTCTCATTGATTCCTATGTAGAGTTGACAGTGATGGGACCCATTCTGGTTTGCTTAAGACCTACACTCAGAAATAAATACAATTAGTGACCCTCACTGAGGGGCTGCTCTGGAGACTTATGGTTCAACTGGGTGTAAAAGTACCCATGGAGTTGGTGAAATTATGTACTGGCTGGGAGATAAATAGATGTATTTTTTCTATTCAAACTGGAGCAACTTTAATATGCAGGTGATTAAAGCCTTCACCTAAATACATTCTTAAATTAACATAACCAGCCTGCTTCATTTATTTACAGTAGTCCTTCAGATGATCTATTTCAGAGAACATCTAGAAGAGTTTAATAGGATTCCTGACTATGTTTTTTCCTTCCTTTAACCAGGAGCTCAAGACTCATGCTCACATCAATGTGGGAAGCTGCTCAGTACCTGTTCTTGCCAGGTGACGTGTCAGTCCTTGGGGATTTGCTGTCCTGATTACAAAGAATTTTGTCTTCAAATTTCTCCATACTCAGGATCTCTGATGGGAGGCAAAGACTTTTTGATTGAAAATACAGCTCTTAATGCCTCCTCTGTGCTAACTTGCAGGTGGGCCATGATTTTATATTCGTCTGACAAAAGGAGGTGAACCTTTCTATTCTCACTTTCCAGCAATAGATAATTACCACAAAACAAGGCTAATCTATACAGCACTGCAAGCTTCCTTTGTAGAGCTGCCAAAATCCTGACATGCACCAAGGTTCTGCTAACCCTCACTCTCAAGGATACATTTCGCCTGTTTTTCTACACAGAATCATTTCACTTAGATTGAATTATTGTGTGATACAATCATTACTCTGCTAGTTCTTCCCTTAACATATCAAAACAGTGACTTTTAGAAAAGAGTTTCCTTTTGGAGCTCTTTGCTGTCAATAACTCTTTAGCATTTCCATTATGTGAAAAAGTAGTATTCATTTCTTAATCTGAATGAGAAAGCAATGAGAAGGAAATGTAGGTAGGATACCTTATCTTTTTCCTCTAAGACAAAGCTGTGGATCCTAAGAGTGTCAGCCTGTATCGCACTGAGGTACAGGTGTCACACATGCAATACATATTATACACTGAATTTTGCTGACCCCAATGTCCCAACATTCTTTCCACAGAAGATTCTGAGTGAGATTTTGGAGTCCTTCATATCTGGATAGCAGCACCTGAAAAGGTTTTCAGTTCTTCATCAGGAAAACTCAGGGATTCATTCTGTAAAATGCAACTGTGTACTCTGAATTAGCTACACAGTTGCATTATTATAACCAATACAAACTTCAGTGCAGTCAAGCAAAGGTACTACTTACTGGCAGGCCCCAATTCCCTACAGTACTTGGAGTAGCTATACATCAATCCTGAAGAGTCAAGGGTGGGATTATACTTTAGTGCACTGGAAGCAGATAGTTAAATGACAAGCAACAGAAATTCTAGAACAGCATGAAATTACTTTTGGTGTATTCACAGGAATTAGCAGCAAAAAGCCCCTACAAAACTAGACATTTGCAATGCCTGCATATCATGTTCAATATTAGCCACCCTATAATTCCGTTAATCCCATAGCATCACCTTTGTCTTCCTGCTGTCCCTTTGTTATTTGTTGCTAATTTAACATGCCCTCTCCCATTTTAAAGAGTAAATCTAAGGCTTGCAGATTGTTGTGTATTTGTGCAGTGCACAGCAGAATCCTCACTGGTGTAATAAGCACAAAGCACACACACATTTTTCCAGTTTATATTCACTGCTACAAGCAAAAGAGCCCCAGGACTTGGAATGATCTACAGACGACACAAGGTTGCTTAATGAAACACAATTGAGGCATTCAAAATTTTCCTTCTCAGTGGTGACACTAAAAAGTGTGTTCAATATCAACAGGTTCAAGCAGAAAATCAAAACCAGTGGCTATGTCGATATGGATGGAAAAGGCCACTGCATCTCCCCATTGCTGTATGAGACTGGTTTCATCCCTTTTGAAGTTTCTACAGATGATGGGCTGACATTTCCATACTCTGGAACTTGGTTATCAGGTTGGTTACTTAAATCTGCTGTATCCCTCTCTTTTCTATAGTTTTGCTCCATGGATGTAAGATTATATAAGCCATTCCCTTTTGACCACTTGAAGTGCTGGGGCCTGGGCTGTGGGCCCTGAGTTGGAATTGACCTACGGATGAGTCACGACCCAGCAACATGTTTTGTTCCCCAAGGCCCCAGAGGCAGAACCTGGCCCGCCTATGTGAGGCCCTGCCTGCCCCCAGGTCGTCAAGGTTGGGGTGGTGGGCAAGGCTAGAGTTATATCAACCAGGAACTGACTGTGAGAAGCAACAATGAGTTGGTCAGTTTGAAGAGAGTTCCTGTTGGGGGCAGCTTGCTGAGCTCTCTCTCAGTGGTGTGTTCCCCCTTGGTGGATTTGTAATGGAGAAGAGCAAACAGATGAAGAATAAAAGATGAAGCTATGCTGGGGGGATGTTGTGGAGTTTGGTGTTGGCCTGAGGAAGAAGAGAGCTAGCAGCACACAACTTACCTTCTTCCTTAACAGGTCATTTGACCTCAGAAAAGTCATTCTTGCTGCCCTCGTGTTAATTCATATTATTTATATATAAAGCAATATGGCAGCAGCATTAATTCATTAAATTAGGTTAAAAAATTAGGTTGACCAAAACAGCTCCCTTTTTGTAGCTACTTCTATCGGAAAATAACTGCATCATGGTATTGCAATCTAAGAACTACAGACGCTAGCAAGGGTTGTGTTCTTTCAGCTTACTCTTTTTGTATCATATATTGTGTTAGAAAACATATACAGGGGAAATACTACTAAGTCTTAAATAATATCATGGCACCTTTTTGGAGTTATGCAAAGCAGAAATGTCAATCCTTTTTTTCTGTTCTGTAATGCAGTACATCACAGCAAAGTTTCGGATGGAGAAAAGTGCACATTGGTAAATGAGACAAAATGGCAATACTATGGCACCTACAACACTGATGGAAACTTAACTCTTACCTGGTCACACCAGGCACTTCCAGCAACTCACATCAACATAGAAGTCTGGGGGTACCAGGAAAGAGGTAAAGTGACACTTTTTCTACCTGTGCCCAAGCGGTCATCACGTGTGCAACTTATATGCAGAGGTCTGCACAGCGTGTGACTACTTTCACTGAGGCTTCAAGAAGAGATCTGCAAGTATAAATAACTCATGACAATAATGTCAGCTTTTCCTCTTCATTTACATACCAGTGAAGACATCTAATTTCAATCTTGTGGTAAATGTTCATTGCCAGCATCCAAAATTATTTTCTTCACCTATGTGACAGGTGACAGTTACTCCGAAAACTGGTTGGCCGAATGGAAATATCTTTATACTTTGGCAAGAGAAATCCCCAATACTGGGAATTTTTCTTTTATTCCTATACCCGCTAAAGGAAATTACAGTACGTGGGACTTTGGAATTTTGAGAATTACATCCAGCAACTATTCTGACGGGCAGAGGCAAGTACATCAAAACATTCATTTATCATAGGTACCTTATTATTGATTCCTGTATTAAAGATGCTGTCTCCTTTGATGTTTAAAAGTGGGACTCGGGCTCCATTTCACATGAAAAAATGTATCATCTGATACTACTAGGGCACAGAGTTAGGTTTTGTTAGAAAATCCAGACGTTCTTCATTCTGGCCTAAATGGAACTATGATGTGAAAAGGCATGAACAGAAAACCTGCTGATAAAAAGATCTGCGTAAGCCAGAATCACAAATGCTAAAATGTATTCTGATTATTGCATACTTGCTGCATGCTGTCATGTCACCTTCTAAATGAGGAAAAAAATGATTTGCTGTAACTTTTTGCAGGAAAAAGAAAGCAGTGGCCTTTGTAATGAAATAACAATTTGCAAGTTGAAAGATTTTTTGTAATTATAGTTAGTGATTAAGACACCACGTCACTGTCAAAACAGTGCTTGTTCAGCTATCCAATCTATTTTTTGGTTCTTATTTTTTTCCAGCAATATTCCATCGATCTGGAGCTCAGAGCACGCATTAGCTTGGCACCTTGGAAAAGACTTCAGAAATGACCCAAATGCATGGGCAAATGCAAAATGTGTAGAATGGGACAGAAAGGAGAAGAATCTTCCGAACTTCTTGGAAGAAATTATAGATTGCCCTTGCACCTTGGCACAGGCAAGAGCTGACACTGGCAGGTTCCATGTAAGTTATTAATTGATCCTCTGGCTTATTATGGTTCCAAGTAGTAGCTTAGGGAATGCCATGCTCCTCACACAGCCCTGTTTCCTCTCTAAAAGTCACTACAATAAAATGAAATTATATTTAAATTTGTACAAATAGCATGTCAAAAGGCAGAGGCAGATACAGCTTATCCAGGCAGTATGGGAAAAAAGAAAAGTACCTGTACGACAGCAAATGGAAATCACCTTCAAACAGGGAATTAAGACAGTAGTTCTAGTGATAGACAGAAAACTCATAGGGAGGGCAGTGAGCTCTGTGGAGCTGGGAGCAGGGATTACTTCTTCAAGACCCTACAAGATGGCAGTCTGTGTTTGTAACAGGTATCCCATGCCAGAAGAAGCAAGCCACATTTCTGCCTAGTATATCATAATTTGCTGCAAACCCTTCTGCCTTGTACTTCAGAGCTCAAGTCCACGGCCATAATCCATTATTTCCTGTATCCTGCTTTGTTCCTCCTTCTCAACTTCACTGTTAACAAGGAACTGAGAGAAGCTAAGAAATCAATTGCCATTTAGTCTGTGCTTTCACTTACGGTGCTGATCTGAGGACCAGATAGGGTAACTTCCTCTCCTATTTATGATACCGAATGGTGGCAGTGTGTTTATGCATAGTAAAACCAAGAAAGTTAGATAATTTTTGTTATTATCCTTTTCTGGTTATGAAGCTACATGATGTGTATTTTAAATGATACAATTGAAAGCATGTGAAGAAAAAAGAATTAGATCTACTGCACTGCCTCTAAGAACATAGGACAAAAGTTAAGGTTGGTCCAGTGTAATCTGTGTCTGTTATGCATTTATAGTTAAATTCCCCATCTAGATGCATCTTGAAGAACAGACTGCAAAATGCTTAGGTTAGACTAAGACATTGCTCCAATCACTTCAGTATTAAATTCAGTTTTTCCTATCATTCTGTGCTACTCAGAATGAGAAAAAGGGCGGGGAGAGGACATGAAAATAGAAAGGACAATGGGGAAAGAACCCCATTGAGCATGAGCATTGATCTTTTTCAGACAGATTATGGTTGTGACATTGAAAAGGGGAGTGTGTGTACTTATCACCCAGGCGCTGTGCATTGTGTAAGAGCTGTTCAAGCCAGGTAAAGAAACATTTTTAAAATTACTCTTTTTTTATGACTTGTTCCACCTCAGAGATAACAGCATCACAGAAGTCAGAAAGGTCTCTGGACTCTCAACTCTCAGGTTCAGAGTAACTATAATTTCCCTCTTACTCATGGATTAGCTCTCATTGCTGAGTTGAAGTTAAGGCCTTAGACTTAATAAAAAATTAATTGCACTGTGTTAAACCTTTGGATATCTAAACAAGCACTAATGTCTAAAAGAGATTTGATTATGCCTACTTAAATCTTTCCCATATTGGTCTACTTAAGTTCAACAAGTTATTCTTTGCACTCTTTGTATTGGAACAATTTTAAAGAGTGTTGTGTCTTGTGTAGCCATAAGGCCTTCAGAACCTCCTTACTGCCTTGGTTAAAAAACCCTCCCTATCTCTGATCCAGTCTAATTTATAAGAACAGAAGAGAGGCAGGAGGGGAAATCTAACTGGGAGGTAACATCTTTCTGAACGTCCTGTAAAGCTTGGCAACTAAAACATTTAGCTACATCCATAAAAAAGTCAATAGGTAACCTCTAAATGCGAATGGACTTCACAGAGCTGACATTCTTCTCACGGCTTTTCTCAATCAGTCCCCAGTACGCAGCAGGACAGCAGTGTTGCTATGACACCACAGGGACCCAAATCCTCACACATGACTCCACAGGAGGCAGCACACCTGATCGAGGCCATGATTGGGGTTCACCACCTTTCATGAAGCCTCCCCGCATACCTGGCTTTTCCCATTGGCTTTATGACGTCATCAGCTTCTATTACTGCTGCCTGTGGTCTGATAATTGTCACGTCTATATGAAAAATCGTCCCTCCAGTGACTGCAGGAAGTATCACCCACCTCGAGCTGGTAAGGGCTTCAGAATTCCATTATGGAGTGCAGCTTTTTGATACAGTGTTGGCTTTAGAGTATTTGTATATGTGTGTATGCCAGTTGGCAATAGTAAGGGTACAATGTCCTGTGGAAAATTTCCATGGAAGGTTTGTATTGATCTATCAGTGGCAAAATCTGTATGTGGCTTTTAACTGTCCTGCAAGATTTTCTACTGTTGAGTATCTCATTAACCTCTGGAATCTAAATAGCCAAAGTTTAGTAGTCAATGTCCATGACTTTCTATCATCAGCGGGCATTTTCTCAGAAAGAAGATGGTTAGGGATGATTAATGACAGCTTGGCAATAGCTAGAAAAGCTGTCATGCTATTCATATGCAATATGGAAGTTTTACCATTTACAAGTGTGTCTGTTGTTCCTGTTCCTTGTTTTTAAGTAGTCCTCAAGTCTTGCCATATCTCTATTGCTGTCACATGTCTTGCCACCTTCTGTGCTTCTGGGGTGCTGAGGTGTCCAGCAGGATTGTGGCATCCTGCAAAGAAGGAAAGTGCGAAGAGGCAGCAGTTTGCTTTAGGCAAAAAGGAAAGAACTGCAGATGACACTGAAGGAGGTAGCTAGGATGTGATGTGACAGAAGAAGACTCTCCCGGGACTAGCAATAGTGGAGCATGAAAGTCTTTCCTGATTTCCCCCATCAAATTTTCCTGTCTGGAAGAAACAAAGGAATAGGGAGCTGGGAGCCAAGTATGATCATTAAATTGGAACGGCAAGGTCCTTGCCAGCCCATGGCTCAGTCCTGAGAGAGGTGAGCAGGGTGGACATAGCGATGGCAGCAGTAGTCAGTTAAGAGATCAGATCTCCAAGTGAGTTTGTGGTGATGAGACAGATCCAAAGGACAGCTGAGAAGTCAGTCTGACAGACAGGGTCAAAGATCTGGTCCAGTGATGGGGTAACCAAGGTGAGACACAGTCCACTCCTCCCCATAGATACGGCCTTTTACTTTCTTCACCCCCAATACGATACAGAAGATTTAGCAGTGACCTTGGTCTGCACAGGAGCAAGTATAAGCAAGAGCCTTTTTGCACACCAAATCTTGGTAGCAACAGTAAACACTGAGCATTATCACTTCTAGAAGCTTCTCAGAGCATGCCAAAGATGGATGCGGTGCAAAATCAGCTAACACAAAAGTCACCTACCTTGATACTTGCAGAACTCTCTTGAAACATGGGATGCTGGGCCTAAACCCCTCATCTGCCCAATGTGGAGAAATCGCTTGAACATATGACTCATGGGCAGGCCTTCTTTACTGTGATTTTCAGTTGTGTTTGTTTGCTATGTGCAAATGATCTTAAAATCCCAAGTGAACACACTAACTGCTGAGGAGAAAAAAAAAATGGCCTTCTTTCCTTTGGTCTAATGAACCTGATTTATGAAAGAAACTTGTTCTCTAGGGAAAGATTGAGAGGAGCAACGACCCCAAAATATTTAACAACCGAGGAGTTAAGGATCTACCCATTACATGGATGTCCTTATTTGTTGAGAGTTATACCTCAGATAAGATGACACAACTTCAACTTTTTTTGCTGAAGGGGAGAGGGGCCTTCTGACCGCTTACTGATCTAAAAGGCAAAATCAAGGACACTTGCTGAACTCCTGAGAGGCTTTGGGGCTGAGGAACATTGCCATGTCTCTCTGTTCAGACCAGATGAGACTTCAAAGCTCCATCTCATTTCTCTGACTGTCACTTCCAGCTACATTTGGAAGTGCCCTGGTGAGCTGCTTCTGGAATAGCCCTGTGTTTGTGTCCAAATCTTCCCATATATTGCATGTGAATCAGGCTTCTAGCCTCACAATAAGGATTATGGTAGTGAATCTTATCAGGTAAGCATTGCTGCCCACAACAACCTTTTGAAGCACAGCCCTAAATGTTGGCTGATGAAGATGAGAGTAACCGGAATGACATTTCTCATTGTTCCCACAGTGCGGTTCAAAGTTGACATGGCTGTTCCTTGTGTCACATTTACTACGGATCAGCCTTGTATTTTTCCCTTTGTTTAAATGCCGTTCTTTGGATCACCACAATGAGAATTTTTTTTCTCATGAACATAAGAGGAGAGGTAATGGGTTGTGGTTTTTGCTTGTTCTTGTTTCTTTTTTTTGCCTTTAAAAACAGCATCTGTTTTTGGGGATCCTCACTTCATCACATTTGATGGTCTGAACTTCACCTTCAAAGGCCAAGGAGAATACATGTTGGTAGAGTCTGATCTCACATCCCTACGAGTTCAGGGGAGGACACAGCAGGCACACTTTCCCAATGGTAAGTTAGTAATAGAGGAAGCAGTGATGACAAATCATAGCTTGATTTGCACTTTACATCATTCTTCCTAGCTTCTCTAGTCTTCTCCTTTTTTGGCCATTTGTGAAAGGTCATATTTTGAAGCTCATCAGAAAGCAGACAAAATGTTCAGGAAAAAACCTCAACTTCCTAATCAAAGATTACTTGCTAGTTTTATTTGGTATGAGTAATAGAAGTGCAAGATTTCCTATTGTGCTTAATAACTCAAGAAAACAATTCTCATTTCTCTCCATGCCCATTCCCATTTATAAGGAAACAAAAGGTCAGTTCCAGGAATCAGTCAACAGGTGTAGCTCCAAACTGGCACATTTTGATAGTATTGTAGCTGAAAATTAATAGAAAGCGTTAAGAGTACACCCTGCTTTATTTTCTTTCTGTGTTAGGTGTACATGCATGCATGTGTTGACAAAGTGAAAACATTCCAGAAGGAGCTAAAAAAACATATTTTGGAGGGGAAAAAAATTCTTTCTGAGCACCTCAAGCTAGCAGAAGAGTACAGAATGTCTGGTGATAAGTTGGTTAAAGGGGTCTTTTTTTTACTCAAAGGGCCTGGTTGTCCTGGTCTTTTGATTTGTTTGTAAAATGAAACCTAGGGCAGAAGAAGCTTTATGGAGAAGCTTCATCATTTGAATGAGCAGATTGCAAACCAGCCTGTAAGAAGAAGATTGTCATATACGTGCAGTTTAAAATGAGGGAAAAATAGAGTATAAAACAGCAGAATGGGATCATGGTTCCCATGACAACCTGAAAAGGCTCATATCAGACATTTTTGCTTATGCTTTTCCTGTAGCTAGTGCTATTTTAGAGTGTGTAAAACAGCAGGCTTGCCTCAGGAAAAAATATTCCAGCTAGCCTCAGGGATGCATTTCAAGGATTTGGTACTTCTGGTAATAATATTATGATAATATTATAAGGATGGACTAAAAATTATGTTTCAGCAGCCATGTAGACATGAACGGTTATACTGAATACCACATTGGATAGGATGGAGATTATCAAGAAAATATTTTGCCCTTGATAGATTCTACTGTGTTTGTGGTAGAAATGGCATGATTCACTGAACAGTTCATTGCGAAGCTCAGTCTCTTAATGTTTTGTTCGCTCTGTTTCTTTTTTCTGTCATGCCCTCTCTGAAATTATCTTCATTTTTCCCAGGCCTCACTCACAGACTGAATGTTCAAAAGGGAGACCAAGTGGTCTTCTCACATAGCTCAGCCACTGCCATTGGGATGAAGAATTTAGAATTTCCACACTTTTTTAGCATTAAACATTCTGCTTTCAATATACTATACCAGTAGGAGGCTTATACTGTGGAGTTTTATTTGGCTTATGTGCTTAGCAGTTCCCTCAAATATAAATAATCACATGTAATTATTTTTAGGAAATACATGGGGGTCTGTCTGTATCATTATGACATTCCATATTTATTTTATATCATGGGGGTGTGTTTTTTGATTTGGAAGGAACTGGAGCTCAGGTGACAGGCTTGTCTGCAGTGGCCATGCAGGAGAACAACTCTGATGTGATCGAAGTACGCTACTCAGAGGATTTGAATCTGGAGGTCCTGTTGAACCAGAAGGTTGTCAACTTCTCTGAACAAAGCTGGATGGACCTGAAAGGTTAGTGACAAATATCAGCCTTGTAAGCTATTGTGTTCCAGTGGAGCACATGCATAGCTAAAAATATCTCTAGATGCATGTGTTTAGAATCTTTTCAGTGTCCTTTTGTGAAACAGGCTGCAGGTCACACCACAAATTTTGTAAGGACTGAAAGAAAAGAAAGACAACATCCCAGCTCATTAGATTTTATTATTACATGACTCTTTTCAGTTGCTGCCAGACTGAGGCAGAATCAGTGGTAGTGCACTATTGGCATGGGCCAAAATTGAGAGAATCCAATTTGCTTACCCGGCCCTGCGTTTATACTATCTCAGTGCATGGATTCCTCTGGCCTTTGAGACTGGTGAGAGCTACAATATGGGCAGGAATATAGCCACCAGAATTATGGGCTACATGTCTTCCAAATAGCCATGGATCAAGTGTGCTACAGAGAAACACACCATTGCTAGCTGTGTTCCCACGGAGAGGTGTACAGGGAGTCATGGTTCAGGTGAGTACGTCAGAACCTGCAACCTTCCTGCTTCTCATCAACATTACTGGCAGTTAGCCTGGCTGTAACTGGAAGCACCTATGCTGTGCCAGGGAAGAGGCAGAGTCATCTGATTTGCCAGTAGGCTGGACTGGGACAGGTTCTCCTCTCCCAGAATGTCCAAATAACGTAAATTACAGCCTTTACCAACACCTGGTGCTTGCTTGAACTTTCTGGGATGTGAGAGAATTATGCAGGAATAGCATGCAATCCTGGCAATGACAGTGAAGTGTTTTAACAGGCGGCTTCAATGTCTCTATGTCCTCTTTCAGTGGCATGTAGAGCAATGGCTTTCCTTCTCATTCTGTGGAATGTGAATGGAATTAAAAACTCCTTGCTCCACATTCTGCCTTGAGCTTACTACATCTAATGCAATGAAACCTATGAAAAATGAAATATAGTCAAATATAACCAAAATATATATTAAAATATAACTGAATTTCACGTTCACCTACGAGAAGCTCTCTTGATCAGTCAGATATTATTTCTCTATTCTTCTGCCAAAAAGATTATGAAAACTTACTTTTTTTTCCTCCAGGGCTGTGCTCATTTGATTAGTCTTTTTAATAATTTGAAAAATACTTTAAACATTACTAGAATTTTAACAGTGAGGATTCTATTCGGCAGAAGAAGTTTTTCTCAAATGGCTGGAAAATACAATGAAGAGCAGAGGGAAGGCTACAATGACAAGAAGCTGAAAAGGCAGAGAGACGCAGGAAGGAACAAAAATGGGACAGTGATGGGGCTTGAAGAAGAAGCCGTGTTAGGGAGGTCTTGACAAGACAATCAAGAAGCAGAGGAAACCTGAGACCACTGAGAGCAGTGATTCCAGCTCACAGCCACTCTCTGATGTAATCACCTCGTATCTTAGAATCAGAGAGTGTATTGGGTTGGAAGGGACCTCTAAAGGTCATCTAGTCCAACCCCCCTACAATAAGCAAGGATATCTCTAGGTCAGGTTGCTCAGAGTCCCATCAAGCCTGACCTTGAATGTCTCCAGGGATTGGGCATCCCCTGGGCAATGTGTTCCAGTGATCAACCACCCTTACATTAAAGAACTTTTTCCTAATCTTAAATCTTTTGCTCTGGGACACTGGCAGAAGGCAGTGCAGCTTATATCAACTTGTTTTGACACTACTCTGTAGCAGCCATCTTCTTTCAGCTGTAGGTATGAAGATATGGCCTCACACCTTCATATCTTTTCAGAATGCTAGCCCAATGCTTCTCAGCATGTATTCCAAATTGGAAGGGAGGAAAAGCTTTATGAAAAAGGTTAAAACTGATGACACAACAATCTGTTCACTATGAACGATCAGCTATTTTGTCCTCTCGTTATAGGTCTCTTTCTCCATTCTACAGCTGATCAGAACATCACAGTGATGTTTTTGTCTGGGTCTGGAGTGGAAATAAAGGGAAGCGGAAGATTTCTGACCCTGACAGTTCTGCTCCCAGAGAATTTTATTAATCACACACAGGGGCTCTTTGGGGTCATGAATGGCAATATAGAAGATGAGTATACCTTCAAGAATAAAACCACCATGTCAGTTCACGCAAGTCCCCAGCAGTTGTTTGAGTTTGGAGCTAACTGTAAGTCATTTCTCTAATCTATTATTACATTTTCATAACAAATTCAAAACAGCTTGTGATTTACAGACTAGCAAATGAAGTCTGTGCTAAGCAACATATACTGGGAGAAGAGAAGGCAGTAAGAGAAGTATGCCATCCTCTACCCAAGTGGGTAACATACCTATCCAAATGATTGAAGACAGGGCCAAGATGGAGCATCCTGCACTTTGTTCTGTCAAGAGTCAGAACTCATATTTTACAGCTTGTACTTACAGACTAGCTTCAACTTCGGTCAGCTTAACAT
>VYZX01009031.1:705942-717096 GCA_013401335.1 Brachypteracias leptosomus | reverse complement strand
CCTTTTAAATGTTAAAAATTGACATTAAAAAATCATTATCAGGAACAAGACAATCTCAGTATACAGCGATGGCTCTTGACAAAAACAGCTTCTCTTGGGAAGACATTGGACATGAGATTCTAGAAAGACTAATATTCAAATCCAAATAAGAGGTGACTTATAGTGGTGTTTTGTTTTTGTTTGTTTCTTTGTTGGTTTGTTTGTTTTTTTCAAGTATCTACTCTTTCTAAGGATTTAGGGCTGCATGCTTCTCTTTCTCTAGGTTTGGCTCAAAGGAACTCGTAGGCATGCTTCTTGAATGGACGACCTAAAATAAATTTCAAACTCAAGTCTTAGAAAAACAGGAAAGCATAGTACTTTTCTAAAAACGATTCCGTAACACAAAAATACAAAGGCATTATATTCATGTAATTTTCTTATGTAAACGTAATATTCTTTTAACAGCTTCATATAATCTCTACATACATACATATACATAGAGAACCGTAGATTACTGAAAACCTTCAGTATTCACATAATTTGAGCTATTTTTCAAGTATAAATGATGGCACAACCCCAGCTATTTATTGTCGTCCTTCATTCTGTCATTATTAATGCATTTTTTACTCTCTTCACAAATAACTGGGGCAAGTGTATATCCAGTTTGAGCCATCAGAGTGCCTTAAGAGAANCACCAGACTAATAGTTTACATTACAGAAGTACAGCAATAGCCAGAGTCAGTTATCTTTTTCCAGAATAATAGCAATGTTTCCATCAAGTACCATGCTGACAATTTAAAAAATAATTTAATGAATCACAATTTAATAATTGTTCCTTTTAAAAAGAGTGTGCATGTGTGTGTAAGAGAATGGCTGCTTTCATTTAATAAAGGTGATTAGGCTACCGTACCTAGCCTGCATCATCAGACTGGTCATCATTCCTCCTGATGTCAGGTTAGGACATGGGCCAGAAACATGATGCAAAATAGCCTCTGGCTACCAGTTGATCTCTGTATCAAGCATAGTGTAGCCTTACTCCAGGATTCAGATCATACTGAAAAGTCTCACATTTCCTACTTCAGGAAGTTTCTGATTTAGCAGAGTGAAAACATAAAGCAGGGTCACAGCAGACATGATAAATTTAGGAACATGTGAAATCAGGATTTGTATTCCTTGTAATGTTTAGCTTAGCTAGCTCTGTCTGAGGTACTTCTTCACCACCATCTTCATGTAAAATCATAGCTACACAATTATTTGGATCTAATTTATGTAATTGATCAAACACCTGCTTAACCAAACACTAACTTCAGTACTAAGATAAGATGCTGCATATGAAAAGGAAAATAATCTTGAGCTGGAAGGAAGCTGTAGGGCTTTGTAGATCTCTTCCGACTTTAGCTACGTTTATGTAAATAAGCACTTGGATTAGGAGCATAAGTCTGTATGCAATGTTACATGTGAATCTCTCTTTCTCCATCTCCCAAGGGGCTATTGAAAATGGAACTTCTCTCTTTACTTATGACACAGAGTTCTTGCTGAACAATTTCTTTTATGGGGAAAAGCACAATGCTTCCTTTCTGCCCGTGTTCTCTCCTCATGAAGACCCTGCTGATCCTCTGGTGAAAGAGATGATCTTGCTCTGTAACTCTGACCCGTTCTGCAGATTTGATGTCCTGACAACAAGAAGCCTTCAAGTGGGAAGTTCCACAAGACTATCTCATCAGAATCACAAGCTGCTGGTACAAAATCTAGAGCCAGGTGATACAACATTCCACAAAGCATCCATCACTACAGTTCTTTCTACAGGGCATCTAAATAGTTAACACGGTTCGAGGAGGCTTTGCTCAGCTGTAGGTTCACACACTTATAAACACCTTTATTAGGAGGAATTGTACCACAAAAAACCTGCACTGATACAATACTTAGACAAACACAAAATAAATGTCTTTCCATTTCTTCCACTACTACACCACTGTGCAGAACCCTCTCTTCATTTTCTATGCCTTCAACTGTCTTCCCTGGACTTCTAAATAAAAAAAAATCAGAAAGCATCGTCTTTTGCTTAGTCTAAAAGTCTATCTTTCCATGATTTGCCACTAAAATGCCATTTGAATCATTGTGATGGAGATTTGCTAGTCCAAATCCAAAATACTTTAACCAGATATATTTATTTTACTAGTGGTCTCTTGTGGCTGGCTGGATCATCCAACCAATGGAAGAAAGAATGGAACTAATTACCTGCTGGGCTCAACCATTAGTTTCATCTGCAATCAGGGCTATGAACTCACTGGGTCAAAGGAAAGAATTTGCCAAGTGACGGGGGACTGGTCTGGAGACACACCCAGTTGCATCCTGAAAACAGGTCTGATTCCTTTTAAATGTTAAAAATTGACATTAAAAAATCATTATCAGGAACAAGACAATCTCAGTATACAGCGATGGCTCTTGACAAAAACAGCTTCTCTTGGGAAGACATTGGACATGAGATTCTAGAAAGACTAATATTCAAATCCAAATAAGAGGTGACTTATAGTGGTGTTTTGNATTGAGCACTGGCACAGGTTGCCCAGAGAGGTTATAGAATCTCCCTCCCTGGAGATATTCAAAAGCCTTGAGGACATGGTCCTGAACAACTGACTCTGGGTGGCCCTGCTTGAATGGGAAAGGTGTACAGGATAACCTCCAGAGGTCCCTTCCCACCTCAATCATCTGGTGATTCTGTGATTTGAGAGCAGACACAGTCCATGCTTGTTGAAGGCTTCTACTCTTTTGTTCTAAAGGATTATGTTATCTCAAAACACAACATATTATTCTATAGCAGCAAAACTATGTGAATGATGTAATAGCATTTATCATAAATAGCATAAAGTTATTACCCTTCTTGTGTCACTACTATTAGATTATCAATTAGCCTGGGATTGCTGGATTTAGTAGCACCTAGACTGTCCCTGTGGCTTACAAGAAACTGCCCAATATTTTCTAACAGTTTCAATTTTGTTTCATTCATATGCCACATACACCCAACATGTCCTCAAGATGGCAATGTTTCAAAACACCAGGATGATACCACACCACATGGCATGTTTAAGCACTTTGAATGCTGAGTTAATTGCTCCCAAAAGCACTCATCAAATAATTCATATCAAGAGATTCTCCATTCTGAGCATCTTCCAAAGAAATGTGGGAAGTGCACAACACTTCAGCAATGAATTCTTGGCCAGTTGACACATTTAATCAGCCTCTGCATGCCTGCACCAATTGCTTGTTCATTTCCAATGCAGTTCTGCACGTTTAGTGATATTTGTGAGAACTGCAGCGAGTTTGGGCAGCAGACTGTGGATGTTAGCATAAAAAAATAATAGTTAAACATTTTCTCATACAAAACAGAGAATGTTGCTTAATTTAAATAGATGAGTGAATGTTTATGGACGTTTCCTTAGACCAGCCATTGTTAGTAATCAATACGCAATTGATCATGTTCACGTCTCAGTATTTTGGAAACAGTGAAACCACAGGTATTTCAAAACACATCTGTTCAATGTGATAGGCCAGAGCATATGGAGTACTTTAGTTAACTGTTGAAAATATGAGAGATTCAGAAGTTTAGCAGATAATTTAGCATGCTTCATAGTTCACAGTAATAATAGATCATCTATCAAAAGTCTAAGAAGAAAGAAGTCTTTACAAAGTAAGGACAGACCTTAAAAAGTCAGTGGCAAAACATTTTGCCAAGCTGAAAGCTAAGAACATTTTTCCACTGCTTCCATCAACCGCATACATACTGGATAGGAGCCAGTCAGTCTCAATAAGCAAACCGGATGCTGACATTTACACTTGAGAAAGGGGGGCAAAAAGCCAGCCCTGAGAGATTGGAGGGAAGGAGTTGGAAGACATGTAGAGCAAACAAAAAACCACAACACTTTCCAGCATATGATTTCCTGAAAGATGACAAAGAACAAGATGTGAAAGAATTTTATTGATCTGATCGCAAAAAAGACCTTCCTTACTATCTGATACTTGGGGTTATAGTTCTTTCGTAAGGTAAGCCAAAAATAATGATTTTTATCTGCCTCAGGAAGTTGGAATATGGCAACAGCAGAATACTGATAATATTGACAAAAGTTCGAGACAATATAAAATACAAATTACATACATAGTTCTTAATTATTTTATTTATTTATTTATTTATTAATGCTGTGCCCTAATAATGGCATTCCTACCTAATCTTCTTCTCCCTTTTGCATCGTTACATATGCTGCTGCATATCAGTCTCTGTCTGGGAAGGCTTGTTTATTGACAGGTCCAAGTGTTTCCAGAGGAGACAGGCAAAACAGTCCAAAGTTCATCTCACTTATGTCTAAACCCCTAGTATTTTTAGGGTATGTACAGCTAGTACTTGCTTTTCCACTAAATAAATTTCCACCTCTGGTCTAAGATACAGTTGAAATCCAGTACCAGTTTTCCTTGTATTGATGCTCAATTCAGCATAAGTACAGAAAAAATCTTAACGTTGTCAAAATCTGTTGTTATTGAGGTCAGTTTTCTTCACTGTTTTCCTCCTTACACAGAAGTATGTTGCTGTTTCACCAACACTGTGACGGAAGGCCTTCTTGATGCCACGAAAATGCTGACAAAATTAATGGAGAGCCCTTCCAAATTTGTGGGCGCCTGAAGGGTGACCACTGACCTAGCCACTGTGATTAGTGGGCACATTTTTACTTCCAGCATGAACTATTGAAACACACTTTTTCAAATTATTTCTTTTGTGCTGATAAAGAGTACAGGGCCCAGCCCTCTATTATATTCTGAGCTTACATGGGTACTTCTTTACAGTGCCGTGCCCATTTCACTTGCTGCAGTTTTGTGGCACATCAGATTCAATCTCTGTACTGCAAATCACCAAGGTTTTTTTGTTGCTATAAGCTTCTGATTTTCAAAAGCTAGAACAGTTAAAATAAAGGCATGAGGACTATGAAAACTGGATAGGAAGAGAGGTGGAAACAAGAAAACTGAACACCAGTTATTTTGCAAAATCTATTTCTGTACTTAAAATTTCAAATACAAATTATTTTGTTGGGCCTGCATATCGTTGCTTTTGAGTTTTGTTTCCTTGAGTCAAAGTTTCCATGGAAATCCTCTGCTAATAATTATTTTGCTATGCTTCTAATTACAATCCCACTGCAAGTATTGCCAGTACCACAGCAACCTCCCTTCACAGAATATCACATAGAGGAAGAAAAAGAAACCATCCAGCAAAAGCAAGAAGGAGAATCTAGTAAAATCAGAAGTGCAGCTAAAAATTATAAAATCTCAGATATAGATAGAAATATAATCTGTTAGAGACAGACAATAATTTGGTGTTGTTAAGTGCAATCTGGTTTTGTCTGGTTTTGGCTTTTCCAGGGTTTTTTTTGTTTGTTTTGATCTTTTTTCCTCCTCTTCTCACTTTTAGGTTTCACTTTCCAGGCTCAGGCTCTGTGTAAATATAGTTGGTTTTGGAAAGTTGTCAGAAATCTCATTAGTTTTCTGTGCTTTTTTTTTCAGATGAGGATGACAAAAAAACGTTAGGTCTTCTTATTATGGAAACGTTGCCTATCATTTGCCAATTGCAAAACATATTAAAATCAAGAAATATAACCTGAGATTATAATTAAATACGAAGATTTCACAATAGAGGCAAATTGCCACTGGCCCAAGCTATTGAGGCCAATGGTGGGTTCTCGTCACTTGGCAGAGACAGGGTACCTGCCTGTGAGGTGTGTGCAAGCCAAACAGAAGCTTTTGAGGCTTGTACAGAATTACTAGATGAAGGTCCAATGCCTGTGATACAGTTTGTGTATCTCACTTCTTTCCTTAAACTTCAGTATAAACCAAATTAGAAATCAAAGTATCTATTCTGAGATCATGGAAGTGTCTGTTACATCAGACTGCCATCACTGTGTGCTAGGCTGTAATTTGGCTGTTTTTCCTGCAGGCATGACAAAGTGATGGATGGAAGGGCTGGCAAAAATGCAGCCCAGATGCATTAAAGCTCAGATGAACCTGCTCACCTATCTCTAACTAGGCTATGTGCTCCCTGATACATGCACATAGTGTTATCAGTAGGCACAGAAAAAGGGCAGAGCATTGAACAATATGTGCATTTAAAAAAATTGTTGTGTATGACTACATTCAAACAGATATGAAGAAATGTATCAATGTATTCCTGCTTTTTTGTGGCTGGTCTTTGTTTTTCAGATATAAAACAAGTCATTCTTCTTGGCTCTGTATTTGGAATAGTTGGTCTTGCAGTCATGGCACGTCTGACTTTCTTATGTAGAAAGCAGAGGTAAGACTCAATTGAACTGAAAACGCAAATGAACCTGCTAAAGAAATAGCAAGTATTATGACCTTTTTAATTTTTTTTTCCAATGACAAGTCAAACATGATATTTTCCTGCTACTATCTTTTATGGAAAATATCAAGTCTGGATAATCCTTGTGTCCTGCCAGAAGACTATGAAGCAAAGTTGGAATTGTATTATCAGGACACAAAAACATATGATTGATTGATTGATTGATCAATAAGGAACAGGACTTTCTTGTCAAAATAATTTATTTGTTGAGTGATAAGTCTACCTTATTTCAGAGCAGGTGTGCTCATGATACCAATAGGTAAATTTGATGTATCATCTAAGGAATGCATTGCTCGATATTGTAAGTCTCAACATATCTTTGAACATATTCCCACTTTTAGGCGTGCATGAATTTGCCTAGAGAATGCTTATATGTCTCTTATACCAAAGAGGTGAATAGAATTTTAAATATCAGTTTGCTGGCCATTCTTGGAACCTTTCTACTTACCAAAAATAAACTTGCTGTAAAAACTATTACATTTTTAAAAGAAATCTCTACAAAATGTTACGTGGCTAGTAAATTACTTCTTTGAGGTTTCAGTCCTTCATTTTTTTAAAGGTTGTTATGATTGCATATATTCTGTATATAATTTATTCTGTTTGCCAGTCCTTGCAAGATACTTAGAGAAATATTTTTGGCTCCGTGCCATTCTACCGAGTTTGTCATTGCAGAGACTCTTGAAACAGAACCCAGCATGATTGCCATGTCCATCACTGAAAATACAGTCCATAGATTCCGAGCTCAATCGTCAATTAACTGTGCCAAGGGGCCAGAGACACTGCTAAATTTTGCTCCTTCCCCTCAATTGACATAAACATTGTTTCCTACGCTTCACAGAGAACAGTCATGTGCAAAACACTTTTTCTTCCTTCTCTGTACAAAAAAAAGATACTCGACACAGGGTAGACAACTGCAGCAGTTAAATTTTTTTTGCATACATAACAATGCATAGAGAAAGGACACCCCCTGTATCTGCCAAATTTTACAGACATCACATTCCCAAATATAAAACCAACTGGTTTAAAACACTACTACTGCAGCTGCATAGACTTTTCACATTTGGGAGCAGCTTACAGAACTGCTACTCCAAACTCAGCATACAGAAGTCCTAATCATTCAATACTATATGCTTTTAGATTTCTTTCTCCGTTAACATGTAGAAAAACAAGTAGTGGTTATATTTTCAAGCTTTTCCCAGCCACCTTTCTGCCCTAAAAATGAAGGATAAAATGAAAGATAAGTTTATGAGATAATCAAATCACTCTATGAGCAAAGATTGGGGGATGGGGGAGTGAAATCACAGTATTTAGAATAAAAATTGCAGGAAATCAAGATAACAAGCTGCCCAGTAAATTAGTTTATGCTTTTCCCTCTCAGTTAGTTGTGAGGGTTGCTAGGTGGTCACAAACATATCTATTAATATATTGGTGATACATTTCTCTTGGCAGAAAAAAAGAGCCAATGAAGGATCCAGAATTTACCACTGAACCCTGAGTTCCCTGCTCACTCAGATGTTTTTCCCCTGTCTTTTTTGAACTCAAAACCCAATCTTCTTTCCAGCCCCTTCATTATCAGTGTTTTCAAACCAGTTATATTTCTACAGTTTCTCCTTCTGCTCTTATAATTTAGACCATCAGAACAGAAATTGATTGTTGCATAGTAGCAAACCTTCAGAATTCTCTAATTTCATCAAATGTTGCTCAAATAGAAGGGGGGATACATATACTCCAGTCACTACTTTTGGTAATTTAAGTATTTTGAATCTTCAGTAGTGTATGACAGGGGAGTGATATTGATCAATGGAGGAGGTATAGACTAGAATTACACATAACCGGTACTTTAAAAATTGGTGCAACATTGCTATTCCACCTAACCCAATATTCTTCTCATTTTGATCTAAGCAATGACATTATGATAACTACTTTAACAGTCACCTCTAGCTTTTTTTTTTTTTTTTAAAAAAAACCTTTTTATTTGTCTTTTCTTTCAAAGATACAAAGGCAACTAGAAACTTGTTTCAGAGGTTCCAGTTGTATCTGAACAAGAAACAATGAAATTCCAGAGGAGTTTTTAATGAAATACAGAAAAAGCACAGCAGAGGATTAAATTGTCCACAGCAACAAAAATAGACTTTCCAAACACAAACAATGGTTTTATATAGTATGCTATCATTTGATTTCTGATTTCAATATAATGAGTGTTGAATTGTATGGGAAATGCTAACCAAGTTCCTGGGATTCTATGGCAGGCTCAGTTACTGTCTATCACGAGCAAAGGAGAGTGCTTCTGAACGCATCAGTCCCAAAGCTACAGGCATTAGTTTCTTATAATAGTCACATCTCTGCCAGCAGAACCAGAGTTCTGATTAAATCAAAAGACCTCATGATTTCTCTGCACTTTTCTTCTTTTACTTGAAAGATGGTAGAATGAAAAGAACCCTAGCCTACTACACTAGCTGTTATCAGAGAAACATTTGCTTTCTCTGAGGCCATGTAAGGCTCATTGAGATAGACATGAAAGTGGATGCACAGTCAGATGTACTACTGGCAAGCCAGGCTGCATTTGCAGATTGGTGGAATTTTTTTAGCAGGGAGGGAGAGATATTGAATATATTTAACACTGCATTCTTAAATTTTGACAGTTCTCTGAATACAAACTGAAAGTAGCATTTTTATGCAACTGTCCAGTTAGAGTCTATCTTCAAAACAAAAAATATCTGTTACCTGCACTGGAAATGTTTTGCAAAACTTGCAATGTTTTCCTTGAATAACTGCGATGTGCATGCTCTTTCTTTTTTAATATCTAGCTGTATTACAATGTGTTTCATTATCTTAATTAAAAAGTGATTTCTGAACTACTACCTTGTACAGAATACTTTTACCAAAAAACCTCATAATTTACTTCTGCCTACATCCCAAAGGGTTTGTGAAGTCAGTTCTGTGTTGTGCAACTCTTTTTGATAGTGAAAGAATTACTAGCTTGTACAGGTCATTTGGTATGGTCTTCTAAGCTCTTTAATGTATAAACTACTGGAAAATCGTACTGGTTCCAAAAAGCAAGGACAAACTAAGTACCAAATGCACAGGAAAATTAAATGAGTGAAATACTATAATGGGAACAAGACAGATTGAAAGAAATGCCTCAGACCGTGTATTATGAAGTATAAAAATTATTCATTACTTATTAGCTGCTCTTGCTGTTGCCGTTGTTGTTTGTAAACAGAAACCACAAACCACAAGCAGAAAATTACAAAATGGGAGTTAGCAATCTTGAATACAGTTAAGTTGAAATAGAAACAATTCTATACAAGAGAAAGAAAAAATCTTGTAAAAAAAAGAACTTTGAAAGAGGACTGGGGAACGATAATTGTCAACAAACTGGCTATCTATTTTTGATGTGCTAGAGCTTTAGAAAAAGTGCAACTGATGTGTACACACATATCAACTGTGTGTGCAACCGATTAGCTGAGAAAGTGGACAGCAGAATGGACAAAGGTGATTTTGCCTAGGAGTGACAGAGTGATGGAAAACTGAACTAGCCTTTTGGAAATATATAAGGTTGATTTTGTTAACTTCATTATCAATACAGTGCTAAAAATTTGTAACCGTTCTCTGTTCCAGTGTCCTGGAACAGAATGCTAGATAAAATTGAATTGAAATTGGGTGAATGGGTAACACAGTAGGGTCCCAGTCCTTGGAGAGGGGAATTTTGTGGGTCATTAAATCACAAAGTAGTAATGTCTCATATGCTGTTAGCCAGCATGTACCACAAGGAAGTGCTGCATGCACACACAATGACTTGTAAAGGACTGCTAGCAGCACTTGATGCCAGTAGCTTGGACTGGGAAGGGAATATACGGAATGAATTAGAACTCTGGTCCTCCTGAAAAATGTGTCTGTTAATCTGAGAACACAGTTGATTTCTATGAATCAAAAGTATTCAACTTAGCCAATAATAATAAACAAAACAGTGATAAAAACAAACATCCACCACCACTACAAGCTGATCATTCTGGTCAGTCTCGGTAACTCTCCCATCACAGCGAACTCTAATTTCCTAGTTTATACACATAAATGTGCATGCGTGAGTGTACACGATGTACATACACCCCCACATATATTCAGTGGCAAAAAAAATCATGTCTGCTCACAGCACTCTTGTGCAGCCAGAGTTCAGATCAGGAACCTCAGCAGAATTTGTGAGCCAAATAACTGAACATATTTATATGCTTTTTTATATATTGCAAAGGCCGAAAGAAATTTAAGCACACTATTCTCCTCAAAATCAACCTTACAGCTTTATATGAGGAAAGGTTTCTGCATGCTAAAAGTGAGACATACCACAGTGTGTTTTGATACCAAATAGTTAAAGCCTACAAACTGTACATTGCTGCTTCCTCCTTCAGAGTAGCAAAATTGCTCTCTTTAAATGTTTGAAGGTGCCACTCCATTACATGGCAACGGCGTGAAGGTGCTACAAAAACAAGAACGTTTGCCCTCTTTCAGTTCCTGACAAAGCAAGAGTAACTTTATGTGGTTTTTGCTGCTGTTGTTTTTCTGGGTTTTAGTGTTTTGTTTTCTATCAAACACGCACTACAGGTCTCACGGGTCAGCCAATACGCCTTTGTGCAAGTTTAGACAGTAGCTTTATAATGTACCGCTCTGGCTTTTTTTTTTTTCCTTTGCTGTCTGCCTCGCCGCGCCCGCGCAGAGTGGCTGTGTGCGCCCGGGAGCGGCACGGGGATAATACTAAGTTTGCAGCGTTCTTTTCCCGTCGCCGT
>VYZX01009031.1:690761-705838 GCA_013401335.1 Brachypteracias leptosomus | reverse complement strand
CCCGTCCCCCCCCCCCGCCCCCCCCCCCCCCCCCCTTGACCCCCGGCTTCAAGAGATGAGAGACGTGCTGCACCTGCGTGCTCCCGTCTGCCGGCAGGCGGGCCCGGGGGACCCCAACGTGGAGAAGGGTGGGCGCGGGGCCGGCGCAGCGGCTGGCCGCGGGCAGAGCCCGCAGCACTGACGGGCTCCTGCCCGGTCTCCCGCTGTCACAGCCGGGGACTGGGTGCGAGAGGGCAGAGGGGAGAGACGCGGGTCGCTGCTGGGGCGGAGGAACGGGGGCGGAGGGGGTCTCCGGGTCGCCCTGCCTGCGAGGAGGGCTTCGCGGAGCCCCTGTGCTGGCCCCGGAGCGAGTGCTAGCTGCCCAAACCTGTCGATGTCAAACGTAATAGCAACAGTTCTGCGATCCCGCGCTGCAGCAGGTTGGGATGTTGGTCTCTATCCTTTCCTGTCACATGGCTGGTAATAGGATCCCTCATCTGCCACTCGGCACCTCGCCGGGGCGCAGTTACAGGACACATGCTGTAGGGCCTCCGCTTCCCGCACTTTGCGCTCTTCCCTACCGCCCGCGACCACCTCTGCCCCCGGAGCACTGGGGCTGCCACCCGCGGGCGCGGTGCGGCCCGGCGGCTGCTGCCCATGGAGCCCCCCGCCCTCGCCGCCGTCCTGGCCCTCTCAGGACTGGCGCTGAGCTGCTGCCGGGAGTCCGTTCTCTCCGGTGAGTGACGCGTCGCGGGGAGCCGAGAGGGGGGCGCGTCTGGGGCTGCTCCCCCGTCTCCTTGCATGGCTGAGCGCCGAGGGAGCAGGGCAGCCTCTCCCCGCACGCCACGGAAAGCCCGGCTGCGTGCAGCCTCCCGCGGGAGGGCTCTGCCGCCGGCAGCTCCTCTTCGAGGTCGCGACGACGTTCCTTCCTGCTGCCAGGTCGGTGCCCGGCTCGGAGCTGCCCGAGCAAACGCACAGCTGGTGTTTGCGTGCGCTGCTCGCAACGTGTGGTTATTTGAAGATATCTCTGTGCTTACTGAGCTGGGAGCTCGGAAAACTATGAAGGCATGAGGTAAGAGGAAGAAGAGCAGCACAAAGTGGTTTGGTACTAGAATCGCAGAACAGTGGCATCTGCAGGGAACGGGAAGTGTGGGGCGTGCGTTCAGCCAGTGGCAGCAGCGCGGAATCGGGGCTGCAGAGCCAGAATCTGGAGGGTGACTCTCGCCAGTCTGTAGCATGCTGCCCCAGCCCCCCCCATCAAGCACAGACTCCTCTGACCGTTCAGGTTCTTATTCAGCGAAGGAATTCAGGAAGCCTGAAGCTTTGCTACCTGTTAGTGTGATTTTTCACTTAAAATTTCTCTGCATCCTTTTGTGCTCATCTCAGTTGTTACTGATAATTTCGAGTACCATGGGTGCTCCTTCTGATAAACGTTGGCCCAGCTTTGCAAGATCTTAAGTGGCTGTTCCAGACGGTCAATGTCACAGCCATCAGATGCATGGTCCTCCTGGATATATTTTGCATATTCTAGTTGTTATTCTTTCTAATGTAGGATTTTCTCTACTTACTTTTGCCATGAACAGATATTTGCTCATCAAGTTTTGTAGATGCATTTAATTAGATTTGGAAAAATAAGCCTTTTGCCAGAAAGAGAAAGTAAACTTTACAACTTCTTTGAAGTTACCTGAAACATGAGAGTATTTTCAGATAAGCATGTAGACAGCTACCTAGATGGGAACATATCTCGACCATATCTAAGCCTGTTCTCAGTACCAGTAGGACATGTTTGGTGCTCACAGTAGGTACTCTTTCCTTCGCTTCAGTTGAAGAATGTCTTCTTGCAAGTTTTCTGAGCAGAACTGCAGACAGAACACTCCATACGTGACCAGGTTCCTTGCAGCTGGCTGTGTGACAGCAAGTGGAGGATATATCCCAGTGTGAATGCTTGATTCATAGTCTACTGAGATGATTCTACCTATTTATGCACCTGCGCTTCCATCCTCTAGCCAACTTCTAGCTGCATGCAGTGGCAGCCACTAACGGGGACAGAGCACAAACAGCTGGGGCACGGGGAGGAGGCAAGAATATATAATGCCTCTGAGTGAAGGGGAAGCAAAGGAGAACGGATCTAGAAAGCACTGCCACCTTCTCCTAAAGAACCTGGAAAAAGTGCAAACCTATGCTTCAACAAGGACTTGTAATTTGTATGCCATGTAGAAAATCTGCAGAGTTGCTAATCTGTACAAACCACACCTCAGGATCTTCTTCTTGACCCTTAATCCCACAGGACTGAAATGGGATCAACTGGGTCAGGCTGCACTTGAAGCTAGCAGAATTCTGAATTTACAAACATTAATATTTGTTTTGTAAGGCAGTTCGTCACATGGTATGCTTTTAATGCCTATTCCTTTCTTACCAAGTGCCTGTCTTAATAAGTTTATTGTAAAATGCAGTCAAAATACAGATTGCATCACACCATAATTTGCTAAAATAGGAGAGAACTTTAACTTCTGGAATTGCCTTATGAAAAATGACTCAGATTGTCAGAAATCAGAGTTAGCCATTTTTGCACATATTACTGTGCAGAATGTTTTTGCTTCACTGTGCGATGTCTAACAGTTTCTATTAATCCAAACACTGACATTTGCAGCATTCATGCTTCAGTCATACCACATATCTAAGGTGAATCAGAAATAAGAGATGGATGATTCTGTGATTCTGTGACTAGATTGCCTAATATGAAAGGACTGTCTAAATTTGGTGAGTTTTGTATTACAAGGACAAAGAAATGGAGATGCCTTTGGCAAATGTTAGTTTCAGTGAACACATATTATTTTATATACTCAGTGCAGTAACTTCTCACTTCTACTTCTTGTATTAGAGTGTTTGTTTAATTTCCCTATCAGAAATGTATATGATTATCGGTCTCTTTTTCCTTTCTCAGTTTTCTTTCATTTAGCAATATTGGGTCACCGTGTTCTTGGTTTTCTTCCCAGCTGAGTCTTTCCTTTGATCTGCTCTTTCAGCCTTCTCTCACAAATCTTGTATCTGTCACCTTTTTCTGCCTATGTCTTGCTGATTCAGAGAAACAGTTCTACTTGATATGTCTTAAGCAAATGTCATGGAAATACTCAAAAAAGCATTTCTAACCAGACAAGTAGAAAATGAAATAGTGAGTCAGACACTCCAGCATATCATGCTTGTACATGCATAGAGTGTAACTCAAAATCCAGAGTTATGTGAATGGATTTAGGCAGGATGGAGCCAAAGAAGTGGGAGGGAGGCAGGGATTACATGCTGCCAGCTGCAAAATTTGCATTCTTTGTCGTATCACACCATAGTGGTTGTGCAATTGACCACTCCCTCCATCCACACAGTGGTTATGGCCCATCCTGATACAATTTCCAAAGAGATTCAGTCTGCCACGCTTGACAAAGGAACAACAGTTTTTAAACTTCACAAAGAAGGAAAACAAATGGGTGTATTAAGGAACAGAAATTCTTATCAGGCCACATCATGCATTCTTACTTTCAGTGATAAAGAATCACAAGACAAGCAAGTGTGTTTGCATCTTGCAGCTGAGGACCAGCCAGCAGCTGCAAAGCTGTGGCTAATATAGCATGTTTGTATTGTAAGAATATAAAGGAAAAAAAAGGTACAAAATGTATGCTTTTGAGCATTTGAAATAGTGGTACATGCCTCTCATGCTCATATGCTAATTTGTCTGCTTCCAACATACTCAGAAAGGGTCTGGCCAGTTGGATAGCTTATAACTTTTTTAAATTTAAAAAAAAAAAGTGATTAAATTCAAAGTTAGTAATCAAAGTTTCACAAAGACAGCAAGTTCATATATATAACAACTCACATGCTGCCAGGGAGTGCAAGTATAGAACTCCACATGTCTGTACAGTCCCAGGAATGTAGATTCTTGCAGGACAGACAAATGCTTAAGTCAAGATTTGATCAAATGGCAGGTGAGAATTCACTATGACTACTCTCTGCGCTAAATAAGACTCTAGTTCTGAGCAGCAAAAATGATTGCATTTGAGGACTTACTTAAAAAAATTATATGTGTGTATCTGTGTGGATATGTAGAATGAGAGAGAGATGATTTTTAAACTACATGTGGAGTGCCCCTACATTGCAAAGGGGAAATGATCTGCTAGCCAAGTGCCCTCATAGCATCACATCAGAATTTAACTGACTGATTTACAAAATGGGGGGTTATTTTCTAGCAATTTTGAAAATTGCCATTTTAAACTAAGATCATTCTTTCCTGGGGTTTTTTCTTTAGTTTGTATCAACCGTTGTGTTGTGGAATTTTTTACTGTTAGAGTATCGGCACCCAAGCCTGATAGTTTTGATAAGGGCTTTTGATATATCAGTATTAATTGGAATAGTGAAGTATTGAAATGTAAAAATACTACACTAATTTTTCACTTGGGTAGGTCTAAAACAGCCGTATACTTCCCAAAAGCATTTATTTAGCATTATAATGTAATATGAAATAAGATTTACTTTTTTTCTGACCAGTCATATGACAGTATGCAAATGAACTTTTGGTTCAATCAATAAAACTGCATCTTCAAAGAAAACCATTGCACTGCTAAAAATATTTTTAATAATGACCACAGAAGCCATATTTGTCTCTTTGATCTCCTGAAGCTTCTTCTGGTTTTAATCAGTGTTCCCACATGAAGAACTGTGGCAACCTATGATAATAGAATCCCTATTCACATCCATAGGGAAACAAAAATGTTCTCATCTGAAGAAGGTAATTTGCTGTTCTGCCCCTTCCATCCATGGGCCCCTGCCTCTGTTACTGCTAGGGTATCTTGGCATCAGTTAAGTGGTTTCTGTCCTTTCCTCTGTGCATTACTCTCTTATTGAAGTGTTTCTGCTGTCTAATTATACCCTTTCAATCAAATTAGAGACTGCAGCATCTGGTTAGTGCCTGTAACTGTTGCCATCTGCACCTAGATACAGTGCTTTCATTTAAGGAGGAGTGCTTAAATTGTATCTCTAGCAAGAGCTAGGAGATCAGTTTAGGTAGAGCAGAAATGACTTAAAACCCTTCTTAGAACGCTATGCAAGCACATGTATCAAGTAACTGGCACCTAGTCATTATCAGACCTTGCACCTTTGGTTCCATATCCTTAAGTTCTGTTTAAGCACTTTTATAACTCTTCTGAAAGGCTGTAAGAAAAACAAGTGAGAATCGAGCCGGCAGTTTTAGCATGTAAATTCAAGGAACCTTGACTTCTTACAGCCTTACAGAACATCTAATGTTCTGGCTTCTACTTCTACTCCAGCCTTACAGAACATCTAATGTTCTGGCTATCCCACACTGTAACAAATCCCAAGATTTAAATAGCAGCCACTTTCCTTTATCTTTCATTAATCGGCAGGTTTTTAAAAGAAAACTTTTCTTTTTATTGGGCAGTAGCTGGTAGGATAATTTCTGGCCTGGGTAGGCTAGTTTCTGGTTGATAATTGTTGTGAACCTTTAATCTCCCTGGCCGCTAGTCAGCTCTGCAAGTAGCTTCCAGAACTTAACAAGAACTTAAAGCAAACAAATAAAGCAAGTAACTTTATCTTTCCAGTGAAATAGTAACAAGTTTGTCATCTGAATTTTCAGTCTCAAAAGCTACATACATGTCCCAAACTTAGAAGAGGACTCTAAGAAGTCATTTAAATCATACTGAAGCCTCCATGTCTGCAATTTGTAATATCACTAAATATATGTCTTTGAGAAAAATCGGACTTTGAAGAATGCTCAGATTTGTAAGATTTCCCACTTGTCAGCCAGAAAAGGAAGCATGTTTCAGAAGTAGATATCTGTTTTCTTTGTTTAAAATCTCATTTGTACAGAAAAGAGAGCAGATAAAATTCAAATGTTTGTATTATTTCTGTCTGTGGTAATGTGGCACAAAATGAGAATTTCTTAGGTAACTGGGCATCTTGCCATTAAGGTCTTCAGAGATTAAAACCAGTATTTGGAAGTCTGTCTTAGAAAATCATTGGAAGCCAAGGCAGACTCTGAACTGTCAGTGTTTTATTCAGTAAAACAGTCAGACTGTTATATTCTGCACTACCTTAATTTTTCAAATGATCCTAACATGGTGCCCATGTGGAATGCAGGCAGCCATACAGTCCCAAAGTAACAAAGGCATAAATGATCATTGTAAGGTCCCTACATCGAAGAAGAAGAAACCGAGACAGATGGAAAAAATTTCTACTACAGCTGCTGTTTGATCTTCCAAATGTTGATCTGGTTTTAATAAAACTAATTGTGAACCTGTATCACACACTGAGCATTCACTCATAGTGGACAACCACCCCCATTCTGCTTTTTCTTTCGAGCAGTTGCCACTCAATACGTATTTATCTAGTCTCAGTATTCATTTTTTAAAAAGAGTTATTTTTTCTGTCAACCATGGCACCTGATATGTTGAAAATAAAACAGCCCTGACAACACACTGCTGTCCATTTTTTCTCAAGGCTCATAAGCATTATCCTGAACAGGACCTGTTGGAACCTTCCAGCTTTTCATGACTAGAACCACTGCAATGGTTCTATTTCTGATTAATTGTTTGCAGACATTCCCACACAACAATAGAAGCAGAAGGGTCATTAGGCAGATAATAGAGCGAAGTCATCACAGATACTGATTTTAATCATGGATTCAACACAAAGCCTCTTCTTCAGACTGTATCTGAAACCCAGCTGAGTAAGAACTTAGAAATATAAGGGGGTTGGAGACTTCCAAGGTTTGAATGGCCACAGCTTTCTCCAAATCCTGTCTAAAATACTAGTGATTTAATACAGGTTTATAGTTGACAGCATAGTTTAAACTGAGCCTTGGGTGCATGAACAGAAACCACATGACAAATCTATCAAGCACAGTGGCACTCTGATGCCTTCTAGGAAGCTGTCAGCTTTATCCTCCACAAAGTGCCTTTTTTTCCTTCCTGTCTTTGCCTCCCAGAGAGGACTTGAATACAGTGCAAGTTCTGTTGTAGTATACCATAGTCTTACAGAACTTTAAGGACTAAGGCTTGCTGAAATTCATAGATCTGGCATTAATTTTCTTGAGTCATCGTTCCGATGTCAGATTCCAAGCAAAAGGCTTCATACCCTAAAGTAACATGGAGATATCAACCAACATAAGGCAGTTGGACTGAGTGGGTGCCACAACAGTAAAGGAGAGGTGGTTATTGTTGATTGGGTTTTTTTCCCCTCCCTTCTACATGATCATAATCCACCTAAGAAAAATCAGGTAACTTGAATAAGGCCCAGAGTTTTACTAGTAGTGTTCAGTCCACTCTTTTCTATCTGTTTTATTTTGATGATTCTGAATTAGTTTTGTGCATACAAATCTGTCTGACCTTTTTTAAGCTTATCTTTTCACAGAATTATTGCACAAATGGTGCAAGATGAAACGAAGGATGGAGATTCTAACCATCTTTTCTCCAGAATCTCTTAGGACTTTTTAAAGTGCAGTCTATGGTTTTGAAATGGAGAGGACAGTGGTCAGTCTGCCGGTGAAACATTCACTTTGCACCTTCAACACACTGGGGATATAAATTTCATAGTGGAAGCGCTATGGCAGTGTCTTGTCTGTCATGCAGCAAAATGTGGTGAAATCACTTTGTATGATAAATAGAAGAATTCACCTGTTTACTGCCAAGATAATGGATATGCTGAGATATCTGTATCCATGTTACTATGAATTTATAGAAAACTGTACAAAATTAATCTCAGCAGATCTCAAAGCCTATTGTTCAAGGTAAAAGAAGGTACGACTGAGGACCTGATTTTTAAGTGCCAGTGTTTTCTTGAAAAGATTGTACTCCAATGCTATGGCAACATTATTATCAATTATTAACAAAGTGAAAATTTCCTAGCAAATTCCCTCTAACACATAAAGGTATTTCATTTGATAACAGCTGCTAAATTCCACAGTGTAAGTTTTCCATTTCAGTTTTTCTGGGATAATCAATGATTGTATGTGGCATCTCACTGCCTCCCCCTTCCACATCTAGTTGCTAACAAAGCCAGGGGAGTTTCACTATGCTCAGCTGGCACATTTTTCCCAAATCTCTTGGTAGTGCATAAGAACATGGGAAGCACTGTTACAGCTACTTGTTGTCTTAAGAATAAAAAACCTACAGCTAAGAGGAAAGAAAAGAGCTCTGATTTCTTTTTTGTGCAATGTCCTTAAAGTACTAGTACAACAAAGTTTGAAGAAAATCTATTAAAAAAACCCAAACAGCTGACATTAAGATGAAAAGCAGTTGCTACTGCAAATTAAAGCATGGGCCAGTCTTAGCAGATCCTAAAATGGGCTGATGTCAATTTCAGTTTAGTCTGTGTGCCAGATACATTCAGGTATTGTAGCATTCCTTGCATTTCTGAGTAGGTGTTAGTACATATTGCTTCTCATTAGAAGTGAGAAGCAAAAAAAGTAATAGCACTAAGCTGAAGTAGACACCATTTGTTTATGTTTATCATTTCTCACAAATGCTTCTTTATACTGTCCATTGTTTATCCAGTTGGATTATGTTTTCCTCTCTTTTCAGCCAAATTCATCAGCTTGTATTTTTCAGCTATGACATAGAAAAACTTTTACATTAACTGCAAAGCAAGAGAGGTATTGAAGAAAGTTGCAACACTGTGGTTTTAAAGTGGTTTTTTTTTTTCTTCATATGGTTATGCAAGTATCTGTGGTGGACTGAATACCGGAAACTCAGATTTGCATTTTCAAGTAAATGTACATAGCACACCTGCATAGCTAAGGCAGTCAGGTAAATCACAGTAAGGAGGAGTATTGACTTTAATCTTTTTTTTGTTAGATAGTTTTCTGTCCGTGGATGATAGCAGTATACATTAATGACTATGCAGACACCTCTTCTATGTGCCTTCAGCAACAAAATTCCACTTAATAGAAACCCTAACTTGCCTAGGCATGAAAACATGCTGTGAAGGCACAAAGCATCGACTTTCATCTGGTGTGTAATAAAACTGTGAAAAAAATCATTGGCATTGCACCATTCTGATATTTGTGGGCCTAGACTAAAATAATTTCAAAGTATTTCTAAACACAAAAAAAGTGTACTGTTAACATCAAGATTAAGCTGGGGTGTTGTTTTTTTTTCTTCTTCCAGCTGCAGCTACATAGACCTTTCTAGCCTTGTTTTTTAAGGTACATCACATGAGGGACACCTGAGATCAACATATTCCACTTCAGAGCACTCGCCCTTTCCCTCAGGGCAGTAGAACATCTCTGCAGCTGTTGCATGGTTTCTACAGAGAATACTGTCAGATAAAACAGAAGGTTGCACAGCCTGCAATTTAGTAGGAAGCATTTGTGACTCTCCTTGTTAATGCTACTCAGTAAAAAGAAATGTTTATAGCAGCGTAACACAGCAGTTTTAATTCTGTCATGGACTGTTGTATTTTAATGCTTTTTAAAAATAAATGCATGGATGATAAATGTTCCCAAGTATTAATTATGAACAGGATGGACTTATTAATAGTACACTAATGATAATAACAATTGATGGAAGATGATCGCAGAATGGTTGAGGCTGGAAGTGACTATTCAATCCCTCTGCTCAAGCACTGTCACCTAAAGCAGGTTGCCCAGGATCATGTCCAGATAGCTTTTGAGTATCCCCAAGGATGGAGATTCCACAATCTGTCTGGGCAAACTGTTTCCTTGCTCTGTCACCTTTGCAGTGCATGATTTAATAAAAAAAGTGTTTTGCATTTTTAGTAAAGGTAATATTATCCATGCATATGAATAGTTATTTGATCAGAAGATCAAAAAGCTTATATGCTTTAGTAGCAAATCACAATATCATGATTATGCTCTACCAAAGGTTCCTTTCTAAGGCAATTCAGATAAGAGGAAAAAAATTTTTCTAAATTAGGATGTAAATATGTCCTGGTTTGAGTTAGAACCAAACCAATTCTATTCAGTGATTTTTACTTTTCAGCTGAGTTTCTGCTCACTCACTGCACTTTCTGAAGCTCACAGCATGTTTTCGCAGACAGTGTCTGCTTCTAGCAGTGATAACGCTTCATGTTTAGCATTACTACCAAGGATTGGTTTGCAGACCAAGGTCTTGTGCTGACTCTTGTGTACCACATTAGGGGGTGCAGAAAGTGAAGGGCTGCACCTGCAGGGTGGAGCAGCCAGGACAGGGGAACCTAAACTGACCAGCAAGGTATTCCATCCCATATATGTCATATTCAGTATAAAGCTGATGGGTCACAAGGGTCTCGACCCTTTCCTCTGCCCTTTATTTCTCAGCCTTGCCTTTCTTCTTGGACCTTCTCGTGCCTTTGCCCTTCTCATCAAGGGCTGGCATCCGAGGAGGACTCTGTCCATTCTGCCTTTGATCCTGATTCATGTGTTCCTGAACCCAGCTCCTGAACCTGGTTCCTGTCAGCTGCTGAGCCCAGTCTAGGACTTTGCCCGTGCCTGCTCCACAGCCTCAGTGGTGACAGTGATGTAATTGCCATCAGGGGGAGGCTGGGTTCGATACTGGTTTTTTTTATATATTTGTATATATTCCATTTTATTATTATCTTCCTCAAAGCTGTTTTAGTTTTCTTTTCTATGCCAGAAGCCTCTCTCGCTCATTCCTTTCCTCTCCCATTTGGGGTGGGGAGGCAGGGCCAAGAGTGATCCGTAAGCCTCTCTCCCTTATCCTGTTTCTCTTCCTCTATCTGGGGGCGGGGAAAGAGGGGTTAACAGAGAGTGTCTGTTGTAGGTCTGGTGGACTGACCCTAAACCTCGACAAAATATTTGCAATATCCATCCCTACATAATCTTTCACTGTATAAAGTACAGATATTCTCAACTTTAATTGCACTGACATGAGATTTGGGGTAGTATTCTGGTAGAGTGCAGACTAATTTAATTTTTGGAAAATTAGCAAGTTATAGATTCATCCTAATGAATAAAACACAGGGAAAACAGTAAAAAATGTAGTATGCTTATTCAGAAAATGCATGTTAATTCTATTAAACATTCTTCAGACCTGTCTTATACATTGTTTAGTAAAGTAATGAAATCATTATCTCTTCAATGGATACTTGACTGTGAGAGAAACCTGAAATCCCAGACAGCATCCTTAGTTGCCTAAACAATACAGGAAACATGTTAGTGAAAGGAAACATGATCTCTTGGGGATGGGGTGGTGGGCAAGGGAAGAACAACCAAACACTAACCCTACATACATTCTTTCTCTTTTTCCATTTCCATTTCTTCCCAGAATGTTATACAGCAAATGGGGCTGACTATCGTGGCACTCAGAACCAGACCTCCCAATACGCAGGGAAACCTTGTCTTTTTTGGAATGAGACCTTTGAACATCCTTATAATACTTTGAAATATCCCAATGGGGAGGGAGGGCTTGGAGAACATAACTACTGCAGGTAAGAACTATCTCATTGCTACTAGCATTACCTATATACCCCGTGTTACTTTAAACAGTTGGCCCCAAGTTAGGAAACTTCCTGTCATACAGTGAAGAATGTCAGGACCATAGTTATCTAACAGATTTTATTTTGTCCTATAGTCAGTACCCTGGACCTACAAGCACTATTAGCCCATCAAAAACATTTCACACCAACTTCATAGCCTCCCGTGGCCAAACACCAGCAAATGCGTAAATTTTCAGGACATGTAGGTAGCCGTGTCTTTCAGTATGCATACTGGTGCAAGTTGTAATTCAGTGACCACCAGCCTTTTTATGTCTGACAAAAATAACAGAATCAAGAACATAATTTTGATTGCTGCTGTGTGGCAATCTGCTAGACAGACTGTATCTACAAGGTCTTACTTTTGGCAGTCATCTCTGGCTAATACTTAGGTTAGTACAAAGCAAAACACGTACAAGCTATGCAAAAATGTGCATAATAAACTGAACGTTTATACAGGTATTCAAGTAATTCTTACCAGAGTCTCACTTAGCATAAATGTTACATGGAGCAAGAAGCCTGTAATCTGGTATGTAAACCTGAGAAATTACTCGATTACCAAATACAGCTTTTTAACCTAACCAGCTAGGTGTTAGATTATCCTCTTTGAGATGGAGTTTGACTGGAAGGTTAGCTATTTCCTTCCTCATGCTATAACACTTGGCCCAGGAATGTTCTCATAGGTGTATGCAATGATGATCCTAACAGAAGCTTTTTAACTTCACATTCTGTTGAAAAAAAGCTTGGGAAGTCACTGTTTCAAGAGTGTCAGAGCATATCTTTAGCATGCAAATCTTGTTGAGGCCTTGAGAATGAAGATAGTGCTGTTTTAGCTCTTTCTCTGCCATTCATTTGCTTGGTGACAATGGACAAGTTGATTGTCCCTTCTCTGAGGCAACACATCTCTCACAAGGCTTTTTTTAAGGCATAATACATTGCTTTGAGACTAGATTTTAGGCACAACATTTGAATAATCTAATTTTACACTTAACGCATTAATCAGAAGCATGTTATCTCTCCATGGGTGGTCCTTGCTTGGAATATTTTGTTTACTGCAAAACACCCTCTTAAGATGGAAATGCTTCATAATGTTCCACTAAACCTCATTTCAGCCTTAACAAAATTATGCAGACTGAAGTTTTCAGAGATTTTGAAAGACACTCAATTGTTTTCTAACTATGCAATTTTGAGGTTCAAGGCAAAGATTAAGACATTAATTACATTTTAAGGCATTTATATGTGGAGTGCCGTTACCATGATTCAATTATGGAAATCTGATTTGTCATGCAGGTGTAAATGCAAAATTTCCCTTAACTGTGAAAACAAGGAAAATTTTATTTCAAGTACAAGCTTTCCTTGACTTTAGTCTTCTCCTTTCTTTAGCCACTGGAAGCTCTGCCGTTACAGTTAAATTCCTAGCACTCTAATCTCGGGCTTTCCTTATCCACTTCTTTTACTAGTCTTTTTGAAAGCCTAACTAGCAGCATTTTAGTCAGCTAAATTTAACTCAATTCACTAATTGTCTTCAGCATTCTGTTATTTGACCAAAAAATATCTCTAGCAGTTCTAAAATTGAATCTCCCACAAAGAGTTGTTAATATGGCCAAATGGTAACATGCAGCTGAACTGACACTTCAGTGTAGGGAGCAGGGGTTGTCTCATTAATAGAATTCATGCCAAAGTACATGATTAAAAGATTGAAGTTGGCCCTAGTTACAAGGAGAGGTCATATTGCAACCCAATTGTCCAAAATAACAATTTGTCCTCTTAAATTGATATTTTCAATGTGAATACTTTTTCAAAGTGTACATAGAAAAAGCTTTAAATAATCTAATAACTAATTACTATCATTTGTAAATGATAGTACACAACAGTAATGAGTAATCATGGACACATAAGGAATTATCTCATTCATCAATATATGAGATCACTGGAACAGATTTATTCAGCTTTACTGAAAGGGAAGAAAAGACCTCAGTCTTTCCTAGAAGACTTTAATCAGATAGATGTTTTAGTCATCATGCATACAGAAAATTGAGGACTGGACTATTTTGTACCAAGGCAAAAGCCAAGTTTAGGAGTCTAAGGAACCTGTATGCAGGATGTGAGGCTGAAAATCTTCCTCTCAGTACTGTCCAGAAATAGCTCTACACCTTTTAGACTTAAAGACAACAGAAGTTATGTTTCAGACATTACTAGCTTGCTGTGTACTGTAATAGCCAAAGTGATCTGAACTTCTTGGCCGCTTAATATTCAACAGATATTGGTGCAAAAAAAGTTTTGAGACTGAAGCTTGATAAGATTTATCTTTATGTGGTCTTTTAAAAATATTTTAAAGTATTTCACTCACTCTCTCTAGTTTTCTCTTTCAGGAACCCTGATGGTGATGTCAGCCCATGGTGCTACATTGCAGAGCACGAAGATGGAATATATTGGAAATACTGTGAGATTCCATCCTGCCGAAGTAAGAGCACCATGCAAATTTTTTAGGCCTGCATCTCTGTTGAACAGAGATTGGTGGTTATACAACAGTGGGTAGTGATTTTCAAACAGAAACTAGGATAGGGCTAATCAGTGTATTTTCATTTGCAGACAAAAAATTATTTTAAATGGATCTCTAGAGTTAAATGACGAGCTTACCGAATCATTCCTCCATTGCTATCCTTTTCATCTCATCTCAGAAATACTGGATTATATTATTTACAAATTATACCAGACAGAATCACTCAAAACTTATGAAGTGCTGCTAGTTTTTTGAATCCATAGAAATATATCATTCATGTATTAAAATCTAGAGGACAAAAATTAAAAGGAAATTCATTAATTTTTTAAAAGGTACATATGTGTCCATCATTTGCAGTTAGCTTGTAAAATGGATGGCATCAGTTTAATGTGTATAACACATCATACACAGAATTGTTTGGAAGAAATAAAGACAGTGTGAGAGTACATAAGGAGAAGGTGGCTATTTGGTATATTGGTGCTCAGGGCTAAAATTCTATTCCTTGCAGGTACATATACTCAGCATTAGTGTCAAACCACAAACTGGACTTTGTCCAATTTTTTTAACAGATAATTCATAAGCTGTTCACCTGAAGCTTCCTTTCAGTATTTAATATTTTTAATGCATTGTATTATTTACCTTGTCCAAAATATGGAGGTTTTGTCATTATTTGTGTCAATATGTTCCAAAATTTTAATTCTTGAATGCTCCAGGATAAACCTCTAATAAACACATTTTCTAAAATATGCCTAAATATTAAAAAGATATTCCAGTTTTGCATGCTAATAAAATACGTAGTTATGGTTGCTTGTTAAGTCTAATCATTAATGCCTTTACTTGCTTTCCTAACTTCCTCTGTGCAAGTATGCTCTAAGAGAGAACTTAGGTGTATACTGTTAAGCATCAGAGCAGTCCTCCTTACATAGGCATCCTTTCAGTTGGAAGAGGTACATTTCTTTCTTGAAATTAAGAAAAGCAAACAAAGAAAACTTGATCTAAAGCGATTATTTTACTTTGTCTTCTTTTTTTGTGAATGTGAGCAAGTGATTCATATCTTCAAGCCAGGCAAACACATACATAAGTGTGAGTGACTTTTACCTAG